>QXEO01000422.1:0-361559 GCA_007115705.1 Dactylis glomerata | reverse complement strand
ACTTGTATTTCACTATCTCTTCGCCGAACTAGTGCACCTATACATCTGACAAGTGTATTGGGTGTGTTGGGGACACAAGAGACTTTCTGTATCGTAATTGCAGGGTTGCTTGAGAGGGATAGCTTTGACCTCTTCCTCCCTGAGTTCGATAAACCTTGGGTGATCCACTTAAGGGAAACTTGCTGCTGCTCTACAAACCTCTGCACTTGGAGGCCCAACACTGTCTACAAGAATAGAAGCGTGTGTAGACATCAGTAGTTGAAAGAAGTGAAGAAGGAAAAGCTCACGGCGTTTAGAGGCCAGTATATTTCATCAGCGAGGTACTCTCTCCAACAAAGCAAAGGTACCCGCACTATCAAAAGCTCGCATATAGTGTTTTCACAACAGCTCAGAAACTACGGCAATACTTTGCGGTGCACCTAATTATAGTGGTCAACAAAGCACCACTCTCAAATATATTGAACAACCCTTTGGCAACAGGACGTGTCTCCTTATAGGGAATTGAATTATCACCCCTGGACATCATGTACGAAAAGCAAAAGGCAATCAAGTCGCAAATTCTGCCAGACTTCACATCAGAGTGGCTGGAATTACAAAGTGCAGGTCCTCCAAATTTATCGAGTGTTTAGATGATGTATTTCGACGGCTCAAAAAGAATCTAAGGCGCAGGAGCAGGCGTAGTCCTGATATCACCGCAAGGCGACAAATTGAAATATGTGTTACAGATGAGTTTTCCCCAAACTTCTAACAACGAAGCCGAATACGAGGCGTTGCTCCATGGAATGAAAATGGCAAAAGCTTGTGGAGCCACTCGACTTAAAATATTTGGAGACTCAAACCTCGTCGTCCAGCAAGTAATGAACAAATGCGATTCCATCAGTGACAATATGACAGCACACAGAAACTTATACTACTATCTCGAAGGAACATTCGATGGATGCGAAGTTTCGCATGTAAGCAGAGCCAGCAATGAGGAAGCCGACAATTTAGCAAATATCGGGTCCCAATGCTTGCCCGTACCACAAGGAGTTTTCTGGGAGGAAATAATAGAGCGATCAATAAAGAATAGCAAAACCTCGACTACAGAGGGACAAGCAACAGGCTCGAGGGCTGGAAAAATAAGTGCAGCAGAACCAGAAGAAGTCATGATGATAGAAGAAACTTGGATGCAGCCATATCTGGCATACATGATAAACAAAACACTACCTGAAGACACGGTAGAAGCCAAAAGGATAATACGACGATCCAAGGCTTTCGTCATGTTACAGGGAAAATTATATAATAAAAGTATATCAGGCGTCTTGCAACGATGCGTCACTCCTCAGGAAGGACAAGAAATCTTAAAGGATATCCATGCAGGAGTATGCGGGCATCACGCAAGTAGCAGAGCTATCGCAGCCAAAGCCTTTCGAGCAGGATTCTATTGGTTAACAGCCATCAAGGACGCAAAAGACATAGTTCAAAAGTGTGAAGCATGTCAAAGGTTCACGTCTCTGCCACATGCGCCAGCAGCAGAGTTACAACCAATACCACTATATTGGCCCTTTGTGCAGTGGGGTCTTGACATGGTGGGAAAATTGCACAAATCCTGGCCTGGAGGGCATGTCTATATGCTGGTGGCAGTCGAAAAGTTCACAAAGTGGATAGAAGCAGCCCCAGTAACAACTCAAGACTCTAAAGTAGCAATAAACTTCATAAAGTCTATAGTTTTTTGCTTTGGAGTGCCACACAGCATCATCACAGACAATGGTACAAATTTCACGTCAAAAAAGTTCAAGGACTATTGCGAAGGATTGGGAATCAAATTGAAATTTGCATCCGTAGCACATCCAAAGACAAACGGGCAAGTCGAAAAAGCCAATGGCTTAATATGCAGCGGGATAAAGAAACAACTGTTGGCACCCCTCGAGAAAGCCAAGCACGCTTGGATAGACGAGTTACCCTCCGTGCTCTGGAGTCTGCGAACTACGCCCAATGCTGCTACTCAAGAAACACCTTTCTTCCTGGTCCACGGCGCAGAAGCCGTGCTTCCAGTAGAGATCACGCATGAAGCTCCAAGAATTACGACATATGATGAGACAACTTCTATAGAGGCACTTCAGGACGATGTTGATGCGCTCAACGAGGCAAGGGATGTAGCACTAGCCAGGGCCACTCAATATCAGTAAAGCCTACAAAATTACCATAGCAGTCGAGTTCGTCCACGATCTTTCATAGTGGGAGACCTAGTCTTACGACTTAAGCAAGATGGGCATGGAAAACTCGAGTCCCCATGGGTGGGACCTTACATCATGACAGAAGTGATACCAGGAGGAGCCTATCGACTACAAGACAAGAAAACGGGGCAAAACGAGAGTAACCCGTGGAATGCAGAGCAACTACGACGATTCTATGCATAGATGACATAAGATTTCTTCGAGTTCTGACCTTCCGAACCTAGAACATGAGGCCACAGGTCGGGTTCCTTGGGTCAACTCGACAATATATGTAAACATTTTATTTTTTCCACTCGGGGGCTTGGACCCTCGAGTCGTACGAAATATAGAGTAACAGGTTATTATCAAGTACTACTATGGTTGTTATCCTCGACATACTACAAGGTTGACCACAACCCAATATTTCGGCAGCTATATAAATGGTTCAAAGAAACCCGATAAAATGTTAATATACACACCTCGGAACAAGATTTTGTTCCCATGGTCTATTACTAAAGAAAACACGTAGTAAAGGCATGATTACTGCTTACAGATAATACGAAGAAATACAACCAGGGAAGCAGATTACATAGAAAGGAAATTAGTGAAAATGTACTTCGGCTTCATACTCCTTTTAGCATTGGGTGCAATCATAGACTTTCACGTCGAACTTCGACATCCCAATGTGAAAGTCGAAAGTCATGAAAAAACCCTGATGGAGGTCATGGTCCTCTACAAATTGCGACCAGCCGCCCTTGAAGTATTGTTCACCGGTGCTGTCGTACCAGACTTCCACTTCGTAGGGAGTTCCTCCCCCAGAGTGCTCGCGAAGAACAGCTTCCCGCAGTTCTCGCCCATCCATGAACTTGGTAAAATTTAGAGGGAGACGCTGAATCTCACGGCATTGCGGGCCAGCGATGCAGAAGAATGAGAAGAGTCTGGGCGGAGGAGAAGACGTGTTAGCAGAAGGAGCACTTGGACCAGGTGCAGCTAAAGGCACCTTGGGTTTGTTTTTGCTCCCAGCCGGACGGCCGGGGCGCCGCTTCACCAGAGCGGATGACGAAGCCACCAAAGCATCAGTTGAAGCTTTGTTCTTACTGCCGCGAGGGCGGCCGCGGCCCCGCTTCTCCACCGGGGTGCCAAGGTTCAAGCGAGATCAACTTGCATCAGCCATGGAGGCAGGAGTTGGGAAAAGAAACCCTAGATGAGTTTGAGAGGAGGAAGATGGTGCGGCGGAAAAGCTAAATATTGGATTAGGGTTTTTACCTATCGCCAGACGTGCTTTATTTATAAGCACATATAATGGGCCTTTACAAGGGCCAAAATATAATCACAGGCTCTTATATGCTGCCCAGAGCAGACGATAACAGACAGGTCAATGTATCCAGGAAAAGGATGCATAAAAAAAAGATAAGAACAAGAGAAAAAAGAGGATGAAGGAAGAGAGGAAAAATAACACAGCAAAAAATAAAGAAGCAGGGAGTACAAACAATATCTGTCAAAGAAGCACAAGTTTACCCCGTCTTCGACTCGGGGGCTTGTGACATTCGAAGAAAAGGAATACATTGCATAAGTGAAAGAAGTCGACAATTGATGCACAAAGAAGTACAAAAAATATACTTATCTATTTTCTTGAGCCTATACCCGAAAATTTCGGCCATAGCCTCGGGGGCTACTCCCATCGGGAGCGCTGGACGCGCACCCGATGATATTTATTCATGAGTACTGAAGCGGAAAAGGTGAAAGAACAATCAGAAAGTTCTATTACTCCCATCGGGAGCGACCTTTTTATCAATTTAAGTAACTCGAATATTTTATACTCTGAAACAGTCAAACAAGGCTGCGACATATGATCCTCGAGTTGCGTCATCGCGACTAAAACTTAAATGCCGTGATTTATCACGAAGGTAAGACCCCGGGATCCATCCTGTGTGGCCCGGTATATGCATATGGATACGCTCTGCTGGTATGTATCCGTGTCTACGATATGAAGAAAATCCTGGTGGACGCACTGGGTACACCGAGAACCACTGGGATTCATTCTTTGTAAGTCCTAAATGCGGCAAAAGATTGGATTTGACCAGTTTCCCGAATTCAAGTCCAAGAGGATTGAATTTGAAGTAGGTGACAAGTATCTGTTCCGGCAGTTAACTGGCCTCTTGATCCGTCAGAGTTGTCAGGCTTGCTCATCAAAACTCCTTGCGAGGAATTATAAATGAAAATAAGTCAAAAGACCAAGTCAAAGATTTGAAGATATGAAGAAGTCAAAGAAATGATCAAGTCGAAGATTTAAAGATTAGAGATTCAACCCGAATCTGCAATTCTGCTAGAATCTCGGGGGCTACTGACAAGGGTATAGATAATAGAGCCCGTCAGTTGAGTATCCCTGAGGCCCGTTAAGCTAGGCCCAATTGTAATACTAGTCGAAATACGAGTTCTTACCATATGTCGATATTGTAATCTGTATCGGACCCTACCCGATCCTCGAGACCTGGCCACCTATATATAGGGGCCAGGAGGGGACGGTGTAGGCCAGATTGAAAGCAAGCCAGGTTTTACACCCACGTTTACTTTCATAGCCACCTTGTTTGACTGAGTTTACCTTCGAGTTCATCCGATGCCCTATCTCCCCGATCCTAAGTCCTTCATCTAGGACATTTGTCGAGTTAACCCCTTGTCACTTGGGGAAGTGTTGGAACCTCTCAAAGATGATAGTAACACTCAAACTAAAAAACTCAATTGCCATTTATGAAAACAAGTAGCCACGCACGTGCAGTGCACGTCTGTCAATATATAGGCTCCTTATGATGACACACTTATCTCATTTTTTTCAAATACAATTTTGAGTGAAAGTCAATAAAATATTCTTATAAGCCCTTGGTTCGTTATATTCTACTCTGACAATCACGAAATTCTCAATTATACCGTTTTGCTCAACAAAGACAAGTCTAAGTCCTTCATCAGCTTCACAATATTTTTTAGCAACGACAACATTATTGATAGTCCATGGAGTAAAAGAACAATGCTAGCCTGCTTTAAAAAAAAATGGAATATACCATCAAGCTAGTTATTAGGGGTTCTAAATCACTTTAAATATACGACCGAAAAAATGTGAAATTTGGAATTTTAAAAGTGTGTGATTCATGATTGCATATGTACAACAAGAATGTTATTTTGATGTACAAGCAGTACAGAGCAAATAAACCTACACATGATGCCTATCATATTCACTAACAAGTAAAATAAAAAAAGAAGTTAACTAAATATATGTGTGAAGGTTGGAAGCTGCATTTAAAAATGTAATCATAAGGCGGGTATTAATGAGCCAAATTTGAGCTGATGTCAAATTACTAACCTGCTGGGATTTGATTATATAATGGTGAAAAATCCCTCAAGTAAACATTGACAGGAATTAGATTTTTTATATACTCACCAAGTCACCATGATGGTGTACTTTGAGTAAATAATACTCCCTCCGTTAAAATATAAGATGTTTTAGGTTTGTGAAGCAAATATACCTAGATAACTTTTAGTGTGTATATTCGAGTGAATATACAGACTAAAATATGTCTTGACACATTTGTTTCACAAAACGAAAACATCTTATATTTTGAAACGGAGGGAGTACAATGCTAGATTAAAACTGTGCGTGTTACTGAATATCCAATCTCCAAAAATGAAAGATATATAAGCGTTAAATACTGACAAAACCAACAGATAGTTGAAAGTTAATACGGAGTATTTTGAATATTCCTGGTCGCCTTTTCGTCGCAGGCATTGTTGACTAAAATCAGAAATCTGCGTACGTGGTTAACAATTGCATAATGGAATGATTTACCAATTACCACTAAGAAAGCAACGCGACGACCATGCCACCAGCCCACACCATCTGCAACTATCGTCTCCAAATAGAGTAACACTGAACCTCCGTCCGTCGTGAAGCGTGCAGATCAATACCACCATGTTTGATGGAAAGCAGCTCTCTCCCGGTCATTTCTACAAATAGCTACCGGACTCATCTGAGATGGCCACAACTACCATGTTGCAACCTCCTAAAGCTCATGATTCACAGTCGCGGGTCAAGCTGCACACTTATGCAGCATGTCGTGTGGTCCGAGAGTCTCCACACAACGGCCGGACGACACCGGATCCGTGGACATCGCGTCCGTCAGCCAAGCAACTTCCAATGGGATTGTGCCTACGGAGCAAGGACGACGACACATTGGGACTCGAGACAAATGTGGAAGGGTGGGGGATTGATCTGCACATCGACAAGCGATATCTGGTTTGGCGCGGCGTGGCGCTTGGGTGGAAGAGGTGGTCCGCGCGTGGGTGGAGCCGTGGAGATGAAGCGCAACTGATAGAGAGAAGAGAGGAGAAATTAGCGGGCACTAATTTACCATCAAGGACGAAAATCTAGGGATAGGCGGTCGGTTATGCATGAAGTGGGTCTAGTCCGTCCTATGATCACGGATCGAGGCAGTGGAGGCGGACGGCGGAATTTTGGCAGACAATTGTCTGCCGGTTGACAGGATCGATCTAGACCATTGAACGTATTGACAGATATAGACTCTTGGATGGTAAGATCTAATGATTCTCGTTGAACTGTGTGCAATTATTTTGGTGGATATAGGAAAGATTAAGTTTGCTTTTTTATTAGTAGTGGAGATCTATACACTTTTTATGAGGGAATTTGAAACCATGAGAACCCTTCCCATTATGATGCTCCTTTGCTGGCTAGTAATGCTACTAGTGAAATTATTGATGATAAGGAGTGTTGCTTAGATATGCTATATGATACTGCTTTAGATGATGGTCCTATGCTTATTGATAACCCTCCATGTTTATATGAGGATATAAATGATATACTTGTTATCCGTGATGACGCTCGCATGCATGAGAGTCCCATATTATTTTTTAAATATTTTATCTACACCACAGAGGAGAAATATGCTTCTGTTGAGAAGTACTTATGTGGTTTACAACTTTCATATGATTGCAACCATGATGATATGATTAAAAATGATATTGGTATTTACTTTGAAAGAGGAAAGCATGCTAACGAAGGCCATAATAAATTTAATGATCCTCTTTATGTGCCAAAAATTTCCAAGTTGCATAAATCAATAATCATGCTATTAAATTTCCTTCTAGTAATTACAACTACTATGAAAGAGGAGGTGACAAGTACCCTCTTTATGCTTCTAGTAATGATATCATGTGTTCACACACTAATGATATTCAATGGTATGCCTCTAATTTTTGTTATTTAGTCATATATAAAATGCCAATGCATAGGAAAAAGATGAGACTTTGTTGTTATTGTTTTTATATCTTATGGTGCTCTTTACCATATTTTTGCTTGACTATTATTTTGATGAACATACTATGGGATCCCGGTATAATGTATGGAGCACTTTCCAAGAAATAAGATAAATGTTTATATGTACAAGTTCCCTCATGAAACTTGCCCATCTTGAAGAAATAAGGTATGAAGTGTAGCTCTATAGCTATAAAAAAAGTGCTTTATGGGAGGCAACCCGGTACTTTTTGCTATTTCGATTTGTTTTCTTTGCTCTTGAAAGAGATTATTTCCTTTTTGTGTCCTTGCTGTAGCAAGAGAGTTTGTTTTATTATGTCTACTATAGCATAAAATAAAGTGCCAAGTTTTACCCATCTTGGATATTTTAAGGTTGCAATACTTATTTAGAGTTTCTTAAATCTGCACAGCACTTTCTAGTGCCCGATTTTTCATATATTTTTCGTAATTCTAACTCCTATGGACCTGCAATATTTACTGCAGTTGCAAATTTTCATCCTCTACATGCACAAAAATCACCAAAAATTTCTGACAATTTCATGTCCTGCTATGGTGTTTACCAATTCCGTTGTTACCTCACTAGTAGGGAGAAAAATAATGCATGTGCTTTATTTCTTAGTGACAGCTGAGAATCCTAAGTTGATATTCTTGGACTTTGTCCATTGTAATATGTCCAAGCATAGCATATTTGTTGTTCACCATCATGTCAAAGTACCTAAGGCTATACTCTATTAATTTTTAGGGATTTCTATTTTCGTGCCCTCAGGTCGTTAGTTGTACTCAGTTTTCCCCAGCCGATTAGTTTTTCCTCCGTTTTCCCCTCGCTCTAGTTTGAAACCCCTCGCAGACGCTGGGACGGGAGGGTTGCGGTCTGGTCAGAGGCCTTGACCGTTACCGGTGACGGCTAGGGAGCCGCGGTGGTTGTGGATTGACCGATGCTTTTGAATGGTGCTGATGGGTAGGGTCAGGAGACACGTCGGAGCAGCCATCCATCTATCGCTGATGTGTGGGACGTTTTATTTCCTGATTGTATACGCGGTGCTGCCAATGATAAATGGGGCCGCTCTATAGGGCTGCCGCAGCCAATGACCAGTGGGGTCGTGTATTTTTCAGGAAAAGACATATATTGCCGCTCTGTGGGGCTGCCGCAGCCAATGACCAGTGGGGTCGTCTATTTATTTAGAGAAAATCATATATTGCCGCTCTGTGGGGCCTCCGCAGCCAATGACCGCTGGGGTCGTCTATTTATTTAGAGAAAATCATATAGAGCCGCTCTGTGGGGCCGCCTCAGCCAATGACCGCTGGGGTCGCCCTTAGTGAAAAGGCATATATCCCTGCTTTTAGTTAGAGAGAAGCAACAAGTTCGCTAATTAATTTTTCTTAAGCTAGACCCAGCAGGTGACTATTTTCGCAGCTTAATCTAAAGTGAATCTTGTGCTAAACATGGCTGGAACCTAGTGTTGTGCATCTCATTAGTCATCGGAGAACCGCTGGCAGCTCGTCCCCCACCCTCGGACGGAGCAGCCATCGCCGGCGCCTCGTCGCGCCGCCGGCTCTGTTCCCCGGCGGCGTCGGACGGACTGCGGCGCTGCACGTCAACCATGGCTCCAGCACTTGTTTCGTCCGCACGCATTGTACCCACCGCAGGAAAGTCCGCTGCAAGCAGATCCGCCGCCCACGACGACCGGGATTTGCTCCGCCGCAAGCAGATCCGCCGCCCACGACGACCTCCGCTTCCGCCTTCCCCGGCCCCTAATCGATTCGGTTCCCGTAATTTATTTGGAGTTTGCAGGTGCGAAATAGTCCTCAATGTCTGGTCGTAGCGGGTACACCGGCGAGGGTGGAGATTCGATCATGTCGTGGCCACGTTCTACTTCTCCTACCTCGTCGGAAGTGCAGGTATCTAGCTTCTGCTCTCTGTACTACCGTTGAATTTGAAGTGCCGCCATGGCCTGTTGGACTGATTTCAGTTGTTCTTTTTTCCATTATTGTTACAGTTCGCCAGGCAAGCCGATGATCCATGGTACATTGCATACCAAGATGAATCAACCCAGTGGTGTAGCCAGAGGATGGATTTGGAGGAGAAGGTGGCCAATTTAGATGATGAATTGGCCCGTAAAAACCTGATGATATTCGAGCTGAAGCGTACTGTGGAGGAAGAAAAGAAGAATTCAGAGCTTATTCGCAGGGAGAAGTTGATACTTGAGACAGATCTTGCCGTATTTGATCAAGTGGTAGAAAATCTAGAACATGAACTTCAAGTGATGGGAGAGGCAAAAAGTAGATTCATCTGGGCAGTTTTATTAGGTGTCATCCCTGTCCTAGCAGTTATGTGGTTGTGGTAGATGATTTAGATAGTATAGAATTGTTATTCAGTAGATGGCTCTATCCACTGTATTTTGGTGTGGCTCTAACCACTGTATTTTGTCGTACAATTTCCTAGTTGTGCTAAGTAATGCGCGCGATAATTTTCATGTATGAACTCTTATAAAAGTGAATGGATCCCAAAAGTGAAAGCATGTACCAGCCTCTCGGATCAAATACATATCAATCTTCCCAATCAAGTTGGGATAGAATTCAAATCATACATTCGGATGTACAGGGACACATCGAGAAAGTGGAGAAGCTTTTTTTGACACGGAGGTAGTAGTTTGAACAATTTTATCCCAAATTGAAATTGAAATTGAAAAATACAAATTTATCATAATTTATCCCAATTTGCGGCGTCGAACACGGCCGCGCACCGATGGGCTAGAAGGGCCTGGACGACGGGTGGCTGAGGGGGCTGGATCTGCGCCATCTGCAAACTCGGACATGGAGGAGGGCTGGATCTACGCCGTCGCAGCGATGTTGTGGATGATGGCTTCAAGACGATCGGTAGGCTTCGACATTGAAGGCTGGATCAGCGCCATCGCAGCGATGTTGTGGATGATGGCTTCAAGACGATCGGCAGGCTCCGACATTGAAGGCTGGATCTGCGCCGTCGCAGCGATGTTGTGGATGATGGCTTCAAGACGATCGGCAGGCTCCGACATTGAAGGCTGGATCTGCGCCGTCGCAGCGATGTTATAGGCGATCGCTTCAATCGTCTTGGCATCGGTGAGCACTGTCGGTTAGATCCACGCCGTCTTGGTGTCCATCAGCAACAGATCTGAGAAGATAAACGAAAGTGAGACAGAGAGAGACATTTCAACTATTTCTGAGGGTTAGATCCTCACCGGCACTCTTAGATCCACGCCGCCACACGGTTAGATCCGCGCCGCCGCACGGTTAGATCCGCGCCGCCGCACGCACGCACGCTGCAGATCCGCGCCGCCGCACGGTTAGATCCGCGCCGCCGAACGCACGCACGCATGCTACAGATCCGCGCCGCCGCGACCGCCAGAGTAAGAGAGGAAGATGCGACTGGAATATGCGACTGCCAGGGTTGGTAGGTATGTGCTCTGCAGATCTGCGCCGCCGCGACCGCCAGGGTTGACAGGCCGTCCGATCATAAATGATCCAACGGTGCAAGCGTGCGTTGAGCTATCAACCAACCAAGATTCGTGTGAAATACATCTCGACCAATCAGAGATCAGCCAGTGAGTACAAGGGAGGAAAACTGAGTAGAACTAAGAGGGGGAAAAGTGAGGAAATTTTTATCGGAAGGGCAAAACTGAGTAGGACTGAATAAAACAAGTGGACCCGGAGGGGGAAAACTGAGTAAAACTAAGTAAAACAGGGGCACCCAAATAATAAAGGGAGTAAGGGAAATTGAAGCTTTTGGCATAAAAATTGTTAGATTGTGTTATTTGAACAATATAGTACATTTTGGGCGACGTGATATTGTTTGCAATTCAAAGATACACAAGTGTGACGATTTTGGACTCATTTGGACAAAGTTTGTAAGCATTGTGGGCATTTGGGAGGTGTGTTGAGTAGAAAGCCATGCATCTTCATAGCTAGTAGCTCATGGACTAGGAAGTGGTTTTGGGAAAGGGAAACTTCATCTCTCTATATTTCCTTTTCCATTATTATTTCTCTAGGTTGTAGGTAACATAACAAGACTCCATGGGAAGGTTCCACCGTGTTTTGAATTATTATGAATTAAAATAAACCCAAAACTATATTTTTTGAGTTTAGTCACTAAGAGGGGGAAAAGTGAGGAAACCTCAAGCGATGAACTATAGCTAGTAGCTCATGGACTAGGAACTTATTCAAGCAAATAACACATATATTCCCTACATTATTGTGATTATTCAATACAAAGGGATCCCCAACACAAATTGTTCATACAAATTCAAATTAATTGTTCAAAATAAAATCTTTCTCTTGCTCCTGGTGTGACTCGCTGGGTCCACCACCTTACTTCGGGTAACCCTACCAGGGATATTACCGGTGTCTACCTTCCTTTTGCCATCTTTCTCGTTCTTCTTCTTCTTCTCTTCGGGTTGTGCCAAGACCGAGACAACCATATCATACGAAGCTTGTGCTCTTTCTTCTAATTCATTTTCTTCAAATGCTTCAAGCAGCTGTCGATCCATTGCTTCCAAGGCCTCTCGATCCATCTGTTCCCTCTGCTCTCGATCCATCGGTTCTAGCAGCTCTCGATCCATCTGTTCCCTCTGCTCTCGATCCATCGGTTCAAGCAGCTCTCGATCCATCTGTTCCCTCTGCTCTCGATCCATCAGTTCAAGCAGCTCTTGATCCATCGGTTCAAGCAGCTCTCGATCCATCGGTTCAATCTACTCTGGATCCATCAGTTCAAGCAGCTCATGATCCATTGCTTCAATCTCCTCATGATCCATTGCTTCAATCTCCTTATGTTGAATTGCTTCTTCATTCTCCTCTGCATTTGCTGCTCCCGTCTGATCTTCCATTCCAAAAGCTGGGTCAACTGGATTTTTACAAAGCCTAGCAATGTGTCCAGGGATTCCACAACGTTTGCACTTACGTCATCGAATCGGTGGACCACCCTCTGCACTAGCTCTGATCCTATTCTTCCCCGGCCTACCTGCCGGTCTAGTCAAAACTGGAGAGTACAGTTTGAAGCCTGGATCGACTTTCATCCATTGGTCTTTTCCCAACAAGGTAGGAACATTCATAGCATATGCAGCCCTAAATTTGGCAACAGAGAAATACTCTGACACATACTGATCAACTTCACCTTCTGCACCCGCTATAACACACATGAAAAACAATGCATGTATGCAGGGTATCCCACGGATCTGCCATCGCCTACAATGGCATGTCCTATCAACCAAACTCACTGGATACCTACACTGCCTGTTTTTACTGTCAGTGTAGGTTACCTCAGCCTCCATTCCTTTTCTGATGCATTTCATCTTCAATTGTTTTGCCCTGGCATGCAAAGACTTAATCAAAGATGGGAGCATGAGATGGCCAACATATTTTTTGGCTGCAATTCTTTGACGCAGATCGATTTTTATCATGATCATCTGCCTAATCTTATCAAATATTTGCCACAGCATAAGCCCTTTCAATGACTTGACCTTTGCATTGAAACTCTCCGCAAGGTTACTTGTTACATAGTCTACCTTGCAAATTTCATTGAATTGGCTTCTTGACCACACCCTACCATGATGTTCATCCAAGTACTCCTTCACCCCAGTTTTTTGTTTATACAACACTTCCAAATGAAACAGATGCTTCCTAATGCTGCATGTGTATGCAGCTGGCCATAGGTTGTCAGTATAAACTTTACCCTTGAATTTCTTTGTAAAATTCCGTACCAAGTGTCGCATACATTCCCTATGCTCCACTCCAGGGAATACTGCTTCTACTGCACTCTCCAAACCTTTGCAAGCGTCTGTGTGGATAGTAAGTCCTGGTGGATGACCTATAAGGTCGCGCAAATTCTGCAGAAACCAAGTCCAACTTTCCTCTGACTCAACCTCCAAAACTCTATAAGCAACAGGGAACATCCAATTGTGTCCATCAATTGCAGTAGCAGCAACTAGCTGTCCTTTAAACCTGCCATGAAGAGCTGTTGCATCCACGGCCAAATAAGGCCTGCAACCGTCCAGAAAGCCTTTCCAGCAAGCCTTGAAACAAACAAAAGCCCTTCTAAAACATTCCTTCTGCATCATCCTCCCGCTTTTCAATTTGTAGGGAACTGTATGCTTGTCTATCGCTACAACACTGCCTGGACTAGCCATCTCCACTTCAGCTTTGAAAGTGTAAAGCAACTGAAAGCTTTCATTCCATGGACCATTTATCCTGTCAAGAGCCATTTCCTTTGCATAGAACATCCTCATGTAAGGTATGTTTATAGTAAACTTATCAGATATCAATTTTATGAGTGCTGTTGGACCAAGTGTTGGAGTTTCTCTCAGCCAATCTATGATTGCATCTGCCAACCACCTAGTCTTCGTTAGCTTTGATTTCTCCTCTGGCGCTCCCGCTCGAGGTGGACAAGTATGGCCGATCGAGTTCTTCTTTATCTGAAACATAATTATAAGTGATGTCAGTAACACTTAACAAATTTTACACCGTGATCTAAAATACACAACTGGTTGGCGTAGTACCTGAACCACGGTGCTTCTGAGCATTGTGGATGCATGCAGCTTCCACCTACACCTCTTGTATGGGCACTTAACTGTGAACCTACCTGGCTCACTTTTAATAACCTCATAATCATTCTTGGTGAGAATGCAATATATAGTAATTGCATTACGGCAGTCCATCATCGTTTGAAATACGGTGCCTTCTGTAAGCTGAGGATCCTCCCTGTTCCACTCAATTGTTGGCAAGTCATCATCTTCGTAATCGGCTAAAACAAGGCTGTCATTGTTCTCATCCTTCTCTTCATCATCAGTGTCATCAAATCTGGCACCTTGTGCAATATCTTCCATGTATTGATCCTCCATTGCCTGCTTACTGCATCGATCTACCAATTCAGGAAACATCAACTCATCCTCATCATCTTGAGGAGACGGATCCTCAATCTCTGCATCGTCCTCCACATCGACCGCAGGAACAATCTGGCTACCACTAGCACTGGGGACAGATGGTGCTGCTGTGGACCTACAAGGAGCGGGGCGGCGCACACGATTAGCAGAGGCAGCAACACTAGAGAGACATGATGCCCGACCACCTGTTGATGCCCCAACACCAGATAATGCCTGGACCATGTCCACATGGATTCGAATTTTACCGACACGGCAAGAATCATTTAAAGCAAAAAAGAATTCCTAGATCGTCGTCGGAAATTAGTGGAACAAATCTTCCCTCCGTGCTGTTGAAATATTGGAAATCAACTGAATCGCCAGCGCCCCAAGGGTACAGAGCGCAGATGTTATCTTTTAAATCCCTCAACGAGATGGTAGTTGCAACCACCGCTGGGATGTAAAATCCGGTCACATTGCATTTAGAATCACGCAAAAAGCTAGTATCCAGCCTAACCACCAGCCGAAAAGCCAGCGCTGGATCAATCCTATTCGAAAAGCAACGCAGTTAGTTGAGCAACAACGATTCGCGCTCAAAAACTGCGTACTCTTAATTCACATAGGCAGACGATGCTTACCCAGATGGAATCCATGCGTTAGATCCCTCTGATTCCCAATCTTCTCCGCTGTTGAGGGGCATAATCGGCACATTAGACGGATGTACAAACTCTTCCGCCATAGGGGTAGATCTAGATCTAGTGGAGGCGGAGCCCTCTCCGCCTCCCGGGGGTGGTGGTGGGGGCGGGGCCGGCTCGGTGGCGAACGACGCCATAAGGTAGGAGGGCAGGACGGCGTGGCGGCGGAGGGGCGGTGTGTGAGCTCTTCCAGTCTCGGGCAGAGGGGAAAGCTTTGGGTGAGTGACAGACCGCCAGTCCGACGTGTCTCATTGGGTCAACAGTCAACACAATTCAAAAGCAACGGTCAATCCACAACCACCGCGGCTCCCTAGCCATCACCGGTAACGGTCTAAGGCCTCTGACCAGACCGCAACCCTCCCGTCCCAGCGTCTGCGAGGGGTTTCAAACTAGAGCGAGGGGAAAACTGAGGAAAAACTAAGCGGCTGGGGAAAACTGAGTACAACTAACGACCTGAGGGCACAAAAATAGAAATCCCTAATTTTTAATACTAGATTGCTTGAAGGTTATTCCTTTCTAGTAGAGTATAAGTAAGATGTGTAGTATCATCTTTATGTTAGGACGTGATGCCCATATAAATATTTATCAAGTAACATTATATATTCGTGTCGTTGTCTCGGTCATCTATCTTGCGTTTAATGCCACCACACATTTATGAGAGAGTTGACAAGTGAATCCATGAACCCCGGTCCAATTTTAATTGTATGAAATACCTTTCCAATGCTTCTACGTATTTTTTTATTTTTTAGTCTTAATTAAATCCGAAAATACCAAAAAAAAAATCCTTTGCAATTACACTGAAAATCTAAAAATACTTTTACTTTACAGCATTAGTTTTATTTTACTTTCTGTATTTACTTTTGTTATTTTTATTTCATTAGTTATACTTATTTCTAAACCATGTGCTTTACAACTACTCGGTGGAGTTGGGAACACAAGATAAGGAACTTGTTTTGCAGGTTGCTTGACGAGAACAAAGAGAGATTTTTCGACTGTTCCTCAAGAGTTTGATATAAACCCCGAGTCATCCTTGTGGGGAAAATTACTCTTACTACAACATTTTGCACTTATAGTCCCAACGAAGTGGCACATTGCTTAGCAGGCCCGTCGATGGACAGGATCGAAGTGATCGATCGAATAGGGCCCCCAAAATTCCAGGGCCCCCGAATTCTTCTATGCGTCCTAGGCCATCAGGCCACGACCTGTTTGGTGTTCGCTCAGGAAATATGCATGCGTGATGCGATCAGTTTCCAATCCATCTTCTTCCAATCTGGGCGCATCCTTTTGTTCCTAATCGTTGTTGATCTCTTCGCTGATTCGCATCGTGTTCCACCCACTCGCCCTATCGCCCAGGTTCGGAATTTTTGACACATAAGACCACCTGCGCGAGTGAAATGCTAGAAAAGACCACCTGCCAAAAAATTTGTCAAAAAAGACCCCCTATGGGTGGCGGCACGTCTGGCCAGGCCACACGTGGAACGTGCCGCCTGGGCCGACGCCGGCAGGTGCATGCCGCCACAGCCAAAGCCGGCATGTGGCTTGGCTGGTGGCTCCGTCGACCACTGCGGGCCCTGCCGCCATCGCCGTTGACGGCAAGGTGACGTGGCACCCTGCCGCCACAGCCAAAGCCGGCATGTGGCTTTTTTTGTGCTAAAGTTCATACAAAGCTCATACAGGGTGCCGGAAACGAGGATGGCGGCAGGGTGCCACGTCACCTTGCCCACCAGCCAAGCCACATGCCGGCTTTGGCTGTGGCGGCATGCACCTGCCGGCGTTGGCCCAGGCGGCACGTTCCACGTGTCGCCTGCCCAGACGTGCCGCCACCCGTAGGGGGTTTTTTTTGACAAATTTTTCGGCAGGTGGTCTTTTCTAGCATTTCACTCGCGCAGGTGGTCTTATGTGTCAAAAATTCCCAGGTTCGCGTCGCGCCGGCGGCCCCCTATCTAATCGAATCCGTTTTGAGCAATGGCTGTTGTTTGCTGATCGCTTTGTTTCGCTGATTCAGTAATCAGTACCTTGCTGTTCGAGTCTGCCGATCGGTGATCACGAGCTGGTTCACACCCGAAAGGTCTACATACTCAAGGTAAGATGGATGCAACTGCAAGCCTGCTGCCTGGCGTCTGCAACTCGTCGACCACTCGACCTACCTTGTAATTTTGTTAATTTGTGAAATAGGATAAATCAATAGAAGAGTAAAGTGTCAATCGGATGATATTTTTGGTAGAGCATGTGGCTCGTTTTGGTTCAATCGGAGAAGATTAACTATAAAAATATAATTTAAAGATTTTATGTGCTTTTTACTATTTTAGAATGAATACTTGATATATTTTTAATTATTGTACACATTCTGAAGATACAAAATATAGTAAACGTGAAATTTTGTTGTACTAGTTATTGAGTTTGAATAAAAAAAGAACCTCATTTTGTAAGTCACACCGGGGCCCCCAAATCCTGAAGACGGGGCTGTTGCTTAGTGTCGTCAATCAGCAGTGTCTAGATTTGTGCAATCTATGTTTGGCCTTGGTGCATGCTGTTTTTTCTTGCCTCGCGCGCATCTATAGGAAGAGTGCTTACTATGTTGGCATGTTTAACTACTGGTTGCATTTCTTTTCCATGTTGAGCTTAGTTTCAGGGTTTCACGATTCAAAGCAATTGAGACCCAATGTTAAACCATTCCATTAAAAAATTCATTAGTTCATGTCCCGATGATCAAAGGAGTTTCTGCCAAATTTTAGAGGTGTTGTTAGATTGGTGTAGTTAGTGTGGTAGCCGATCGGTGCTAGAGCATTTATTTATTTATTGAACAGAGGGAGGCGCCAGAGGTGCGAAATTTTTATTTAGCTCAAATGCAGTTTACATCATGCAATACAATATCCTAGGAAAAGAAGTTTTGAAGAGCTAAGATTACATGGCAATTGCCAAGAGAGTGAGCCGAATTGGAAGAACTAATGGTAGGCCTAGACTGAGAATGTCTGATGGCCTAATGAGCACAATTGTGAGCAACTCTATTAATCTATCTTTTTATATGATAGATATTTGGATGTAATCCCCATAAATTCTTGTTTATACTTTGCTACATCTCTCTTATCTTCGGTTTTGATAATCCTGGGTCGAACGCTATGTAAGTTCAGAGCTCGCTTGAACCTGTGATTCATGCTTGCATGGAGTTACAAGCGGATTTTAACTGATATTTATAGTTGCAAGTGGGTTGCAACTAATATTGTTCAATTACAGTTTGATCGTAACTGAAATTTTTCAAGTTGCAAATTGGTTGCAGCTGAGCACAAATATTTCCTACCATTTGTTTTGGGTGCTCTTTATAAAAAAAATTCATTTTGGGTGCTAGCATGAGACTTATGAGTGGATGGCAACAAAGCTAAGGGCTCGTTTGGCACCCATCACTTCATTTCATTTGGTAGAAATGAAATGACATGATGATATCATTTCATTTTAAAAAATCTACAGAAATGACAGGGTACCCAATAGGTATTAAGGTTAGGCATGAGATGAAAACCCATGAAATTCCAAATGAATTCCATAACCAATTCCGTGGCAGCCAAACAAGTAATTGTTAGAATCATAAATGAATTCTTTGATTCTTGCCCCAAATGATGGGATCCAAACGAGCCCTAAGTTATTTTTGACCATTGCATTTTATGTCATGATTCGTGCTAGGATAGAGTTGCAAGTGGGTTGCAGTCAGATTTTTCACTTGCAAGTTGGTTTTAACTTAGTTTTCTCAGTTAAAGTGGGTTGCAACAAAGATTTTCAAGTTGCAACATAGATTTACTTGAAACTAGATTGCAATTGATATATTTTCTATTGCAACTGGGTTGCAGCTAAAGTTTTTGTTTCTGTTACAAGTGGGTAGCAACAAAGATTCTAAAATTGTAAATGGGTTGTCGTTGAGATTTTTTTCTAGTTACAAGTGAGTTATACTTGTAACCTAGTTGTTTTCTAACTGCAAGTGAGTTGCAAGTGTTAGATTGATCTTGTCTAACAACCAAGAGGGAAAATAGGAGGGGGGGGGGGTGTTCAACCAACCCCCTCATCACGTTGGTGCTTGATCGGAGCACCAAAGACCATCAACTGGTTCTAGTCACATCTCTTCAGCGCCTAGTACAAAAAGGAAAAGGAGCCCTCCTATGTAAGTTAACGAACTACACGATAACGCAAATCCCACCTACAACCGATCCTAAAGTGGTGCTAGAAGAGGCGAAGGCCGATGAGCCGGCCACCAGGTGGCCAGAGGTGGGATGAAGGCTGCTAGGAGGGGCGCGAAGTGAGGATAATGGGATGACAGATTGTTTGCAGATATCATTGCTCGGGAATTAATGGGGAAACGGGGATTGCGTCTTGAGTGCGAAGAAGTCAGGCGCAATGAAGCATGACGAAGGAAGAGACATATCGGTCGACGACGGAACATGATATTCCTTTTAGGTAGTACAGATAGAGATACCGAGGACGATGATTGGCTATCATTATCACGTAGTTACATGATTTACATGAAACTAGTTGGATGCCCGTGCGTTGCTACGGGCACATAAATTTATCGACTGATGGTATTTCTTCTTGTGCAAAAAAATTACACCGGCCGCTCTCTCGGTTGTAACACATAAAACTTATGTTGTTCTTGTTGGTTTTTAATGAAAATCGGGTGGGCATTTCAACCGCATTGCTTAGTAAAAAACGGTGTGATCCTTCTGCAAAAAAGATTAATTTGCATAGAAAAATCCAAAAAGGCAACACCTCTATGTTGTATGCACCAAAGTCTTCAATGGGCTCCTGGAGGGCTAAGAGCATCTCTAGTAGTGTAAACATGCCCAAACCTGTACTTTTCCGTTAACTTTACGGCTTTGCTAAAAAAATCGCGCCAATCAGATCCTGTACTTGATGCCTCGCCCATAAAAGTTTTTAGGCCGCCATACTCATGCACTCACGACCTAAATAAGTAGCGGGCGGGGGCGAGTTTTTTGGTCGAAACCCTACTGACTCCGCCGCACAAACCCTCCCTCTGCCTCCCCGCCGCCGCACATCTACGCAACTCCGGCGACGAATTCCCGCTACCACCAGCGACAATACATAGCGTCGTGTGGAGGCGAGGCGGCTACTCCCGTGATGGCTCGTCCTCCAGCGGCGGCTCCGTCGCCGTCGCTGCTCCCCTATGCAGACGGCTGGGAGGTGGGATCATCCTCGTGGCTGCGAGCTAGATCTTCCTCCTTCGAGGAGGATTACGAGTGGGAGAAGATGGAGGAGGTGAAGGAGGGGGAGGCGGAGGTGGCGCAACGGGTCATTGAACCGGAGGACTTTGTCACCGCCGCCGACAAGGCCAAGCGGCACGCCTTCGAGCTCGCGAGGCGTCTCTTGGAGGTGGAGGCCGAGGTGGAGCGGCAGCGGGCGTCTCTTGGAGGACTACGTGATTACTCTCTCTTCTAATTTTGCTAACTATGAAACCACCCAACCAGACTTTAAAAGCCTTGATAGCTTCGTAAGTGCTCCATAGAGAAGACAACTTTTAGTTTCTGTTTCTTATTCCCTCCACGACTGCCGCGGTGTCAGACTCCAATACCACAAACAGATTGTCAGGTTTGGGTATTTGTTGTAATCGCAGCAAGACATGCTTTTGCTTCAGTTTCTTCGACATCCAAACTTCTACCAATTTCTCTACTGCTGGACCACAAAACCATACTGTTGTGCTCTCTAGCGATGCATCCCATGTAGCTTTTCCCATCCTCGCATGAGTAGGCGGCATCAACATTGATTTTGACCCATCCTAACTAAGGAGGTTTCCATGGCTCCACCCTGCTTGGACAAGCAACAGAGATATCAGCTAGTACATGGCAAGCAGCAACAGGCGTGCCTGCTGTTGCTATAGGTTGCTTTCCTTTCAGCTGGTCCTGTTTCCTGCAGATTGCAATCAAAATTAGATCGAGCCAAGCTCGTTTGATCTAGTTTACTCTCGGCCAACTGTCGTTTCCATCTCCTTAGGCGACACCTGATTTCAGAGTTACAGCAATCACGTGAAGGCAACCAAGACATGGGCCTGCCTTAAAAAAGCATGACATTGGGTCTATCCAGTCAAAATCCCTCAATTAATCTCCAACATAGTGGATGGCCTCGTCTTGGTCCCGCCCGGGACGAGCCGTGCTCTTTAGCATGAACTGCCTTATTTTTTATATCATTTTCTGCAGAGAAAACATAACATGTGTTGGAGCATACTACAGCATAACCTCGACGAATATTGTATTGAATCATTAAATCTTTCTTCCATTACCAACCAATAGTTCATGAATGTGGTAGTAGTACTACATCGGACAATATATAACTGTCGCAAGCATACCTCGGCGGGATCGAGCCATCACTGGGAAGCACAAGCACTTGATAAGATGGATTCCTTGTTAAATCGATACCGATGGTACCCATTTCATAACTGGTGTCTCCATCTTCTCTGTAATATGGCAAAGGAAAAAGAAACTGGTAACGAGGCGATAGCAGCGTCGTTTTCACAACTGCGTGCAGAAGATCATAAGTGACCCGCAACTGCACAAGAGAAAATCACAAAATATCAGCACGTTGCCTAAATTTCAAGTGATAAGTCCTGAACTGCAATGGCAACTGAGTTGGATGACTCATAATGCCTTGGCATCTTGAAGTTCGTAAAACATTGATAGCATCGAAATTTACTGCTTTGATTCGGAGAGGAAAATAGGGGGAGGAGGGGAATCTCACCATCACAGTTGCCCAATTTCTCGTTGAGGACGGCACAGGAGCGAACCAACTCGCGGCAGTCCCCAGGTGAGACGGAGCTCCCAACGCAGAGCATCTCGCCGCCGATGCGTTCGTCTGTACGGACCACTCGGCATGAGACCGAGTCGGAGAGCGCGAAGATGATGGTGCGGACCAGGTAGTCCAGGCGAGCCCTATCCACCTGCAATTAAAACGACATTACCAACCAACCAAGGCTCACAGAGAGGTCCGTTACTAAAGTGGCCGGAAACAGAGGGATTGCCTCCTGTGGGTCGAAGCACACAAGGGAGAGCGCGTCGTTGCTTTTCCATATTTTCGCCTTCAAGCCCGCGGTGGCCTGAACACCGGGCGGTCTTGGAGGAGTAAGGGGGACGGAATAGGATGTACAGGAAGACAACTAATCGTCCATCTTGGCGGTGGTATTTTTTTTTGAAACGTTTTTTTACTTATGGATGGCATTGGTGGGTAATTTAGCGCTTGATGAATAAAGCCGTATTTTAGGTGAATTGAAATCGTATTTGCGACCGCCACGGACCATACCTGTAGCAATATTATTAGTAGAGATAGTTATCAAATTTGAAAATTCACTTGGATGATCCGATCAGATGGTAGTCGGCTGGATATATATTGGATGATTTCAAAAGAAAATATCACTTGCATGATTCCTATTCAAATCTCCAGTATACTTGAATCATTCAGCCTCAAGTTCCCTCAAGCATAAATAACCAGATGTATAGATCGAAAGTCTAGATTAACATATCCTGCTACTGATAACCAATGTCCAAAACAAACAGACAAATCTCAGCGTAATTTTAACAATCAGGTGTCCCATATCATGACTACAGCGATGACACCGACACCGAGCACAACGGCGAGCCACCGGCCAATGGGCGTGTTGGCGGTGACGGGACTCTAGGGCTTGTACCTGTTCGATAGGAGGTGGTTGACGAAGACGTAGATGAAGATGCCCGTGGTGAGGCCCATGGCGATGGCGAAGACCCAGTCTGCCACCTTGCCCTCCGTGGTTGCGTCGATGACTATGCCGATGGTAACGTCTGTTATTGTCGTAGGCGCGTAGTCGATCTATCGAGGAACAAGCAATCACAGCACGATGACGACACCGAAATTTGGTAACGCAGTTCGGCGATCAACGCCTACATCTGTGGGGCATGACTACGGGCGCTCCTCCCTATGATACCGCAACACCGGCCGCCTTGGTCGCCGGTACAAGCCGCCGGCTCCCCTTGCGCTCTTATTGCTATCAAGTCGTCATAGTTACAATGTGTGGTGCCCCTCTCATTATATGGGAGATCTAGGCTACTAGAGTCCGACTCAAACCCTACTCGTAAACTGTCCACACCTAATACAACTCCGAGTCCACTCGTAATCCAACTCGTACACAATATTTGACACAAACACAACAACACCGATGGGGCTGGAGATGGCGAAGGCGAATGCGTAGGCGATGCAGGAGAAGAGGGTGCGGTTGGGGAGCATCCGGAGCAGAGCAATGCCCATGGCGATCGCCGCGAAGATCTTATACAGGCTGACCGTCCAGAGCGCCTTCCATGCGTCGGCTTTCGTCTCCGCAAATACGTTTTGACAAGCGCAAAGCGCGTCAAGCTGCAGTTTATTTTTTCCAATCAGAGTTGCATGTGGTAGACAAGGTCCAAAACGAATGAATTACTACTAATATAGATTCGCTGAACGCATATCGTGCCTGCCCTAAGCCACTGCCGAACATCCCACTTAATCTTGTCAGTAACTCGAACCAAATGGGTAGATTCAGTCCTTGGTACTCTAATTTTGCTTATATCCGTCATCAAGCTGCAACCATAGTTCGAACCCAACGCATATTAATGTGGACCTTTGTCTTGTTAGTTCAACGGAATCTTTAACCGTAATTGAAATGGACGGCAACTGACGCGTGAGAAGTTGCAGGCATCTACTTCCTCCATCCCGGTTTTAAGGGCATAATTTGCAAATCTCTTGGCCTTAGGTGATCTATGATTGGTGGTAAGATTTAACTCTTTGTTCTCATTTAAAGACCCATTAATTAATAAGAAAGCGCATGCATTAGTTGTTTGGCCTTGAAAATGCAAAAACTACTCATGCAAAGCTGCTAATTAAACACCTTAAATGCTAATATATCTAGGAGATGGAGGTACTTTGGGATTGCATGATTTGCAAATTGTGCCCTTAAAACCGGGATAGAGGGAGTATTAAAAATCTGGAACAGGTAAAACCAGCATAAAGACACTAGCTAAGAACCAACACATGTCAATTTCAGAGTTGCGAAGTTCCTAGAAACATGCATGCTAGTTCTGATGATTGTACAAAACCAAGGCCGATCTGTGACTGTCTCTTACCGGCAACTCCGATGGCGATGCCTTCGAAGACGGAGTGAAAGCAGAGAGCGGCGATGAGGAGTATGCTGTCGCCGAGGGTGTTGGTGTTGCGCAGCATGGACGCCGCGGAGTGATCGCCATGTGTGTCCTGCACGATCGACACCACCACAAATACAATTCTTCAAGAGACCAAATAATTTTAGACTAACTAAGAAAATTGAAAATATTATGACCATTGCTGGAAGCAATGCTCATATTGTCGGTACCAGAAGTGCCACAATAGTTCCCCCTTTGGGTATATCCAACTACTCCCTCGTTATCAAAATGTAGTGCATATAAGTATTTTCAAAAGACAAATGATGTAAAATTTGATCAAGTATGTTGAAAATACTGATGATTGTACAAAACCAACTAACCAAGGCCGAGCTGTGACTGTCTCTTACCGGCAACTCCGATGGCGATGCCTTCGAAGACGGAGTGGAAGCAGAGGGCGGCGATGAGGAGTATGCTGTCGCCCAGGATGCTGGCGTTGCGCAGCATGGATGCCGCGGAGTGATCGCCGTGTGCGTCCTGCGCCTGTGCCTGCGCCACCACCACAAAGTTACATACAGTATGAAAAAAACACAGAGCAGTTTGGTAGTCTGACGGACGTAGTTAGCAAAATAAGAGACCCAGTCAAAACAATGATGGGAAAATCTACGTGCCAGCGCCGCACAGCTGGCGCTCTCGTGCGGCGGAAAAGGCGTCGTTGTCCTTTATAACAGATTACGTCTATCCATTGACTGACTCAGTTCCCACTTGATCTTATCCTCTAACGGGTGCCCACGACAGAACCACAACGGAGAGATCACCGAGAGGGACGACAGGAGCCGCCGCCACGCGAGCACGGAACAGCGGTGGAAGCCGCCGCCGAGCAGGGAGCCGCAGGGGAGGCCGCCCCCACCGCCGCCGAGCATGGAGCAGCCACCGCCGCCGAGCACGCAGCAGCGGGGGAGGCCGCCCCCCACCGCCGCCGAGCACGGAGCAGCCGGGGAGGCCGCCGTCACCGTCGCCGCCGCGGCGCGCCGTGTAGCACGGAGTAGCAGGGGAGGTTGTCGCCATCACGGCGCCGTCGCCGAGCACAGAAGCAGCGGGGGAAGCCGCCGTGGCCGCTAAGCACGGAGGAGCAGGGGAGCACGCTGTCGCCGACGTGCATGGATTGGAGAGGTTCCCGTCGACGAGCACTTCGAGCCACGACCAAGAGGAGTACTCGGCCTTGCAGGGCGACAACGATGCCCTCAGCAGCGGGAGTGGGCGTCATAATGGAGCAAGGTTAGGGACGACAGAGGAGTTCAACGGCAATGGCTATCGTGGTTTGAGCTGGCAATTAAACTCAATTAATATGGCAATATGCGTAATTAATCTGACAATTAGTAATCTGGCCTAATTAATATGGTAATTATTAAAAAATAATTTGGCAACCAGGCCTAATTAATCAGGCAGCCAGGTACTATTAATATGGAAATTAGTACTATACCTAGTAAACTAGCCCTAACTAATTTTGTAGTACTAATCTGATAACAATGACTAATTTATCTGGTAATTATAGGAGTAGTACTAGATGACATGGTTTATTATTTACCAGATTTTTTTAAGCAACAGGGAATCTTGTATACCCTCGGTGCATGCACCTGGAGGAGAAAAGTCCGAGCATGCGGGGTGATTAAGTGGGCAGGAGCATGCGACCGGTAGGGACATCATTAGATAAAATGCGCTTTGCGGCTTTTTTATTCACGCGGGTAGGGTGATTCAGTAGCCGCCGCACGTAACTAGAAATATGCGGCGCCGCTACATAGCCCTGTCCAACAATGATTTCAGAAGGACTGTAGTGTAGTGTACTGCTGTGTTGTACTTACAGCTGCTTGTGGCTCGGAAATGTTACAATTCGGGCTGCTCAGCTTGCCCTCATCCAGCGCTCCTGGCAAATGGTAAAAACGGATTTTGAAAACTAGGATGATCAGGTACCTTAAGACAATAACTAAGAGCATGACTAATAGTGTCTGTAAAGCTTTGGCACCCGTAAATTTCCGGTCATTTGACAGGTTATGAGCCGCGTGTGCGAGTTACCAGAACCCTTGAAAGGCCTAACCCTTAAAAAAATTCATGGGTTCCCATATTCGGCCCGTTCAGAACGGTACAAGTACCGGCTCGACCGGCGGAGACGGATCGAACCCGTACTCCCTCCGCCGCGAACCCTAGCCGCCGCCGTGAACCCTAGCGTAGCTTCGATGAGCAATTAAACCACCTTCCGATGACAGATCGATGGCGTGCAGGAGCGGCGCCTCGGGCCTCGGCGGCGACCGTGCTGGTGGGGGAGGAGGAGGAGGAGGGGGTGGCCGGCGCGCACCCGGCGGCATCGACGATGAGGAGCGGCGCCGCATCCGCTCCATCACGGCGAAGAAGCGCGCTAGCAGGCGCTGGACCAACTGGGGGAGTATTCCCCCACCGTCGCTGGCCCCCTACGCCATCGGCGCGTGCACGGCACCGGCGCGAGCTCACGAGCCGGCGCTCTGTCTCCCTCCTCCACCGGCCACCTTGGACATCGGGGAGGCCTCCTCCTCGGCCTCCTCGTCCTAGCCCATCGTCGGCCGGCGCCGCGACGACCAGGAGGAGGAGGCCCAGCTCACTACGGCCATAGCGGAGTCCGCGGCCGTCGCCGCGGCTAAGATGCAGCGGGAGGAGGAGGAGATCGCCGCTTCCGTCACCGCGGTGGAGCTCTTCAAGCAGCAGGAGGAGCTCGAGGCGGCCAACTGGGACATGGAGGCGGCCACCGTCGAGGTCGACATGGAGGACGACGTCATCGTCATCGACGACGACTAGATCGTCCTCGACGGCGGTGACTAGGGTTAACGAGCTCCCATTATGGGCATCTGTGAGGACGCGGCGTCCTCCGGTGAGCTCGCCACTAATTATTTTTCTTTTTTTTAGTTGTAATTTTGCTGTACAAATCTAGTATGAACTACGATCCGTTCTCGCACAAACAAATCTTCTCGGGTTTTTTCATATTTTCTGTTTACGGGTTACATTTGCAGGTTCTGATCACCGTCGCTGCCGATGAACCTGTTTATCGCGAGTACAGAAGCATATACTCGCGAGATACAGGTCGCCTATTTACAGGCACTATTAGTCATGCTCTAAGATCATCAGGTATACCACCGAATCAGGGTTTCTTTTTTGCGAGAATTCGTAGTACAGACATGAAGCACGAAGCCCTAAGGGTTTCTCAATCACTCCAATATTTTGGTCATATGTATAGAGTTGATAAGTTGCTGACTTCTTATTTTTACGGCGGGGCAGCCTACACCTATGGGAAGCGGACAACACCCTAGGAGGAACTAGGCGGCTATCTCAGAAGGTCGGACAACCCTTTGGCACCATGAAAGGCATGAATTATATGCGTGCTCGTACAAACATATATAGGTACAGCTACGACAATACTCCCTCCATTTATAAATATAAGATATTTTAGCTTTATGAAGCTACATGTTGTGTAGCTTCATAAAACTAAAACATCTTATATTTATCTTATATTTATAAACGAAGGAAGTAGCTAGGAAGCAAATAGGGTTTAGGGCAAAAAATTGCATTTAACCCAACACCGTGCTGCCACCTTTACACCTCAAGCTGGTGCTGCTAGTTTTATGTATGCGCACGGCTGGCCGGCGAGAACATTGATGCAGCGGAGAACAACACCAGTGGCTTGCTTACCTGCAGCTGGGGTGGCGGCGGGTGTGGTCCGGCCGCACGCGACGACGAAGGAGATGGCGCACTCGGCGAGCATGGTGAGGACGTACCCGGTGCAGGCGAGCATGAAGGCGTAGGGGTAGGCGGTGTCGGGGACGAGGTCGTCGAAGGTCTCGTTGGCGTCGCTGAGGAAGTGCATCATGGCGGTGCCGAGGAAAACGCCCCCCGCGACTTGCGTGCCCAGTGCCAGAACGCCTCGTAACCCTCGTTCCACCGCATGAAGTACGGGGACACGCCGCCGGCTAGCGTGCCCACGAACACCACCGTCAGGCACCACAGCTTCATCGTCACCAGACCCGGCGCCCGCAGGTCCGGCTTCTCACCGCCGTCCGTGTCATCGTCACTGTCTCCGGCGCCTCCATGGGCCCACGCGGTGGTCGCGGCGGCGCAGAGCCACGGGACAAAGAGGGTGTTAGAGATATGTCATATTATGTGACATGATTGCCAGAGATATGTCACATTATATGACATGATTGCCAGAGATATGTCACATAATGTCACATAACTCCCTGATCCTCTAAATCGTGGAGAGACCTTAATATTGTGATCTCTCATTTATGATTAGGATTCTAATTCTTGTATAAATAGACATGCAATGGAAATGCCCAAAGTGTGGTCAATTCTCTTACATGGTATCAACCTAAACACATCCTATCATTTTCGCTCCTCCTCCTCCTCAACCCTAGCCGCCGCCCTACCCCTAGCCGGCCGCCGTCTCCTCTCTAATCCCCACCATGGCTACTCTTCCTATGCAGCCATACTTCTTCCTCAACCACGTCGTCTCCTACACCGCGCCTTCATGCGGCGCTCCGTCTGACGCCGTCCTCTACGTGTCTCTTCCCCACGCCGGCTACGCTGCCCCCAACACGGCTCCTAACCATGCCGGCCGTGCCGTCCCCTATGGCGCATCTTCGTACGTTGCCCCTCCTAACACCGCCGCGGATGTTCACCACGCCGGCTACGCCGCCCCCTACGCGGCTCTTCTCCACGCCAGCTACACTGCTCGCAACGCGTCTCCTACCCACGTCGGCTACGCCGCCCCCAACGCGGCTCCTACCCACGTGATACGTCTCAAACGTATCTATAATTTTTGATGCTCCATGCTTGTTTTTACACCATTTGCATATTGTTTCGTTACACTTAGTGGCACTTTTATGCATTTTCCGGAACTAACCTATTAACGAAGTGCCACAGTGCCAGTTCCCTGTTTTCTGCTGTTTTTGTGTTTCAGAGTGATACACAGGAAATATTCTCGGAATTGGACGAAACAAGTTCCTGAAGTCTTATTTTACCCAGAAGCTTCCAGAGATCCGAAGAGGAGTAGGAGGTGGGCCGCCAGGGTCCCACACACAGGAGTGGCGCGGCCAGCCCCTGGCCCGCGCCACCACCGTGTGAGGGAGCCTGGCTCCACCTCTGACATCGCCCCTTCGCCTATAAAGACCCCCCGACGGAAAAAACCTAAGTACCCGATCAGATTTCCAGAACACATCGCGATCCGCCGCCGCCGTCGACCCGAAGATCGGGAGAGTCCAGAAGCTCTTCCCGGCACCCTGCCGGAGAGGGGAATCGCCACCTGAGGTCTTCTTCATCGCCATGCTGGCCTCCGGAGCGATGAGTGAGTAGTCTACCTTGGACTATGGGTCCATAGCAGTAGCTAGATGGTTGTCTTCTCCACCATGTGCTTCATGTTTAGATCTCATGAGCTGCCCTACATGATTGAGATCACCGTTATGTAATTCTACATGTTTGGTTTGTTGGGATCCGATGAATATTGGTGTTTATGATTAAGTTGCTGTACTGAATATTATCTTTTGTTATCTCTATGTTGTTTATAATCTTGCATGCTCTCCGTTGTTAGTGGCTATCTTGGCCGAGTAGTTGCTAGTGACTCCAAGAGGGGGTATGTATGCTCGATAGTGGGTTCATACCTCTATTTCACCTGGGGGAGTGACAGAAACCTCTAAGGTGGTAGATGTGTTGTTGCTACTAGGGAGAAAACAACATTCATATGCTCAAGGGCATATGCTTTGTTTACATTACACACTTTGCTTAATGCAATTATCTGTTGTTCGCAACTTAATACTTTTGGGGTGTTCGGATTGATATCCCCGGGGGTGGATTATTAGTCATAGATGCAGTTGGATGGCGGTCTATGTATTTTGTTGTAATGCCCAGAGTAAATCTCATAGTGATCTTCTTGACATATCACGTTATCTTTATTCTATCAATTGCCCAACTGTAATTTGTTTACCCAGCATGTGTTATTTTATCTATGGAGAGACACCACTAGTGAACTGTGGACCCCGGTCCTATTTACATCATATTGCTATCACCTGTTTACTTTTCTCGTACTGTTTACTTTACTCGCATACTATATTGTTTTCCACTCGATACGCTCATAACCTTTGTTTCAAGCAAACCGGTGAGATTGACAACCTCATCGCAAGTTGGGAACAAAGTATTTGTTTGTGTGTGTGCAGGTTTCACGTTGCAGCTAGCAAGCAAAGCTTGGACGAGGCGCCATATATAAATTGTCCGTTGCTGTCGCAAACTAGCAAGCATCACCTTCAGTCGTCATTGTCTCTCCTCTCCTGACCGACATTAAACCTTGGTTTCATAATTGAGGGAAAACCAGCTGCTATACTCATCACACCTTCCTCTTGGGGTTCCCAACGGGCTGGTCATTCACCACGCACAAGGATTGCTGCTGGGGGACGAAGAAGAATAATCTCCTTCATCAACCACACATCAGCTGTTTTTCTGGCGCCGTTGCCGAGGAGGAAGAGAAGACTTCTGCGAGGGGAGTTTTTCGCACACACATCCTTTACTTTGTTTTATTGTTTTGCTTTACTTTATTTATTTTACCTGCATTGCTTTTTAAAAAAACCCAAAAAAAATTAGAATCCTTGGTAGTTGTTATTTCTTTACTTTAGTTTATCATGTTGATCCCTAAGTACGTTCTGGAGGACCTCTCAGTAGGTAGTGGTTCGATTATTGGCAAAAGTAACATTGATGAGTTCTTTAATCACATTAGTATGCATGAGGAAGTTGAGAAAAAATCTTGGGTTGAGCTTGCTCCTAGTATTGAAGTTGCTTCTGTTTATTTAATTGACATGTTGGAAACTAGGTTTGCTAGTCTTAATCCTTTTATGCAATATATGTTCCTTAAGCTTCATGAAATTGAGGATCCCGAAAAGAAAGCTTTTATCTTGGAAACTTTGCGCCTAGAATTTAAGGATGTCGTTATTGAAGCTAGGAAAGTTCTTAAACGTTTTAATAAACTCGGTTCACCTATAACGGTTATTAGTACAAATGATGAAGGGGCCGAGATACCTATACCTTGCAAGCTTTTGGGATTGAGTGAAGCTTTCGAAAATAATTTTGACTGGATTTATCCTGAAAATCTTTTTGATGAGAATAGTGTACCAAAGCATGATCACAAAGGGTCTTTAAAAACTTATGTGGATGGAATACAATGCCTTATTGACAAGACCTCTTCTGTTGATCTTGATGCTTCATCACTTGATGTTACTTGATTCGCAATTTTCTGCGCCTAGCTCAAAGGCGTTAAAGAAAAGCACTCTTGGGAGATAACCCAATGTTTCTTTTCAGTACTTTTTCTTTTATTTGAGTCTTGGAAGTCATTACTACTGTAATGACCTCTCCTTATCTTGTTTATTTCGTTTTTGTGCCAAGAGAAGCCTCTAATTTGAGTGAGGTAAAGATTTGGGGATGTTGCTGTCCTGAAACTGTTTTCGGTGCTGCACCGTAAAAATTCGTGAAAATTCTCTGTATATCTTTTGGACCTGCAATTTCTTGTGCATATGCCCCAGGTTATATCCAAACTTTTCTTAGTTGAACACTTTTTGATTTGAGCAACAGAAAATACCTCAAAAATTCGACCTTTGTCAGCTGTTCAGTTTTGACAGATTTCTGCCAATATTTGTGTTTGCCACTTTATCGCTTTCTTTTGAGTTCTTTTGATCACGGAACTTCTTAGGAGGTTGCTACAGTAGTATTTGCTATATATGTGGTGATTTTGAGTTGAAACCTGAAGCAAATAGAGGATTGATTATATGTTATGCTTGCACTAATGTTGCTAATAGAATTGTGTTTAGTTTTGTATGAAGGAAGTTTTCAAGTGTAGGGATTGGAGAATGATGAGATGAGTTGAAGAATGGACAAAAGCTCAAGCTTGGGGATGCCCATGCATCACCCCAAGAAATATCCAAGAAGTACAAAGCGTCAAAGCTTGGGGATACCCCCGAGGCACCCCTTCTTCATCGGCAAAAATCAGGTCACCTTTCAAAACACTATATTTTTATTGCTTCATGCACTATGTGTTTTTCTTGGAGCGTCAGTTGTTTTAGTTTTCTTAGTTGGTTTAGTTTGTTTGTTTGCTGCAATAAATGGTTAGACCCCAACAAATTTCTTTTGGAGAAGTTGCCTTGCTTTTCATTTGCCAAGAACGCTCTAGTTTTCACTCTTATTAAAAATCGAGCGTTCTTCTTTTTCTGCTACTGCTTTTGGTTTTCGTTTTCGCCTTGATTTGCATTCAGATCTTGTCATATCTTTTCATCAAGGTGAATTTTTGCCTCTGATCTTTATTGGTTTTCATCAAAAGAGGTGTTTATAAAAGTTTCAAATGATGTTGGAAAAGAGAAAAAGCTTTGTGCAAAATAGTGGTACAAGAAGGAGCTTGTGTAAACTGCGGCTTAGGCTTTTTCATGTCATGCTTGATGTCTTTTTGATAGTATGCTTAGTGGTTTTGCTGTAGCATGACTTGTCTCAAATAACTGAGATTGCTTAATGAGCCTTTGAAAAAATCATGCATTGTTTTTATTGTATGGAAGCATTATTTTGGTTTTCTCCTTGATGCTTTATTTGGGTTGACTTGGCGCATGCTCACACATGTTAGACTCTTACAAAGTCGCCAATAGCCTTCATGATCATTTAGTTTTTGACTTTTGATGCCATCGTATGCTTCTTTTAATGTCGCTTTGCATGATTATGGCCATTATTGCTCTCTTAGTTGGTCGCTCCCAGTCTTTTGCTAGCCCTCGCCTTGTACTGAGTATGAGCTCTACTCGTGCATCCAACTCCTAAAAGCCAAAGTTTTCCAAAGTGTCCACCATACATACCTACTAGCAATTTGCTATTCCAAGTAAATTTGACTTGCTTTTATTTTCTCTTTAAATTAAACTCTTACCAGTGTTATGCGAAATTCGGTCAGTAAAGCTCTCACGAACCGGAATGCACACTTTACTTTTTCCTATTCTTAAAAATTTGACATTGTGGTCTCTTATGTTGAGTTGTTATGCTTGCAAGTTGTAAGTTGGATTCTAGCCCATCCATGCTGTCATGGGGCAAGCTTTCAACATTGCACTTCTTATTTGAGTTGATATCGTGATCTTTTGTTTATGGATGCCTGCGGTGTGAAATGAATTGGGAATCTTGTGGGGATCATGGAGTTTGTATATGTGTTAGGGAAACGCCGGGCCGCCAATCTAAGCCATGCATAATTCATGGTGGAAATTTGCAGCATACCCATGGTGAACATTCGACGACGCATCTCACAATAAAAAGCTAAACAAAAGGCAAATAAAAGAGATGTCGAGGTGTTCATTGTCTGCTTGTCCTGTCATTTTGGTGTGGGCTTGTTCCATGTCATCGGGCACGGAAGTACCCCATTGGCGGTTCTCAATGATATGCACATACTTACAATGACAAGAGCCTTGCTTGGGACTCTAAGTAAAGTAGCATAAGGTTTGGGTACTCGTATTCACGGGACACGAGGTCTTCAACTTATGATTTGTCAAGCATATGCATCATAATTGTTCTCGCATTAACTTTAACTATTCAAGATGCTTATGATGGGGGCAATGAGAGCTCAAAGCCGGTAAGTACCATAATTTTTGAAGGTTATAAAACTTGCAATCACTGCTTCCCTCTGCGAAGGGCCTTTCTTTTACTTTTATGTTGAGTCACCACCTTCTTTCTTTATGCACCATTAAGAGAGCATAGTTGTCATTCTTAGTGTGATATGCATTGTCCCAAAGTTCATTGATTGATTCATATTGTTGGTTTCAGTTGTTCTTAAATTATTTGTATCTAGTCGCCCTCTTAAACTTGAAGGTGTCCTATGCATTTATGTTTTGCTCTCTTTGAAGGACAAGCTGAAAACCATTTGTATGTTTTTCCTTATGATTTGAACACATGTTTGACTTTCATTGTTTCATTTTCATGATCTTTTGTTTGTGTTCATTTGCATGTTTACAACATGGTTGCTAAGTTCTTATTGTCATGATTATATCTTTCATGCCCATGTTTTAAGTTCTTATGATCCCAGCTCACCAATGCTTACATATATGATCAAGATTGTGTAGGTGCATGTCACCTCAAAAATTATTTTTTTGTTATCACTTACCTACTCGAGGACGAGCAGGAGTTAAGCTTGGGGATGCTTGATACGTCTCAAACGTATCTATAATTTTTGATGCTCCATGCTTGTTTTTACACCATTTGCATATTGTTTCGTTACACTAAGTGGCACTTTTATGCATTTTCCGGAACTAACCTATTAACGAAGTGCCACAGTGCCAGTTCCCTGTTTTCTGCTGTTTTTGTGTTTCAGAGTGATACACAGGAAATATTCTCGAAATTGGACGAAACAAGTTCCTGAAGTCTTATTTTACCCGTAAGCTTCCAGAGATCCGAAGAGGAGTAGGAGGTGGGCCACCAGGGTCCCACACACAGGGGTGGCGCGGCCAGCCCCTGGCCCGCGCCACCACCGTGTGAGGGAGCCTGGCTCCACCTTTGGCATCGCCCCTTCGCCTATAAAGACCCCCCGACGGAAAAAACCTAAGTACCCGATCAGATTTCCAGAATACATCGCGATCCGCCGCCACCGTCGACCCGGAGATCGGGAGGGTCCAGAAGCTCTTCCCGGCACCCTGCCGGAGAGGGGAATCGCCACCGGAGGTCTTCTTCATCGCCATGCTTGCCTCCGGAGCGATGAGTGAGTAGTCTACCTTGGACTATGGGTCCATAGCAGTAGCTAGATGGTTGTCTTCTCCACCATGTGCTCCATGTTTAGATCTCATGAGCTGCCCTACATGATTGAGATCACCGTTATGTAATTCTACATGTTTGGTTTGTTGAGATCCGATGAATATTGGTGTTTATGATTAAGTTGCTGTACTGAATATTATCTTTTGTTATCTCTATGTTGTTTATGATCTTGCATGCTCTCCGTTGTTAGTGGCTATCTTGGCCGAGTAGTTGCTAGTGACTCCAAGAGGGGGTATTTATGCTCGATAGTGGGTTCATGCCTCTATTTCACCTGGGGGAGTGACAGAAACCTCTAAGGTGGTAGATGTGCTGTTGCTACTAGGGAGAAAACAACATTCATATGCTCAAGGGCATATGCTTTGTTTACATACACACTTTGCTTAATGCAATTATCTGTTGTTCGCAACTTAATACTTTTGGGGTGTTCGGATTGATATCCCCGGGGGTGGATTATTAGTCATAGATGCAGTTGGATGGCGGTCTATGTATTTTGTTGTAATGCCCAGAGTAAATCTCATAGTGATCTTCTTGACATATCACGTTATCTTTATTCTATCAATTGCCCAACTATAATTTGTTTACCCAGCATGTGTTATTTTATCTATGGAGAGACACCACTAGTGAACTGTGGACCCCGGTCCTATTTACATTATATTGCTATCACATGTTTACTTTTCTCGTACTGTTTACTTTACTCGCATACTATATTGTTTTTCACTCGATACGCTCATAACCTTTGTTTCAAGCAAACCGGTGAGAGTGACAACCTCATCGCAAGTTGGGAACAAAGTATTTGTTTGTGTGTGTGCAGGTTCCGCGTTGCAGCTAGCAAGCAAAGCTTGGACGAGGCGCCATATATAAATTGTCCGCTGCTGTCGCAAACTAGCAAGCATCACCTTCAGTCGTCATTGTCTCTCCTCTCCTGACCGACATTAAACCTTGGTTTCATAATTGAGGGAAAACCAGCTGCTATACTCATCACACCTTCCTCTTGGGGTTCCCAACGGGCTGGTCATTCACCACGCACAAGGATTGCTGCTGGGGGACGAAGAAGAATAATCTCCTTCATCAACCACACATCACCAGGCCGGCCGTGCCGCCCCCTACGGCGCGTATTCGTATGGCGCTCCTCCTGGCGCCGCCGCGGCGGTTCCCCACGCCGGCTACGCCACCCCCTACGCGGCTCTTCTCCACGCCGGCTACGCCGCCCGTGACACGTCTCCTACCTACGCCGGCTACGTCGCCCCCAACGCGGATCTTCCTCAAGCCGGTCACACCGTCTTCTATGTTGCACCTCCGTCATCGGCGCAAACATGGGCTCCCTCATCCCCCACACAGTGGTTCTTCGACAGCGGCGCCACCGCCCACCTCTCCAAGGACGCCGGTATCCTTCACTCTATTTCTCCACACCCTGTTTATCGTCATGTTACCGTTGGAGATGTCTCCTCTGTTCTCGTCTCCTCCTCTGGTCATGCTTCTCTTCCTTCTTTTTTATCTAACCATCCTCTTCATCTTCGCGATGTTTTTGTTACACCTCGCATTATTAAAAATCTTGTCTCTGTTCGTCAGTTCACTACTGATAATCATTGCTCCGTCGATTTTGATCCTTTTGGTTTTTCTGTGAGGGACCTTTTTTCTCGGTGTGAACTTCTTCGATGCAATAGTACGGGGGAGCTTTATTCTTTCCAGCACCCTACGCCCTGTGATCTCACCACAACCACCACCCCTCACGATATTTGGCATCGTCGCCTCGGTCACCCCGGTCACGATGCATATCATTGTCTTTCGCAGCATATTTCTTTGCCTTCTCATAAACAAGTCTCTCATAGTACTCTTTGTCATGCATGTCAACTTGGACGACATGTACGTTTGCCTTTTTCTTCTTCCACCACTAGAACCACTCGTCCTTTTGAGTTAATTCACTTCGATCTTTCGATATCTCCGGTCTTGAGTACTTCTGGCTTTAAATATTTCTTAGTCATTCTTGATGATTTTACTCATTTTTTGTGGACTATCCCTCTTCGCCTAAAATCCGATGCCTGCACCGCGCTCGTCTCTTTTCACGTGTTCGCTCATACACAGTTTAATTTACCTCTTGCATCCATACAGTGTGACAATGGTCTTGAGTTCGATAATGCCAAACTCCACTCCCTCTCCGCCGCACATGGCATACACATTCGCTTCTCGTGCCTATACACCTCCCAACAAAACGATAAAGCTGAGCGTGTTATACATACAGTCAGTGACATCGTGCATCCTCTCTTATTTTAGGCTAGTTTAACGCCTCGTTTTTGGGTCGAAGCTCTTCATCACGCCACTCACCTCCTTAATCGCCTCCCCACCAAAACCATTAGCACGCCCTTCCCATACTTCACTCTTCATCACACGCACCCCGACTACTTGTCTCTTCATGTTTTTGGTTGTCTTTGCTACCCCAACACCGCATCCACTATGTCTCACAAACTCGCGCCTCGATCCAGTGCTTGTGTTTTTCTTGGTTTTTCACCTCATCATAAGGGCTATCGCTGCATGGACCTTGCCACTCAGTGCGTCCTCATTTCTCGCCATGTTGTTTTTGACGAGTCTACTTTTCCCTTTTCTTCCCCGCAGCCTCTCTCTGCTGCCACTTACGAGTTTATCGACGATATTCCTTCTATCGTCATTCCTCCGGTTGTCCCGCACACTCCTACGGCACCGCCCTCGCCGGCACCCTCTTCGCCGCCCTCACCGGCGCCCTCCGCGCCACCCTCATCGGCGCCCTCTCCGCTGCCTTTGTCGGCGCCCTTGCCCGTGCTTCGCACGCGTAGGACCTCCGGCATACATGTCCCTCCCCGTGAGCGGCTTAACCTGCATGCTTCTGTCAACAGGTACTCGCCGGTTCCCTCCTCCGCACGTGCGGCGCTCAAGGATCCCAACTGGCTCGAGGCTATGACCGAGGAGTATCGTGCTCTCCTCGGCAACGACACTTGGGATCTCGTGCCTCCTCCTCGGAACGCCAACATCGTCTCCAGCAAGTGGGTCTTTCGCCACAAGCTGAAGCCTGATGGCTCCCTCGACCGCTACAAAGCACGCTGGGTGCTTCGCGATTTCTCTCAGGAGCAAGGCATTGACTTTGACAAGATGTTCAGTCCAGTTGTCAAACCGGCCACGATCCGCGTTGTCCTCTCCATCGCGCTCTCCCTTAAATGGGAGACTCGCCAGCTCGACGTCAAGAACGCCTTCCTCCACGGCAAGCTCTCCGAGGTCATCTACAGTCGTCAACCTACCGGCTTCATCGACTCTACTCGCCCCGAGCATGTCTGTCGGCTGAACCGTTCTCTATACGGTCTCCAGCAGGCTCCTCGTGCGTGGTACCAGCGCTTCGCGACCTTCATCACCTCGATCGGCTTCACGTATTCACGCTCCGACATGTCCTTGTTCGTTCTTCAGTGCACGGAGGGTACAACTTTCCTCTTGCTGTACGTCGACGACATCGTCCTCACCGCCTCCTCGACCCGGCTTCTCGACCGGATCACCGCCTCCCTCCGCTCCGAGTTCACCATGACGGACATGGGCAGCCTCCACTACTTCCTCGGCATCGCGGTCACCCATGACTCCTCCGGCATGCACCTCTTGCAAGCCAAGTACGCAATGGAGATTCTGGACAACGCCGGCATGACTGCCTGCAAGTCTGCCACGACACCGGTCTACACGTCGCCCAAGCTCTCTGCTTCTGCCAGCCCTTCCGTGGCCGACCCGACTGAGTACCGGATTCTCGCCGGGGCTCTCCAGTACCTCACCTTCACGCGCCCTGACATCGCCTACGCCGTTCAGCAGGTGTGTCTTCACATGCACGACCCACGCGAACAGCACTTGGCGGCTATTAAGCGCATCTTGCGCTACGTCAAGGGCACGCTGTCTCATGGACTCCAGCTCCATTCATCTTCACCGGCTTCCATGGTCACTTACACCAACACCGACTGGGCCGGCTGCCCCGACACTCGACGTTCCACGTCGGGTTTCTGCGTCTACCTCCGTGACAACCTCGTCTCATGGTCTTTGAAGCGGCAACACACGGTCGCTCGTTCCAGCGCTGAGGCTGAGTACCGTGATGTGGCCAACGCCGTTGCCGAGGCTACTTGGATTCATCAACTCCTCCACGAGCTTCATCGACCATCTCCTCCAGCTACGGTTGTGTTCTGCGACAATGTTAGTGCCATCTACATATCAACGAACCCCGTCCAGCACCAGCGCACCAAGCACATCGAGATCGATCTGCACTTCATTCACGATCGTGTTGCCATGGGCCAGGTTCGTGTGTTGCATGTTCCCTCGTCTCGACAGTTCGCCGACATCTTGACGAAGAGTCTTCCATCACCGTTGTTTCTGGATTTTTGGTCCAGTCTCAACGTCCGTACTCCTCCCGTTGTGACTATGGGGGCGTGTTAGAGATATGTCATATTATGTGACATGATTGCCAGAGATATGCCACATAATGTGACATAACTCCCTGATCCTCTAAATCGTGGAGAGTTCTTAATATTGTGATCTCCCATTTATTATTAGGATTGTAATTCTTGTATAAATAGACATGCAATGAAAAGGCCCAAAGTGTGGTCAATTCTCTTACAGAGGGAGCTCGTAGCCGGGGCCATGAGTGTCGTTGCCTCGGTGGTGTGGCTTGCTAGGGAACGCCAGAGTGTAGGGTAAAGCCGAGCAGAGGAGGGAGAAGGGATCGAGAGATTTATAAGAGAGTCGGGAAGTTTGAAAGAGGGGGCTGACGTGCGGACGCAGAGGTGGTGCTTGGCCTGCGGGGAGATGAATAGATGATGATTGGTCGCTGTGGTTTACGACTTACGACTTGGCCTTTGGATTTGTACTGATAAGCAACGGTATCCTTTGCGCATAGAAATTTTGTTAAAATTCAAATTTCTTCAAAATAGAATATCTTAAAAATTGGAAGTGTTTAGAATTTGTTTTTTAAGTAAAAATATGAAAAAGAAACAGATACAAAAAAAAGGAAAACAGAAAAATGAAAATGACAATGTAGTGATACTGGGCCAGCCCAATAGCGGGAGTAGCAATGGTTACACACGCGTCGAGCGTCAAATAGAAATTTGCCCGTCCTCTACCCAGATCCACACGAAGATTCTGGGCGCGTGGGAGGAGGCCGGCGCCGCACGCTCGCAGCCGTTCCTTTGGAAGCTGGCGGCAACTAGGTCTACATGGCATCGGGAGGCAGAGCTGGCGGCAGCTAGGTCTACTACGACGCAACCACACCCGCAGTCAGACCACCGTCATGGACGAATCCGGTACTAGTAGCGATCAACCCCAACCTCCTCAGGGGAGCGCCGCCGCCGCTCGCAAGATCCACCAGTGCGGTGCCACCGGCAAGCCAACCATTCTCGCTGGCAAGCCAACTAGACTACCTGTGGCGGCGTCGTTGCTCCTGACCGTCTCTGGCGTCACGCTTCCGGTCGGGACAGGATTGCGCCCTTCATGAGGACACCGTGGGGTTTCCTTGCTGTTTGTCCACGGGGTTCGCCGGAATTCGGGCTGCAGCTGGTATGTTTGCTTCTGCATTTCTCCTTCTGATATTCGTTCTCTAGCCGGTGTATAATTTGTGGATTGGTTTTTGTTTGGCTTGTTTGCCGGTCTTGCCTGATGGTGTTGTCCTATGTTTGGTCGCGGTGTGCTGATATTGCTGTTTCTTTTCGGCAGGTCTATTGTCTGCGCGATGGTGTTTGCTTGCGTGTGCCGGTGATCGATATGTTTTACCTGCTTGTATGTTTCGCCTTTTAGGTAATGTGTTCTGTAGCCTTTGCCGTCAATGTTTGAATTTGTGATTTTACTGGTTCGTAGATAATTGTACATCGTAAAATGACCGAGCATGAAGCTTTACAACATTGCAGTGTAGCTTCTACCAAACAATTAATCAAATTGATTATTTTAGCAAAAACCAATTTTGACTTTTTAACCATAGTTGCTTAAGTTTTGTATAATAAAATTCAAACCCTCGCATGCTGGATGATTGTATGCTTTGTAGAAAAGATCCATGAATGACAAAGCCTCTTTACAAGTTGCTCCTGCTGAAATAGCATAGAGCTCTTTTGCAGCACTGCTGTCATCAGATTCTGTACTGTTTCAGTCTGTTTCCTCCTTAATTTAGGGTGGCCATACTTAGAAAGAATACCTGTTTGAAGGTTGTTTTATTGGTTGGATTCTGTTTATAGTGACACCGTGTTTTAAGGTCTTACTTTTGTTATCTAAAAGAAACATTCTTGGGGAAATCCTGGCCTATCCACGCACTGATGATCCTAACCGTCCATTCTGATGACGTGGCAGCTCGGTGGCCGTTCATTCTTTAGATCCCGCGATCCTGGCCGTCCGATCGAACTCAGGATCCTGCTCACGTGGTCCGGGCCGTCGGTTTCTTTAGCCCTCCATCGCCCTTCATGATATACCCGCTCAGTCATTTGATCCGTGGGCGAACTTTTCGCGGGACCCGAAGGTCAGAGACTAAGGGTGTGTTTGGTAGCCCTGCCCAGTCCAGATATTCCCAACCCAGCCGAAATTTTCGTGTTTGTTAGGCCGGTTTACGAATCTGGGCACTGCCCACCTGGACCGAAAACGGCCTCTCGGCCCTGCCCACATGCGAAGTCGAAATCGGGGTTCTCATCTCAGCTCGGCCGAACTGAGCCAAAAAAGAAGTCCGGCGCGTCCCACCGCCCGAGCCCCCGCGGGGTATCCTCTCACCCCGAACCCTAGCCCCACGAAAATCCCCCCGACTCCTCCTTCCTCCCGCATCGCCGCCCCCATCGCCTCAGCCCGACCAAGCTCCCGCCCTGCCTCCACACTCCCGCCGACCAAGGCCCCGCCCCGCCTCCACTCTCCCGCCGACCAAGGCCCCGCCCCGCCGTTCTGCCAGGAAGCAGGAACCGGCGCCAGGATCTCCAGCGACCGCCCCGCCAACAGGAACCGGCGACCAAGGCCCCGCCCCGCCTCCACTCTCCCGTCCTCTCCGACCGGCTCGACGCCGCCTCTTTCACAGGCGGACGCCGGCCTCCTTGCGACGCCGCCTCCGCAAGCTGCTACGGGAGGACGCCGGCCTCCTTGCGCCACCACGGCAGACATCCGCCGCAAGGGCGCGCCCCTGCTCGAAGCCGGCCCGCGCCTCCTCGACCCCAGCCGTCGCCTCCTCGACTCCGGCCGCCGGCCTTCACTGCTGACGCCGGCGCCGGCGCCGGCCGGCCGTACCCAACTCCGTGGAGCCGCAGTAGGGACTCGATTGCTTTTTCCTTTTCTTTTTAGGGGTCGGATTGCTTTTTCTTTTCTCTTTGGGGACCCGATTGCTTTTCATTTTTTGTCTAAGGACCTCTGTGTATGAAAAATCGAAACAGGCTACCAAACAATATCTCGATGCAGCTTAGCTCAACAAATCCGGGCTACCAAACACGTCACGAGATCTCATCTCAGCTTGGCTGAGTACAGATATCTATTCCCAGCTGACCCGCGCTACCAAACACACCCTAAAGGTACGTGCCTCGCGGTGGCTGCCCCGTGGTTTTGCATGCCCACCAGGGGTAAAAATGTCTTTTCGCGTCTCATTTCCTTTCTCCCGACTGTGGAGAGGACGGCCGTGGCGGCTCGCCATGCGACGCCGGGTACGGGGCAGGAGCGTCCTATCCCAGGCCATGGTCGCACGCAGAGAGGGGGTCTCCCCCAATCCCACACCCTCTCTCCCACTCCTCTCCTTGAAACCCTAGCCGCCATAACCGGTTGTCGTCGTTGTTCTCCAAGAGGAGGAGCTAGATCCGCCGCAGATCATCTGTCTACGCCGCCAATCCGGCATATGGGGGCGCCGCCGGCTCGATCTGCCGCTGATTCGAGCAGTTGTCGGTCCATGGCCATCGCTAGGTAGAGCTCGCGGGCATGGAAGAGGAGCTTGCAAGGCAGGCGGCGGCGGCGGCCTTATCTAGCCCGACCCAGACCTTACCCGATGCGTTGCAGGGAGCTCGTGGGAAGGCGACGGCGACCAGGGAGGAGGGGCCTATGCACGCTGGCTGAGCAGCGGCTGTTTGGCGGCGGCCTCCTCTGCCTTGAGCGCAGGAGGAGGCACAGGTACCTGGCCTCTCCCTCTCTCGTCTCTGCTCTCTCACCCATCTCATATCCTTTCTCTTCTCTCTTTCAAAGCAGGCGACGCAACCCCATCTCGCTTTCCCGTGTGAGCCGCCGCCTTTCCTCCATGCCCTGGCCGGCTATGATGTTTTCCTCTGCCCCCAGCCGTCTGGTCGCAGCCGGTAGCGCCTGCGCGTCCTGCCTTGCCGCCGTCAGCCTGTCCAGATCATATTTCCCATTGTCGTCAGCGCCATGGAGAGCATCTCTTCCATGTCTGGATATGGCTCAGCTCGGCTACCGTGGAGCATATGGCTCAGCTCGGATGAGGTGAGGCCACCCCAACCTGTATCTCTCTTGCTTTTTTTAGTAAGATTTCTTTCTCGTTCAGGCTTGTAGTTGCGGACTCTTGTAGAGGTTTGACTTATTGTTTGATTTGGTTGATTCTCTAGGAAACGGTTTGGAGATGGGTAGATATTCTATAGATTGTTTGTTCTTAGGTTTCAGCGATTGTGTAACGGATACAATGGCTTTCTTCTTTGTGGGTTTGATTTTGTTTTCTTGTACATGGATAGAAGGCAAGTCTTGGTACCCATGGACAATATAAATTTACAGTCTGTTTGTCACATGAATCACATCTGAGGTTCCACATATTCACTTTAGGCATGATACTTGTAGGCTAACAGTTAATCAAAATGCCTGCTTTTGCTGTACCTCTTCTTCTCTTATTTAGATTTATTTGATTTAATGTCCACTTCTATAAAACGTGCAGTTCTGGAATTGGACTTTCAAAACCATAGGATGATCCAGAGGCAGCACACGCGAGGAGCTTGACCTCCGCTGGTGCGTCCCCGGCTCCACGGCGATCGTCAGCAGCAGCATCTGTATGCAGCGGGAGGAGCGGCCATTTGGGGCTCGCGGCGTCCAGGGGCATGCGCCTAGTCTGCAGCGCGTCGACCATTGAAGACTTTGCTGAGCGGCGGCATCGACCAAGGGCACGGCAGGGCTGAGCTGGGAGGGGGCAGAGGTCGTGCACGCGAGGAGCATGACTTCCACCGGCGAGGTCCCCGGCTCCATGGCGGCCGGCAGCAGCGGTGCCTCGCGTGAGATCACGGCCAGGTGGTGTGTCGACTCTTGCTGCTCCCTGGCGTGTGAGGCAACCCCACCAGGTCCTCGTCACCACCACTCTTACTTTCCCTCCTCCCTGTTGCCTGTATATGGCCTGCACTCAGGCGACTCTCTGGTTTGCCTCTCTCTGCCTTTGGTTCTAATTGTTCATGGTTTTTTCTATCGGCTACTATTGTTTCGAGTTGTTTATATTGGTTACTACTTTGTATATGAAATGGTTGCTCAAATTCTTTTCCACTAAATACTATTGTGCCATCTTGAAGTATACATAAGCAGGAACGTATTTTCTTTTCAATGAGCATTAGCAGGCTCTGTACTGAAATTGTTTGTCTCATGTTGGAACAGCCGGTGCATAGGGCTTGATGCAGTTCAGCCGCTCACTCCAAATCGAGTTCGCCTAGGTTAGTGGTGGCAGCTGCAGGCGAAGGAGGAGGTGCCAGATGGTGTACAGCTCCTCCACTCTTCACAGCTCACCTCCCCTTCGTCGGTCCGTGGGAAGGAGAATGGGAGGGCGCCGCCGCACCGCCCACCCATGGTATTCTTCAGCTGCTTTCTTAATATCCCGTCCATGAGTCAAGGTGGGTATGCAACCTTCTTCTCCCAGATTTCTCACCTTTTTTGTTCTAAGCATGTTTCAACATTAAATTGTTAGTACAGTTCTATCTTTTTGTGCATTTAATTACAGGTTGTTTTAATCTGATGTATTTAGTGAACCTAAATTTTCGCTGAAAAAATGAATCTGCTTGTTTTGTAGTAGGTGGTTCCACATCTGAACTGGAAAATATCTTGTAGCGGTAGACTGCTAGCATCCAACCATATGAGAAGGTGAGGCCATTTGTGCCCATACGAACAGATACACAATCCTCCCTCCATGCTGATGAACTGATAACAGGTAGAACTATCTGCCTGATCTGGTCAGGTCGTATAGTTAATGTAATTTTAAATTTGTTTTGCAGAATGTTTGGTTTGTTGTATTTTAGAGGAAAGTAAGGCCATGCTAACTTAACAATGGTTTTGGTGCTAATGCAGTTCTATGTAACAATTCTTCTATAACTAGAAGAGGATAATGAAAAATAAGTCTCTTGTACTGTAGTTGTATCTACCATGTAGTTCGATTAACTTGCAGGCACATGTTCATAATGCTAGATGGTTAGTATATGATCCATAATTACAAAGGGCATAACTAATTTCTTGCTGGCTATCCATGGTGTGTCAATTGCCCTACTGTGCTACTTGACTGACTTGGATTTCACCACTATTATGAGCCCATTTTTAAATTTGGCAAAACTGTGTTTTTTGTTCTATCAATTTGGAAAAAAAAATGTGTTTTTCGTTCTACCAATTCTGCAAAATCCTTATTTTGTTCACCTATTTATGGTTAGAGTTATTATATAATATCAAATATATGTAATGTTCTCTCTGTTACAAAACTATTCTTTCATTCTTCTCTCACTTTACTACCCATTTACCTCTATGCATCCAGCGATTATTTTTATCTCATGGCAGTATTTCCGGATTAGTTAAAAAATTATTTCATTTGGCTTGAAAACTAGCTGGCTTTCTGCAGTATACTCCCTCCGTTTAGAAATATAAGATGTTTTAGCTTTGTGAAGTGAGTGTATTTAGACATATTTTAGTGTATAGGTTCGTTCGAATCTATACACTAAAAGATATCTAGATACACTCACTTCACAAAGCTAAAACATCTTATATTTCTAAACGGAGGGAGTACATAGTTTATGTATGGTACTTTCTGTAAGATATCAGTATGGCAATACCTAGGCAAAATCTTCTATTTAACTTGACTTGATTGGTAATTCTAAGTACTCCAATATATATAATGCAGTACTGGGTGTATTTAGCAGTCCGTTGCTTTAACACTTCACAGTGGATGCATTTTGATGGATTACAGGCTTGTCGCGTGATGTCGTTATCTACTCAGGATATTCGTCTTTCCATGGGAATTTTACAACAATGGAGGGTTTATCACCTTAGCGAGTTCTTAGTCTTCTCTCTAATGCCTGCTCATATAAGGTGCTTTATTCTGGCTATTGCCGATCTAATCATATAATGTCATATATGCTTCCTGTTCATGATTAATTGCAGTTGGAAACATTTGTTGCAGCTGAAAGTCAGTGGTTTTGTACCCTTGCGCTGTAATAATTATTTTACCCAAAAAGTAGATAAGTTAGTGGTTTATTTTATGTTAGATTCATGCATTCAACTTGAAAAGAGTAGCAATTTAAGTACGTCAAGTAATGCTATAAAAATGATATTTTGTAGAAGCAGGGGATGGGTAAGGAGATGAATAATGCTAGAAAGCCTGGTTTCTATGCTCAAAAGCAATATTCATCAAGCAATAATAATAATTGTTATGTTTTAGGAGGAGAGGATAGATGAAAAAAAAGAGGAATTCTAGAGAGCTTGGTTTTCTTGTTTCTTTGTTTTTGTACTGTGCAAGCGCATGCTTTCCGGGTTTGTAGTGCTTGTTTGCTGTGGTGAAGTGAAAGCCTTTCTTGGCTTCAGAGATATGATTTGTTAGATTAAATGTCCATGATTCTTTGTCTTTTCCATGTGTTAGTTTGTATTATGCTAGATTAGAGATGTCAGTGATTCATGGGAGTATTTTTTTCATCCGGTATACAATGTACACTTAGCTTCGCTTTGGTTTTTTCATTGTGTATGGGATCTTAGTGATAATAATTGTTAATTAGATAACTAAAGCTGATTCCACAGTTAAAGTTTTCATGGCAGATTGTTTTGCTTGGATGGCAGTTATAGGGTGTTGTGCCCCGTGGATGTTATTGGTTGGTACTTTTGCCTTGTTATATTTTGAAAATAAAAGGGAGTTATCCAACATATATTCTTTCTAATCTTGGCCTTTTATTTACATTTGTATTTACTGAAATGTGTTAGCATATGTACTAATTCATATTATTTTCTTTTCGGTTGTAGTGGTGCAAGCTCTGGCTCAGAGGAGGTGATTAGATGGCCTGTGTCATCTCACCAAGGAGGCGAATCATCAGCATTTTTTTTAGGAAGAGACCATGCACGTGAGTTTTAATTGGTATGTTCATCAGCATAACAATCATATGGTGGTCTATGTTTCTGTTGTTGCCATTTGTTTGGAAGTTCGCAGTTATAAGCATAAATTGTTTAGGTGTATATATGAAGATTTGATAGCTAGACCAGTGAGCTATGAACAATTCATTTTGCTTCCATGTTCTTTTAGTAAGTTTGTTCCAGTAAGTGTTGAAGAACTAATAGAGACAATAGATCAACTATATAGCACTTTGCCATCTGGCACAATGGCACTTCTTACAGCAATGATTTTCGGAAGATACTTTTCTGGCACGTATAACTGTGGCTCTCCCTTCTAAGCAACATCTTTGACTGAGCTGGTAATTAATACCATAAGCTATGCCTGTAATACACTTAATTCTGTCCTATAGTTTATTTTGATTTTTTCAGAGTGTTTTAGGATCTAGATTGTTTAATTTGGTTGGATCAATAGGTTCAGTTGATTCTCAAGAAAATGGGATCTTGAGGTTGTTTAATTTTGTTGATGGTTTTTCAGGCGACGCCGATGAACATCAGTTGGTCTTGAGGTAATCAACCACTACTTTGCATAGTATGTATGCAGGTCATCTCTGATAAACTGAGAATAATGTCATTCCACTACTTTTGTTTATAGTTTAGGAAGAGATTCTTCAAGCTAGATGCAGCTGAGCCATGTGAAGCTAATACTCTGGTGATGGAGTATTTCGTTTGTTAGGTTTCAGCCTCGCTTTGTTTGGTGATTTAATTTTTACTGAATGTAATACGGTATGTTGTAGGTAAGCCATGCAAAACTAGAATGCCTTCTTTTGTTTGCCGATACACTCTCGCAACTCGTAATAAGCTTTTCCTCACAAAATTGGTAATATAAGGTAAACATGATCTAGGTACATCACTCATGAGCTACTTTTTCCTTAAATGACATCAGAAAACATTCTTATAACTTGGTCTCGGCATTACTTGTCATTCACTTCGAGTATTATTGCACTTTGTCTTTCATAAACAGAAGTACATGTCAACCCCTTTATTAATGAATATTGTCATGCCCTTTGTGAGCATTACCTTCACAGTCACCACCTCGACCTCCAGTTTTGCTTGATCCAACTACCTTCTCTTGTTTGGACTGACAATCAAAACTGAATCTTATGCGTGTATTTTTCTGATAAGCGCAACTAAACTGCGTAGATATTTTTTTGCTAATTTTTTATGAACATGAAAACAATTTTTATATTTTATGTTTTTTTACAAAAATGTGAATATTATGAACATTCTTTTATATTTTGATTTTTCTGTACTAGTCGTATACTTCATGGGAGAGGGGTTGAGCTGCCTAACTATTTTACACAACAAATAAAAAGAAAGAAAAAATAGCGTTTCCTTTGTCAAGTCCATGTCTCAAAGACGAGATCTCCGCGGAGAAAGTGCGAGCAGAATAGATGAGTGGCTCAGCGGAGGCCAACCTTCGGAAACATCAGCTGATTTGTGTTTTTTCGCACGACCATAATGAACCAGCAAACGTTACATGGAATTTTTCATTAGTTTTGAGAGTATGTACTGCCTTGCCGGAACGGGTTACTTTTTATCAACAAATAATTGTACTGCTTTCTACTGAAATAGATTCCTGCTTTTACACGTAAAAATGAGCAGCAAATTTGGGACAGAGAGAGAAGAGAGCGAGAAAATGACGCACAAGCACCGTCGGCAGTAGCCGCTCGGCCGGACAGTGAAACACACGCCGATTCAGTTCAGTTCGTCCATCTTCTGAATTTTTCTGTGCTTGCGCATGGTCTTGCTTCTAAACTTCACAGAAGTTTCGTTGCCTAGCTGCTGCTTCACCGAATCTCCAATGATTAATCAGCAGGCATGAGGTGTGGGCATCGCCAACGCGCGAGTCCTGCCCGGGAACCAGAACTCAGCTAGGCGGAGCCGGAGCTCGACCGGGTTGCAGCGGCGCCAAGAGGCGGAGCTCCAATCGGGAAGCGGGAGGCGCGCTGGCCTGGGCGGTGAGGCAAGCTGGCCAGGGCGTGGTGGCGAGCTGGCCGGGGAGGGGAGGCGCGCTGACTGGGGCGGGGAGGCGCGCTGGTCGGGACAGGGAGGCGCGCAGGCCGGGGCGGTGAAGCGAGCATGCCAGGGCAGGGAGGCGCGCAGGCCGGGGCGGTGAGGCGAGCAGGGAGGCGCGCAGGCCGGGTCGGGGAGGCGCTGGCCGGCGCCTGGGACTCCCAGGCTGGGAGGCGAGCTGGAGGGAGTTGGGATCGGGAGGTTAGGGATGGGTGTTTTTTTCCAATCGTCTCTATATTCCGGTTTTAGAATAGATCTACCCCACATATACATATATATATATAGTCCTTTTAACAAATATAATCAATGAACAGGCGGGACGAGCGTAATGACATACTGGGCTTTGACGAAGATATAAAGATTCTTCAGGAAAAATTGCTCCGTAAGGATCATCTTGACACAATGTTCATCTCCATAATTGGGGAGAGTGGTGTCGGGAAGAGCACACTCGCAAGGGAACTCTATAACAAACTTCCATTGGATGATGACCTGGAATTTAAACTTAAGTGCTTTATGGAACCAGATTCGTGGACCGAGGAAGTTGTCCAACTAATGTACAATACATTGTCAACCGAATTGGAAGATTCTGCTGAGCCAGGGGAAGATGCAGATCGCGCTGTGAAACTATGTGGCTACTTCTCCGATAAAAAGTACATGATATTCCTCGGTGGCATAACCTCAAATACCCATGCTCAACCTTTTGAGAACGTGCCTCCCAGTCAAGGATAACAAGAAGGGTAGCAGTGTGGTGCTCGTGTTAGACGCCGAGAACGAAGAAGTAGCATTGCATGCTAATGCCATGAATGTAGACGGAATCAACGGAATCTACCTGGTAACCCATTTGGATGAGAAAAGAAGTGAAGAGCTGTTCCGTTCCAAGGCCTTGAAGAAAGAAGTAGTACTACTATCAGGCGGAGAGGCAGCCAAGAACAAGTACGACCAAATAGTGTTTGGTATAACGGGGGGTCATCCTTTGTCAATAGTGCTTCTGGCTGGACTTCTCAGATTTAAGGAGCAGCCGCTGCAGTGGGAAGCAGTGCTACAACAGCTTATGTTGCCTGCGGGAGAAGTAGGTGGTCAGAGAAGCGGAGCGGCAGTGCAAATGGGCAGTGATATACAAGCTAGCATGTCCCCAAGCACAGCGATGGAGAGGATCTTCTGGGCGTGTTTCGAAGATCTGCCCAACGACATCAAGCCGTGCTACCTCTACTTCGTCACTCTCGGAAAAAAACTGATTGATGCCAAAGTGATTGTTCTGATGTGGATCGCGGAGGGCTTCATCAAGCCACGCAAGGGAAAGACTATGGAGGAGGTGGGACACAGGTACATGAAGGAATTGGCCCTGAGAGGCCTTATTCATGTAGACTCGAGGGACAACGTTGGTGGCATTAGGCAAGTCAAGGTCCACAGTAGCCTGCATGGTTTCCTACAGTCTGAGTCTCGCGAGGCTGGCTTCGCTGAGGTTCATGACATTCATCATGTCTTTGTGCCACCGTCGGCGCGCCGCCTCAGTTTTCAGATATACGGAGGGAGATACACCACATTCACCAAGAAGCTCCCCAAGCTGCGTTCAATCATAAGCCTTGGAAGTGAGGACCTACCCATCGACAGGAGAGACAGCACCGGCGCGGACAAGGAAATCTTCGACCTCAAGTTCCTGCTTGGGTCCAAGTTTCTTCGCGTAATCGTCCTAACGGCACAAAGGATTACGGAGTTGCCGAAAGATATTGGGCAGCTGCTGGAACTGCGGTGCCTAATCATCGAAAGCCAAGAGCTCAAGCACCTCCCATCCAGCATTAAGAAACTGCTCAACCTGCAGACGCTGAGCATACATGACACTGGCGTGCAGAGCATTGATGCAGGCTTCTGGAAGATAAAGACACTCCGACATGTGATTGCATCCAACCTCATCCTTCCAGAATCCCTCGAGGAAGAACTGGGCGAGCTGCAGACTCTGGGTGGCGTAAAGCCCCCTCAAGGACAAGAATGGAAGGTTCACAACAGCCCGCTGCACAAGATGAGGAAGCTCCGGGTACTTCTTTTGAAAGGAATCCAGCACGAGCACCACGGGGCTGCACTGGAGAGCGCTCTCAAAGAGATGCATCTCCTCGTCAGCGTGACTCTCAAGGGTGATTTGCTTCCTTTATGCGTTTTCACAGCAAAGAACCTCCGATTTCTTCAGAGGATACAGCTGGGAGGAAAGGTGAATATCTACAAATCTCTTTAATTTGTTCGGCGCTTGTAATAATGAGTTGCTTGTCACATTCGTGTTGTGTGTTACGAAACAACAGATTATTTTCCTGTTGTCACGTTCATGTGTAATACTAATAAGCTTGATTTACATATATAGCAGAGATGCTACTGTTGATTGCTTCTCAAAATTATGAATTTGTAGCATTTGAAAACTGCTCGTGTCAGGTAGGTCCAGAAAATAATCTTAAGGCAACCGGTCTGTACTATAGTAATCTGGAGCATCAAAATATTACTCCCTCCGTCCCAAAATGTAAGACGCCTAAGCTTTAGCTAAAAGTCAACTTCTTTTAAGTTTGACCAAGTTTATATAAAAAATATGAGTATCTACAATATTAAATGGACGTTTTGACAAACTATACTTTCTGGTGAATCTATTGATATTGATTTTGGCATTGTAAATATTTATATTTTTATATATAAATTTGGTCAAACTTAAAATATGTTGACTTTTGACTGAAGCTTAGGCGCCTTACATTTTGGGACGGATGAAGTACATGATTACAAGAGCACCATGTGTAAATGTCAGCTACTCCCTCCAACCACTATTACATAGATCTATCTAGATATATTTGTTGGCTGTGTGCATCGCTCTGATGTAGAGGCCGTGTACTTGTTTAAAAAAAAAACTAGATATATTTGTGTCTAGATCAATGAAAAAAATAGTGCCCGATTTGTTTTAGCATGGATCTTCTCCAGACGCTATACATGCTATAACATATTAATAGCGTGCTATATTTTAAATAGCATTTTGAAAATAGAAAGAAAATGAAGGATTTCATAAAAAATAAATGATATATATTATATATATATGTGGTGAAACAGATAGATGTTTTTCGCAATTAGTTATGTTCAACGGTCAAGATTTACATCATATGTTTGCTTACTTCACCTTTTTTTTCCTATCATATGCTCGCTTACTCCATAGTCGAACGAAAAAAATAACGTGCTATATTTGAAATAGCGCTAAGGCTATGACGTTTTAGCACAATATAGCATGCTATTTTGTGAATAGCGACATAGCAAGCAAAACTGTAAAAATTTAGCGTGAGCCCTTCAAATACGCTATGCTAAATTGCATGAAATAGCGCGCTATTTTTTATTGCTCTAGATACATCCATTAGTACAGATCGGGTCTTTTAAGTCTTCCGTTGGAAAACAAACATCACCTAGTCGCGTGCGGTCCAAACTATCACTTACGGTTACATATAAAAAATTTATGCTTCCCCCTCCTCGAAATAGGCTTTCGCCCTGCTTTATAAATAAAGCAACAACATCTACAAGATTCACCAACAAGTTATAGAACGAAGAAATCAAAACTGTTGAGGCAACAACACAAACATGCCCAACATAAAACAAAAGGACGAGCGATCCCAAGATGTGGCGAGACTCGTCAATCTGGCGGCACGGTGAGATGGCCGGCCGCCTCCTGCAGAGCCCGTAGCATGCCGTCCACCTGCTCCCTGTCCCGTTGTCTACACAACGGGTACCATAGCTGCAAGGAAGCCAACATTTTGAACACCATCTGAGGCACATTGAGGGAATACTCTCTCAATAACCATCCTATTATGCATAGTCCATAAGGTCCAAGGCATCGTGGCGAACATGAACCAAAAGAGGCGGCGCCTCGTCCCAGTTTGGTTCGCCTGGGTTTCTAGGAACTCGCCAAGGTCCCGGGCCTGCCAAGGAGGACCCAGGGCCTCTTGGACAAAGCTCCACATAAACCAGGCTGCAGGACAGGTGAACATTATGTGGGTTCTCGACTCGGGAATCCCGCATAATGGACACAACCCGTCCCCCGGCCCATGTCTCTTGGCCACCTCAACCCCTGAAGGTAAACGATCTCGTAGCAATTGCCATACAAAGATCTTTGTTTTCAGGGGTAGGGGAGCCTTCCATAGAGGTGTCGTCCAATGTAAGGAGGGCCCTCTAAATAGGGCCCTATACACTGAACTAACCGAGAAGATCCCCGAAGGGGTCAATCTCCAAGCAACACTATCCAAATAAGTAGAGAGGGAGAAGGGAAGTCTAACTCTAAGCTCAACCCATGCAGCGGCCTCCTCCATGCCAAAGGTTCTTTGGAATGCAATGTTCCATGTCCCCTCATGCACAGCCGAGGCAACCAGTAGCATAGGGTCAGAGCAAATCGCAAATAGGCTGGGATATTCCACCCGCAGGGGTTGCTCTCCTATCCATGGGTCGAGCCAAAATAGGGTGCCTTCTCCGTTGCCAATGGAGAAGGAGATCCCTAGCCGGATCTCCTGCTTGAGATCTGGATAGCGCGCCAAAATTGGGAACCCTCGCGACGATCACAAGCCAAGAGTGGGCGGCCGTGAAGATATTTGGCTTTGGTCAAACGTAGCCATAGACCCCCCTCATCCCTAAGGATACGCCACACCCATTTAAGCATCAACACCTTTTTAAAGCGGCGTGATGCTAAGATGTTATGCCCCCATGCTCCTTGGGGGCACAAATATCCGCCCATTTCACCATATGATATTTTTGGTGGCCATTCACATCCTGCCATAAGAAGCGTGATAGTTCCTTATCAAAGGTGCAATGCACTCCCTCCGGCAGTAAGTATAGCCCCATAATATACATAGGTAAGCTGGATAGGCAAGAATCAATGAGAACCGACTTACTACCCTTAGATATGAATCTTCCATGCCATGGCTCAACCTTCGTCCTAACTCGTCCTACCAATGGATCCAGATCCTTGATAAGAATCCTCGTATCCCGGATCGGCATCCCTAGGTAGGTGATGGGGAAGGAAGATAGCCTACAATTTAGATTGTCGGCTATCCTCTGTTGATCCTCCAGAGAGTACCTGAAACACCACCTCGCTTTTATCAAAGTTTTTTCTGAGTCCTGACATCTCCTTGAAGCACAGAAGAAGAAATTTGAGGTTAATGATATCCAGATCCGCCCAAGCGCAGGGACAGAAATAGCACACAGTTTGTTTATGTGAAAATTCGCACACGGTCCACAAGAAATGAATCGTCTGCAATATTTGGCTGATCGCACACCATTTTATTTTGCAATCTTTGTGTATATTCGCATACAAACCTTTGAAAGAAGTCGTTTGCAAAAAATTCGGTATCACAAACATACTATTTATGAATGTCGTTTGCGTTTAGTCACTCTTTAATATTGTTTCTCGAAGCGTCCACTACTTTTCAAATCAAATCTTATTCTTTGGTGGCAGTGATGGTGACGGTGGCGGTTACCTTTTGTGGTGCGACGAGTAGGCGATGGCATGTGAAGGTGTGGCGGTGTGGCAGGGACTCTGCTTAGCTCGATGCGGTGGAGCGGTGGTGCGACGGGGCGACGGTGCGGCAGAGAAGACGCCAGTGTGTTGGAGATTTTTTTAGAGGGTACACAATTGCGTACCAAAGTTTTATAGAAGAAGCAATATATAATTACAAGAAACGACCTTTGAACCCAAAGGTTCAAGTCGCTACACACCCAAATAAAACTAAAAGCCTACTCTCTAAGCCTAATTGTACTCCCTCCAACACCTAAAGTAGTGATCCGGGCCAAATTCCAAAGAGCAAGCTCATCCTTGATCCTAATCACCAAAGCCCTGGCCGAGCTCTTGTCATGGTTTCGTCAACAGATCTGCCATAGAGGTAGGGGTATGGCGGTTTGTGGAAGGGGGTGAACACGGCGGAGCGATCCGGGACGGTGGTAGCACGAGTTTACCCAGCTTCAGATCCCGCAACGGTGGCGAGACCCTACATGCTGCTATAATTCACTATATGGCAACAAGTGCTCGATTACAATGATGAGGTTGGCTATTTCGCTATGCGATTGGCCGTATGACTAGAACGTGCCTCAAGGGCTGCTCCACGCCGGGCTTATAAAGGCGCCTGGCGTGGGCTACACGTTGGTACTGGAGCGGATACAACTTGGAGTCCTGGACTAAGTCCTATGCGTGTACTACAAGGCAACCCGCCATGGGCCTGTCTCCGGATCTGCCATGGGCCTGTATCTGGATCCGCCATGGGCCTGTCTTTGGATCCACCATAAGCGCCTGCGTCCAGTACCGCCGTAGCAACTTCAGCAACTGGGCCGCCCGGTAGGCAATCCGCCATACCATCCCTGATGGGCCACCCTGGCTTCCTGATTTAGGACTACGCCGCTGGTATACCTATTTGGTATATCCCCAACAGTAGCCCCCAGGGAACTTCAAGATTGCCATCTACATCCGCCATGCATGTTCTTGGTGAGATACTTCCGCCATAGCTCTTCTTCTCTTCTGTGCTGGGATGGCGGTTATCTTGATGTTCCTTCTTCCATCTATTAATCCGCCGTAAATAACGGATCAGGCGACGTAGTTATGTTAGCAAGATTTTCGGGATCCGTTGGATCAAACCGTGGAAATCCGCCGTAAATTCCGGCACGTAGTTCCTTCTAGGTCAAGACTTACCGCACACGCACTGTTTTCACCGAAGTTACTTTTTTACCCCTGGACACATGTCGCCGGATTAGGGTTTCTGCGATCAGGATGAGCGGTGGTGATGGCGGGCACGAATCTCGAGGCCCGGGGTCTATATATACCCCGGCCTCTCACCCCCGGCCGGTCACCCCTCATTCGCCCCTGCCGCATTCTCTCTCTTCAGCGCCGCCACGAGAGCTACGTCATCTCCGATGAGCCACCGCGAAAAACCTCGCCGCCGGTAGCTATTTCCGCCGGAATAGCTTGCTCAAGCACTTCAAGGATTTCATAGCGGAGTCTTCCTTTCGCTCAACACCATGAACCCCAGATCACCTTCCCGCCACCATTCCGAAGCTGAGGAGGAGGACTCCCCCCTACAACAGTCAGCTCAGGGAACACATCCTGCAATGGCGGATTTAGATCCCGAGGACATTATGTCCGAAGCCGAAGAAGAGATGGTGGGAACAAACGCAGACGATCCCACAGACAAGGAAGCGGAGGGCGAAGCTGAGGAGGAAGGAGCCGAGGATGAAGAAGAGCTGATCCCCCAGAACCTCCATGGGTATTGGCAAAAATCCCATGTCAAGGACACTGATGTCCAGGCCATGGAAGGCGAGGGCATCGTGGCTCCTCAAGCTGAATCTGGATGGCGGACCGACTTCAAGGCCCCGGTGCCTATCCCTAACCCCTCCGAGATCGTGATGCTCAAATCTCACGTGGAGAGGGGCCTCAGTATGCCTCCATCTCTTTTCTTTACTAATCTTCTGAAATTCTACGGACTGCAACTCCACCACATATCACCAAACAGCTTGGTGTCTGTGGCGGGCTATGCAGCTTTGTGCGAGGGATACCTCGGGATCTGCCCTAGGGTAGACCTCTTCCAACTTTTCTTCTCTGTGCGAGCCAATTATGAAGATGACGGATCCCTTCGAACCTGCGGAACGGTTTGCTTCCTTCCACGAAGGTCGAAGGAATACCCCTTCATCATGCCTTTGGATTCCGCCATAGGATGGAGAGGGTCCTGGTTCTACATGGCGGATAAGCCCACGTCATCTCAAGCCCGTGGCCTCCCTCCCTTTAAGAACATAGCTGCTGAATCCCGCGACTCCTGGACGGCTGTCAACGACGAATCCGCCACTCCCTATGTCAAGCTCTTGGCTCGGCGGATCGCCAAGCTATCTGTGGATGGCTTGAAAGGAATCGACACCATCAACTGCTGGATATCCCGGCGGATTCAGCCGCTCCAACACCGCGATAGCCTGATGCACGAGTATACTGGTGCAAATGATGGCATGCATTGTTCGGACCAGGAGCTGGACCCTAAAGTGGTCGAGAAGCGCATCCGTTCTCTGATGAAGTCTCCTAGGAAGAAGCCTTTGAAGTTTGGCATGGCTATGTTTGAGAATGGCAGCTGCCCTTTGGTGAGTTCCCTTTCCGCCATAGTACCGTATGATACCTTTATATTTCATAAGAAATAACATTTTTCTCTTATTAGCTCAAATCACTTGGTCCTGCACACTTTGCCCATCCCCTTCGCCGTTCCAACACCAAATCTACCGCTAAGGAGGAAGTTGTTCACTCTAGCGGGAACAAAGAGGAGATGGCGGGGAATGTGGATGACACAGCTCACACGACCCAGGAGAAGGTGATTCCCAAGAAGCGGGCTAGTAGCGGGAAAACTCGCGGTGGTGGCGGGAAATCTGTTGATTCCCGTCGTTTCGAGGCTCAACGCAGGGCGGAGCTAGAAACGCCATCCGAGAATACCGCTACTATCAATCTACCCAAGTCAAGGTAGCCTTTCGATGTCCTCCTCCATTGTTGCTGCTTTTCACTTCTAATCCTCCTTTACTCAGAAGGAAGAAACCTACTGTCAAGGAGCCGTCATCCAAGCGAGCCAAGCCCTCCCCTGCCGCTATCCTGCACACCCCTGACGTACCAACTCCCTCCTCCGCTCGTATCGATATCGATATGGAGGATGCTGGTGGTCAGTTTGACCCGATGCCAGAAGCCAACCCAACGACTGAAGCTGCGGCTAATGATGTCGTCCAAAGCAAAAAGGCTTCTGGCTCGTTTCAGGGTCAAGTGGCGGATGCTCCGACGGGGGGGCAGTTTATTTTGGAGAAAAATCAACTTGAAGTCGTCAATCTTATTTCCAGCCAGGAAGATGCCAGCAACCAGCTGTCCAGCGACATTGCCGCTTTTGTTGAGAAAACAGCCACTATGAAGAAGGTATGTACTCCCAGTAGCCCCCGAGCGCCATGGAGGATTCTTAAATTCGATCCGCTATGGGGCTTCAAGAGTGACTTCTGTAAGTTTTTGAATAGCACAGCCCCCGAGCGCTGGTAGTTCACACAGTGCTCTATAGAGAACTTGTTAAATTTCATACTGAGTAGCCCCCGAGCGTTATGGCGGATAATTATCCGGCATAAAGCTCTTAGAAAGACAAAATCAGCATAAGTAGCCCCCGAGCGTTATGGCGGATACTATCCGGCATAATGCTCTAAGAGTGACTTAAAAAATCATCGTGAGTAGCCCCCGAGCGTTATGGCGTATGATTATCCGGCATAAAGCTCTCAGAGTGACTAACACTTCAAATTATTTTGCCAGAACTACAAGAAGGTGGTAGAGGACCTGGTCCAGGTTGTCAGCTCGCAAGAGAAGGAGCTGGCAGACAAAAGCGCTCTTGTGGCGGACTTGCAGCAGCAGCTCGAGAATAGCGGTAATTTACCTTGACAAGTTTGTTTTCCTTTATGCTTATTCGATCAATGCTGCGCTGATAATTCCACCATGCAGATGATGCCGCGCTCAAGTCCAAACTTGAGGGGGTGGAGAAGGGCCACGCCATTGCGATGGATGGGCTGCAGCAGCAGCTCCAGAAATCTCTGGCCGCAAACACCTCCCTCGAAGAGCAGCTCAAGGACCAGGAGCGCCTGAACCTGAAGAAGGAGAAGGAGATAGAGGATCTCCGCAAAGCCGCCGCTGTTTTTGAGCAGCGACACGCGGGTTTTAACGAGATCCTCCATCACTTCCAGGACAACCTGCTAGGTACCACTTCTTTTTCATACTGTAAAGTTTTCAATTTCTGCTATGCCGTATTTGACGCATCTTCTCTTTCCGCTATGCAGTCGCCCTGGGGCAAAGCGAGGTGGATACCACCGAGGGTTTGCGCACGGCCACAGATGCAGCGAAGAAGGAGCTTGATGGCCTTCTCAACGCTGGTCGTCAGGCATGCGGGAGCCTGCAGATAGCGGGTTCTGCCAACCTCTCCGCCATTGCGCTCACGCAGAAGCTACTGCTGGTGCCAGGGCTGGTGGCGGACTGGAAACTGTCCTCTGCTCGAGGTGGTGCCAGGACAGCTTTGACCTTGGTGAAGGCCCACTACCCCGAGATGGACCTGGACCTGCTCACCTCCGGCATCCCGGAGAGCGGCGAGGACGGTGCACCGGTGAACGAGGCCGCCATCCGGCAGAACGTGCTTGGATACGATCAATTGTGTTCCCTTGGCACTCAGCTGAACGTATACTATGAAGCATACGAGCTGCCAGGGTCGCCAAGCCAGGCTTCGGCATCAGTCTCCGCGGCTACTGCAGGTGGTGATGGCGGTGATGAGGTGTCCTCCAAGGTTCCGCCGTCTTCTTAGGATGTGCCCTGCAATATGGCAGGAAAAAATACTTTGCATCAATTCGGCCCCTGAGTGGGTCTGTAATTTAAACTTAAACTGCGTGTGAATGTGTCTGCACTGTGACTGATCTGCTTGTGGCGGATCAGTGGAATGCTTTTGAACTCTTGCAGCTTGTTTTATGAAGTGGTTTTAATTGCGCGAAGAAACTGTCAGGCCTTGTTTTATGCAACTTGCAGTTTTTAACATGCCCAAAAAACAACACTTTGAGAAATTTTTCACGCGTAGGATTATGCGATCCGCCATCCGGCTCTCTGTGCTTGACTTTTCATGAGATGACGAAATCTTTGCACAAACAATCCGCTAGGGCGACGATACTTAATAGCCACCGTCCAAAACCCTTAGCAGATGGCGGCTTAGATCGTCAAAAAGTCACTACTCGAGAATCCACACAGAAAACATCAAATGAAGATCAAAACATAAAAAAGCTACGCGGACCGCTTATGGCGGATTTAAAAAAGACGCAAGTGCAAAGCACAATTGCGCAAAAAGGTTCTATACGATCTAAATGAACAATAAAGAAGGTAAAAGACTCAGAAAAAATCAAGAGTGAACCAAATGCTTTATTTCATTGATCATATAGAGGTGACTATTACATAGCTAGATAAGTGCTAAGTGTAGAAAGGACGTAGCTGTGCGATGTTCCATGGACGATCTGTCTCGTCGTAGATATCGTCAGGGTCTCTTCGCTTGCGCTTCTTACTGGGTCGCTTATCTAACTCGCGAATATCAACGAGGTAGTAGGAACCATTCAGTAGAGCTTTGCTGATGACGAAGGGTCCTTCCCAAGGCGGGGATAGCTTGTGGGACTTCTGCTGTTTGAGGCGCAGCACCAGGTCACCCTCTTTGAACGAGCGTTGGCGAACTCGCCGGCTGTGATAGCGGCGGAGATTCTGCTGGTAGATGGCGGATCTCTGGGCTGCTAGGTCTCATTCTTCTTCCAGCAGGTCCACGGATAGTTGTCTGGACGCTTCTGCATCTTCTTCCTTGTAGGCCTCGACTCTTAGAGAATCGTACTGAACATCACTTGGTAGGCTTGCCTCTGCTCCGTAGACTAAAAAGAAAGGGGTAAGGCCAGTTGATCTGTTTGGCGTGGTCCGTAGACTCCATAGCACAGATGGCAACTCTTCTGCCCAGGCTCCAGCTGCTCTGTGTAGCGGTGCTTCTAGGCGTGGCTTGATCCCTGACATGATTAGTCCGTTGGTCCGCTCAACTTGGCCATTAGACTATGGATGTGCCACAGATGCTAGGTCGAGGCGGATTCTGTTGTGATGGCAGTATTCTTCAACTTCTCCCTGAGACAAGTTAGTGCCATTGCCGGTGATGATGCTATGTGGGATGCCGAATCTAACCACAATGTCCTTGACAAATTTAAGGGCGGTTTTGCCATCAAGCTTTCTGATGGGCTTAGCTTCCACCCACTTCATGAATTTGTCTACCGCTACCAGGAGGTGCGTAAATCCCGAAGGTGCTGTTTTTAGCGGACCCACCATATCCAGCCCCCAGACTGCAAAAGGCCACGTTATAGGTATCGTATGCAGTGTTGTGGCGGGCATATGGGTTTGCTTGGAGTACATCTGGCAACCGTGGCAGAGCTCCACGATACGGTCTGCATCTGCCTTGGCTGTTGGCCAGTAGAATCCATGGTGGAATGCTTTAGCTACTAGGGATCTGGCGGCGGAGTGATGCCCACATTCACCTTCGTGGATCTCTCTTAGTATTTCGATTCCATCCGCTTGGGATATGCACTTCATGAAAACTCCCGAGGTGCTTCGTTTGTAGAGCTGGCCATCTATGATGGTGTACGCTTTGGATCTACGCTCGATTTGTCTCTTTTGGATTTTGTCTTCGGGTAGCTTCTTGTTCATTAGATATTCCAGGTAGGGCTATGCCCATGGCGGATTGCTAGGCAAAACAGCCATAACGGGGGAGCTTGCTAGTTCCGGATTTTCTGGATCCACCATCGTTACCGATGGTACGCGCAGATGCTCGAGGAATACGCCTGGCAGAACTGCCTTATGGCTAGATCCTAGTTTGGACAAGGTATCTGCCGCCATGTTATCTTCTCGTCATACGTGCTTGATATCGTACCCGAGGAAACTTTTTGCCATCTCGTCCACTTCGCTTCTGTATGCCGCCATAACTTCGTTCCGAGCTTTGTATGTGCCAGCCACCTGCTGGGCGACAAGGTCAGAATCTCCGCAACACATAATGTGTTGTACGCCGATCTCCTTCGCGACACGTAGCCCGTGCAGTAGTGCTTCATACTCCGCGATGTTGTTGGTGGTGGGGAAGTGGATCTGGAGAACATAGCTTAGCTCATCTCCCTTGGGAGATTTAAGTGTCACTCCAGCCCCCGAGCCGTGTAGCAGCTTTGAACCATCAAAGTGCATCACCCAATGCTCTGGTTCTGGGACGGGCGTAGTTTCCTGCGCTTCCTTCCAATCCGCCATAAATTCCGCCAAAGCCTGAGACTTGATGGCGGTGCGAGGCTTATAGTCGATGTTGAAAGAGGCCAATTCAATGCCCCACTTTGCAACTCGTCCTGTTGCGTCGCTATTGTTGATGATGTCCTTCAGTGGGGCCTTGCTCACCACTGTGATTTTATGGTCATAGAAGTAATGCCTTAACTTACGAGAGGCTAGGAAAACTCCGTATGCCAATTTTTTGTAGTGAGGGTAGCGCTGCTTGGATTCCATCAGGACCTCGCTGACATAGTAGACTGGTCGTTGTATGCCATACTCCTGCGCTTCTTCCTTACGTTCTACCACCATGACGATGCTGACCACCCTGTTAGTTGCCGCCATGTATAGTAACATGGGTTTCTGGTCTTCGGGAGCCGCTAGGATTGGTGCAGTGGATAACACTCTCTTCAGATCCTTAAGCGCAGCGTCTGTCTCGTCGGTCCAGACGAATTTGTCTGATTTCTTCATAAGCTTGTAGAGTGGCAAAGCCTTCTCGCCAAGACGACTGATGAATTTGCTCACTGTTGCCACGCAGCCTGTCAGTCGCTGTACATCTTTTAGATCTATGGGCCGGGAGATATCGAGGATTGCCTTGATCTTCTCCAGGTTAACCTCAATTCCACGGTGGGAGACGATGAATCCTAGAAGTTGTCCAGCTGGCACCCCAAAGACACACTTCGTGGGGTTAAGCATCATGTTGTACTTCCTTAGATTGTCGAAGGTCTCTTGCAAATCCGCTATAAGGCCATCTTGCTTGTTAGACATAACGGCGATGTCGTCCACGTATGCGTGGATGTTTCGTCCGATTTGATCCGCCAGGCACTTTTGCATAGTGCACTGATACGTTGCTCCTGCGTTTTTCAGACCAAATGGCATTGTGACATAGCAATATGTGTCATAAGGTGTTACGAACGACGTGGCGAGCTGATCGGACTTTTTCATCTTGATCTGGTGGTATCCTGAGTAGGCATCTAAGAAACACAGCAGCTCCGATCCCGCCGTCGAGTCAATGACTTGGTCAATGCGAGGCAAGGGAAAAGGGTCCTTTGGACACGCTTTGTTCAGGCCAGTGTAATCTACACATATGCGTAGAACTTTTGTGTTTTTCTTAGGAACTAGCACCGGATTTGCCACCCACTTAGTATGGATCACTTCCTTGATGAAGCCTGCTTTCAACAGCTTGGAAATTTCCTTTGCTATGGCGCGGCGCTTTTCATCTCCGAAGCATCTCATGGCTTGTCTTACTGGCTTGGAGCCAGGAATTATCTGCAGAGCGTGCTCGGCGAGCTCCCTAGGTACACCTGTCATGTCAGATGGCTGCCATGCGAAGATGTCCCGGTTCTCACGGAGGAACTCGACGAGCGCGCTTTCCTATTTGGGGGACAAGTTTGTCCCAATGGAGGTGGTCTTGGCGGCATCGCCAGCGACAAGTTCCACCTGTTTGGTATCCACTGTAGGCTTGAAGGTGGGTGGGGAGGCGGAATTCTCCTGCTTGGATGACGGCATCTCCACGGGGTCCGTAGCGGCGTGGATTTCTTTGAACTCCTCACCGAAGAACATTGCTTCCGCGAAGGCGGCTTCTCCTTCCTCGCACTCCTTTGCCTTTCTGAAACTGCCATAAACGGTAATTATGCCATCTGGTCCTGGCATCTTCAGCTGGTTGTAGATGTAATAGGGCCTGGCATGGAAGGTGTGGAAAGCGGGGCGACCGAAGATCACGTGGTATGTGCTTTTGAACGGGACTACCTCAAAGGTTATAGGCTCTTCACGGTAATTTTCCTCACTACCGAAGGCAACCTTGAGTGTGCTGGACCCGAGGGACTTGGCTTGGCGACCAGGAACCACTCCATAAAAGGTGACCGCACTATGGCGGAGTTGGGTTTTGGTAAGGCCAAGTTTTGTCAGAGTTTCCACGTACATGATGTTCAGGCTGCTGCCGCCATCCATTAAGCATTTGGAGAACTCGTAGCCGTGGATCACAGGGCATACCACCATGGCATAATATCCCTCTGGGATGTGCTCTGGATGATCATCGCGGCTCCAGTGCACCGGTACTTCGGACCATTGGACGTACTGGCAGATTTTTGGCACGGTGGCGTTGAGCGAGCGCATAGCGGCTCTCTATGCCTTAGCCGTGGGGGGTCCAAGGAATGTGTGAAAGGCTCCTTTCTTGTTTTTGATTGGATTCGCCTTGCCAGCGTCCCCCTCTGCCTTTTCAGCGGGTTTGGGCGCTGGGTCTTCATCCATATCAATGCCATCCCTAGACTCCTTGTCTTTGTCCGCTTTCCCTTTGCCACAAGGCCGTTGTCGTCGGCTGCGCTTGAAGCTAGCTTCTTGATCCGCCTTGAGGTCGTTGACAAACTTGCAGTTCCGGTTGGTGTGATTGCACTTTCCTGAAGCGTCGCGATGGGCGAAGCATGGCATATCGCGGTATTCGTCGTAAGACACGGGGGCGGATGGCGCCGAAGCGGGAGCTATAGAGCTCCGCGGCTGGCCACTGCTAGTACCGCGTCCTCTGCCGCGCTGGCTGCTTTGACCCTTATCAGCGAAGGTTGTGGCCACCATATCCGGAGCTGGCTGCTCTTCTGGCGGATTCTTCCGTTTGTTGCTGTTGTTCCGCTTTCCAGTGTTCTGGATGGCGGAAGCCTTCAGAGATTCGCGGGCGTCGTCGTTGGCGGCCGCGTAGTTGCTTGCGATGGTGATCATGGAATTTAGGGTTAGTTTCCCTTCGTTCCTTTCCCGCAACATGCGATGGCGGAGCAGTTGGCCTCTCTCCAAACTGTCAATAAATGCAAGGATGGCGGATTCGTCGGTAACCCCTTCACAGGAGTTTTTCATATCTAGCCATCGCGCAAGGAAAGTTCGGGAGGTCTCATCGTTGGCCCGTCAGCACCGTTGGAGGTCACCAATGTTATGGGGTCTCTTGTAAGTCCCCTCGAAGTTTTCAGTGAACGCAGTTTGCATGTCAAACCAGGTTTGGATGGCATTTGCTACCAAGTCATTGATCCACTGCCTCGCGGTGCCAGATAGCATCAGGGGCAAATAGCGGACAGCGACGTTGGGCGATCCCCTGGCGAACTGTACTGCATTGAAGTAGTCTTGTAGCCAAGTTAAAGGCCTGTCGACACCATTGTACTGGCGGATATTTTTCTCGATCTTGAACCCATGCGGGATGGGCTCATCATGAATCCGTTGTCCAAAGCACTTTGGGCCGTGGAAGAAGGCTGTTTGAGACTTGGCAATCTCGTTTAGATGGGTACGGGCGTCGTAGGGCTTCTGGTCCGGCGGATCCTTGTGAGAGTTTCGTGACCTTGCTGGTCCACCACCGCCACCGCCGCCACCATGGGGGCTGCTAGGTGGGGATGGTGAAGGGTCATGTCGTCTTTTAATCTCGCCGTCCTGCGACTGATCTCTGCAGCTACGACGGCTTCCCTCTGTTCTTCGTGGAGATGGATCGTCGTCATGGCGGCGGGAGCCTTGCCCTTTGTCATTGTGGTGGCGAGCGAAGCGATGCTTGTCCTTGTCACCGCCACGGTGCGCGCCGTCGTCATGGCGAGATCGTTCCCTTCGCTTGGATCCGCCGTCTCTGCTGGCTTCCCGTCGTGGCGGATCATCTCTGCGTCCAGCGTCACGGCTTCGCCGTCGCTTGCCATCATTGTCGCGTATGACGATTCCTCCCTTTGGGACTTCAAACGTCTTATACTTTGGTGGCGGCATGTTGGTCTTATGGCGGGGGGCAGCATTGTCTTGTTGGTATTCGTAAGCAGGGTAGTTCTTGTGAGGTGGCGATGGATTTCTCTGTGGGCCTTTGCCATTTGGTTTGTCATCGGAAGATATTGGGATGGCATTTGCCCGGTTGCGAGCTTCTCTTCTTCGGATTTCCGAGGATCCGGTATGAGATTCGTTATTAGGGCGTGTACCATAGTTGCCAGCCCCCCGAGCTTTAGAGGCAGTGCTAGACCTGCATAGCGCGGGATCAGATTCGAGCCGTCGTGACGACGTAGCCTTTTCCTGCTGTACTAATGCTTTGGTCATCAGCTTCACCGCCGTCTCTAGGGCTGCTGGACTCTTATTATGCTCCAATAGCTCCTTTGCAGCCACGATGTTCTCAATGGGCATAGCCCTGACTTCATCGCGGTTCTTGTCCACATATGGCGGATTCTTGATATACATCTTGGCCAGAGTTTCCGCAGTTGGTACGGTGAACTCAAGGTTTCGTACTAGCTGCGGGTCGCCTCCTTCGGTCATCTGGTTCTGGATGAGAGTAACATACTTCTCCTCCATGTTCCTTGCACGCTTCAGCGTGTCTTGAGCTTTAGCAATGTCGCCATTAAGCTGTTGGCCCATCTTCTCGACTCGCTTTGCTTCTTTGAGGAGTGCTCGCCTCTTCTTCTCGAGATCGTTCTGTAGCGCCCTGCCTTTTGCTAAAGACAGAACTCCTGTGTATTGTGCCATTCGCTGGATCAGTAGATAGCACCACAGTACAAAATATAGTAATCATTGCAATAGCATCAATATTACAATGTAAATCCAATTACAAAGGTCTTCTACCTTATGAGTACACAGCATAAAGCATAGTTGCAGTGAGCCTCCATTCTTCATCACGTGCCACAGGCAGACATGTTGGAATGTAGTCTCGAGATCCTACTCCTGGTTCCTTACTCGAAATAAAACCTGCACGTTTGAATATGCAGCCCCAGAGGGGTCAGTACAATGATGTACTGGCAAATGACACATATTTGGTGGCATTTTGTGGAATGACTATACTACATGACATTTGGCTGGTGGATCTCATAGGCTGATTTGCGTAAAGCCAATTTTATCCTATAATCCGTTTTAATACTTTCTTTCAACAAATTTTATTTTTCAAGGGTCAAGACAACCCCCATACACTACATACTGGCCGGTATGTAGTTCTGGGCGCAACTCAACAAAGTTGGAACCTCAGGCACCACCACCTCTCGGAGTGTATGGTCCTTAGTTCCTGCCTAAGGGTTTCTAGACAAATTTTAATAATTCAGAAATGGTGATGAGATTCTTCCGTACATTCCATGTCTAGAGACTCAATTGTCCATAACCGAGGACACGGCTAATCGATTAGTTTTAACACCTTGCAAGGGTTGTGCACTTTCACCTTACGATTCATTTTATGCCCATACATAAAATGAAACGAGACCTTTTAGAAGGAGAGGACAACTAACTTGGCAAGCACCGTTCCCAACCTACAATTCAACTACCACCACTTCTTGCCGACAAGTTGCACTCCCACATTCTAATCAGTCAAGACAGAGCCCATAATGTCATAAGGCTGCACTGGAAGTACACTAAGCATGGAAGACATAGCCATCTCTTTGTTCCTGGGTGGCAAACCACAAGTGTACGCCCAGGCAGCAACTACACAAAGTGTAGCCCCAGGTCGCCACTCAACATCGCCTCCATCATCAAACCAATCCACCCAGGTGTTTCATTTTAGTTGAAGTTCTTAAGTTGTTCACAAAACACTTTTCAAGTGATCTTAGCATGGCATCAATATTTTTCAAAGTATTTAGCATCCTATCAGGTGGGGTTTGAGGGATAGCTACACGCTACTAGGATCTAAGCATTTGATAAAACAGTTGAATAAATCACCTATCATGCATACTACAAAAGGTGAATACACTAATGCATAAGTAAAATGGGTAAGGGACATGTGTGTCACTTGCCTTTTTGAAGATCATGACGTTTCACTTCTCTCAACTAAGCACGTAGCTCTTCGCGCAAACTATAGCACAAAAATAACATAACATAAACATACCATACCAACACAATCAAACAAATCAAACAATTGAAAAGTATTTGTTTAACAATTTAGATTTATTGAGATGTTATGATGAGAAAGATATGGCAAAGGATCATGATTTGTGGGATATGGATTTGAGAGCTTAGTTGGGGAAGATCAATACGATTGGAGAGATAATTGGTCTAGGCAAAAATATAATTGATGGAGTTTTTATGCTTTATCAAAGCATAAACGAAATTTGGAATATCTCATGTGAACTACATCACACGAGTGTCAGATAGTGCACAACCATACTATTGAGTAGATGTGACAACAATTACTCTTAAATAGTATGCATAACACTTAGACATTGGGTAAGATTCATGAAGTATTGAGCTACTCAATCAACTCATTTGTAAATTGAATAGTTCAGTACATAGAGATAAGATTAAGTAGGCATTGGATTGGGTATGAATGATTGATATTTGAGGACATGGCTCGAAAGGTTCATTGATCAACATGGTGTATAACACATACTATGGTATGGGTTATAACAACACCACATTAACAAAATCTAGGTTTGAGATAAATTCATATTCTACTCAAGTAGCACAATTGCAATTTGAGTACATATATGAATTAGACAAAATATGATGAGTGAGATCTTTATGCTTTATCAAAGCATATTGAATCTTGGAATATCTCATGTGGGTAAATCACATAAGAGACAAAATAGTGCAATAGCAATACTATTGAATAAGTGTAACAACAATTATTCTTAAATAGTATATATATTACACTTAGGTATTGGGCAAGGATTCATATAACATTGAAGTACTCAATTAACTCAAATGCAAATTGAATAGTTCAATGCAAGGCTAAGATTGAGTAGACATGAGAAAAAGGCTATAGGTAATGAATATGTATAGATGATGTTCGAAAACATGGCTTAAGGTTCTTAATTGAGTAAATGGGATTGGGTTAAGTACTATGATGTTGATTTGATCAATACCATAGTAGCAAAGGTAGAAACTAAGATTGAAGTATCACACTTTACTCAAATGACACATTTGTAGTTTGAATAAGTGGGTACTGTACAAGGTAGGTCTAAGTGAATATGATCTTGATCAAGATGTTGTTTAGATAACATTGATGGCTAGGTATGATCATAGGGTTTGCTATGGTAGAAGGAAACATTACTGAGCAGAAATAGATTTATTCTTATAATGGAAATTACTCAAATCCTCATATTAGCATTTGAATAATTGTGAAGTGGTTCAAGAAATTATGGGAGTGATGCTACTGGATAGCTTGCAGTAATACAAAGTCACTACAATTGGATTCATTCTAAAATAAATTTTAGAACTCAAGATATGGTCAAAATAGTGATTTGAATAGATTTGAATGCACAAAGTGTGTGCACATATCAACTTTGGATTTTCTTGATCCTATGATGTTCTACAAGTTGAGAGGATTCCAGAGACTATAAATTTGTAATTTTTGGACACCTGGTTCAAAAGATATGAATTTAGCATGCTAACAGAGGGTTTGATTCCAATTTGAAAATGGTTTCAAATTGAACCCATAAAATATAATATTTTATGGTACTTCTGGATTCTAGAAGTCTCAAGGATTCTAACGAGATATTATTTGTTATTTTTTGAGTTACAGATCAAAAGTTATGATTTTTCAAAGATTTGGATCAAATCAGGTTTCAACTTCTATTTGATTTTCGTTTTAACCAGAAGCTTACACGTGGCTGATTGTGATTGGTTGATACCCCTTCGGGTGGATCACGGTTTACAGCCGTCGGATCGAAGTGGATCCGAGCGGCTCAGATCTGTTGATACCGATTCGGGTAAGTGAGCTGATGTGGACCGTGGGATGGAGATCTAACGGACGAAAGGCAGATCGGGGGAAAAGTCTCACCTAGGTTAGGGTTCCGGTGAGGTCCGCCGGCGAGGCGGCCAGGTAGGTGACTCCGGCGAGGTTCTGGCCACTTCTGAATGGCGGAGATACCACGACGGGCTTCGGGAGGTCAAGGAGAGCTCGAGTGCATGGTCCACTTCCTCGATTGCTTCCAGATGCGGAAGAGGGCGACAGCTGGAGATGCGAGCGCCTCGGATGATCGCCGGGAGGCTTGGTTTGCTGCGTGTTGATTCACACGGGGGCGTCAGATGGTTCGCAGAGAAGATGGGAGAGGACTGGGAGTGGAGAGAGGGGCGCGGCTCACCGGACGGCGGCAGAATCTGAGCGGAACGCTCGCAGGTGTGGTGTACTCCGACGACGAATCACGGCGGCCTGGCGGCGCGACCTGCAGAGGGACGAAGGGGGAAATGGAGAGAAGGCCACGGGCTACTTATAGGCATGGGAGCGGGGAAGAAACGGCAGGGGATTTAATCGAATTGAAGAGGGGGAGTAACGGCGCGCTCGGGCGTGGTCACCGCGGAGGTTTCGGTCCAGGGAAGAAGAACCTGACCGGTGGGTCCGGCCTGACTGGTGGGGTCCACGCGTCAGTGGGGGAGAGGGAAAACACAGCATACCGGTTCGGGAGGGCTTGCTGGGCCACGGGCCGAAAGCTGGACTGGGCCGGTTCGTTTCCTCTTGGCCTTTTTATTTATTTTTCTTCTTTCTTCTTTTTCCTTTTTCTGTTTTCTTATTTCTTTTCTAGATTTTGCATATTGAATCCAAATCAAGCCAAACCAATTTCATAAATTTTGTAAAATTCACCGAAAGGTTTTAAACCAACATCAAACATGTTTTCAGAATCCAAAACAAGGTTTTTAATAAAAGGTCTCAATTAAGCCCGATGGCTTTGCTTGCATAAATCAAAGTAGAAGTAGGATTTTAAAATAATCCTTTTAAATTCAGAGAATAAACTTTACAAAATTAGTTTTTGAAATATATTTTTAAAACATTCCTTTGGCATAGAAAACTTTATAAATCATTTTGTAAATATGCCCTTGCAAGATAGCTTGCATAGGTTTGAATAAAGAAGAAAGAAAATAACATTTGATACTTGTTCTTTCTCAAAGAAGTTCTTCAAGAAGTAAATAGAGGATTTAAAATACTTTTCAAACAAAGCTTTCAAATAAACTCAAAATTTTTAAATTCCTGTGAAAATCCAATCATCTCAAGCAAAACAAAAACAAAAAAAATTCCCCAGAATTTGATAAAATCTTGGGATGTTACACGTTCACATCCCTGACATAGTCAGGGGTGATTGGATCCGCTAGAGTTCCATAGACGACCTTATCCAATGGGGTCGTGAAGTCTTCTGGGTGCTGGTCCTCGGGGATGGCGGGTTGCGGAGGCCTGGGTCCGCCGTGGATTTCAGGAAGTTGTTCCGTGGCGAGATCGACGGCTGGTGGCGGGTTACCCTGCTCTTTGCCGGCATCTCCGTCATGGACTGCCTGAGATGGCGGACCACCGGTTGTCTGCCCAGCGTCATCTCCTTTGTTGGTCACGAACACCTGTTTGGCCACTGCTTGCTGTTCTTCTAGTGCCTGCTGCGCCAATTCCGCCTCGATTTTTCTCATGGCGGCGTCATAATGGTCAGAATCATAGCCCTTGCTGTCCCAGTCATCCGATTCACCACTTTCGTTAAGTGCCTCAAGGATGGATTCACCTGGGCTATCTTCTCCATTGGAGGTAGATCCCGAAGTGATACCTGCGAAAGCAACAAGGCAGTACCGCGGTGTCTCTAACGCCAGATTACTCATGGTGGATTCACAGCAGTCTTCCACCACTTCCTCTACCTCTAGGGCGGGCTGGGTGGGATTGTTTTTCAGATCCGATCTAGAAAACTTGGAAAGTTCCAGATCAGATGAGTCCTCCTCCGTATCCAGCTCGAAAGCGGTCCGTTTGGGGATTTCAGCCATACCGATCCGCCGGAAATTAGTTTCCGTAGCAGGGGTAGGGTTTGTCTCTCCAATGAAGATATGGATATCTCCAATCAGAACGATGGTGAATCGAGCAGGGTCTTCTCTAGCTGGCACCCAGAGGTTATCCGCTGGGACGATGGGGAAGTCGGAATCGTAGAGGACGCGCCCGATGGCGACGGTGTCGCCGATGCCTGCGAAGGCGGATCCCGCCTAGATCCACGCTCCAGACGCGCTATGCCCCATGGTGGGCGCCAACTATCGTGGTTTCGTCAACAGATCTGCCATAGAGGTAGGGGTATGGCGGTTTGTGGAAGGGGGTGAACACGGCGGAGCGATCCGGGATGGTGGTAGCACGAGTTTACCCAGCTTCAGATCCCGCAACGGTGGCGAGACCCTACGTGCTGCTATAATTCACTATATGGCAACAAGTGCTCGATTACAATGGTGAGGTTGGCTATTTCGCTATGCGATTGGCCGTATGACTAGAACGTGCCTCAAGGGCTGCTCCACGCCGGGCTTATAAAGGCGCCTGGCGTGGGCTACACATTGGTACCGGAGCGGATACAACTTGGAGTCCTGGACTAAGTCCTATGCGTGTACTACAAGGCAACCCGCCATGGGCCTATCTCCGGATCTGCCATGGGCCTGTATTCAGATCTGCCATGGGCCTGTCTTCGGATCTGCCATAAGCGCCTGCATCCAGTACCGCCGTGGCAACTTCAGCAACTGGGCCACCCGGTAGGCAATCCGCCATACCACCCCTGATGGGCCACCCTGGCTTGCTGATTTAGGACTACGTCGCTGGTATACCAATTTGGTATATCCCCAACAGCACTGCTGTTCCATATTGCAAAAAACTGTCGCGTTTCTTTGTTTCCAAAGGCTCCAACATGTGAGCATCACTCTTGCATCAAATGTCTCGTGTGTTGGAGCTTGAAGAGGACAAAACCGAGGTTTGCTCCAATTTCTTACTCGATTAATGAAGTGGTAGTTTATAGATAGCTCATGTAAATTCTCATATGTGTAGATGAACCGAGAATAAATGACCAAGGAACATGCAAGCCCAGCCTACCACCTCGGTCTCAGTGGTTTCAAGAGAGTAGCTATTATACATATGAAGATGAACAAGTCAAAGTAGATGAGATGTCCAGGTCATGATTGCAAGAATTATGTGTTTTCGGATAGCATAGTTCATATCGAGGGACAGTTGATTCAAAGGGGCTTCATGGATGGATACAGCTGTTGCACCAAACATGGTGAAGAACTTGCCATGCCTTTAGAGAGCCAAGGTAGCTGCGAGAGGGAATACCTGCAGAGAGCCAAGGGAGCTAGGGTTTTCACCTGGAGCCCTTAGCCCTAGCTTCGCGAAGGTAACCACAACGGCGACCTAAAAGGGTTACGACAACCAGATGCGTCGCCTTTGTTGGCATCAAAACGATGAGCTTTTTTCCTTAGAAACCTTGCACGCGCCCGATAACTAGGACCATCCATTGTCTCCGAGCACGGCCGTCATGACGGGTTATAGGATAAGGCCTTGTAGAAGCACCATCAACTCCAGGATCTCCCACCATCATGATCATTGATACGTCTCAAACGTATCTATAATTTTTGATGCTCCATGCTTGTTTTTACACCATTTGCCTTGTGTTTCGTTACACTTCATGGCGATTTTATGCGATTTCCGGAACTAACCTATTGACAAGATGCCACAGTGCTAGTTCCCTGTTTTCTGCTGTTTTTGTGTTTCAGAAATGCTACACAGGAAATATTTTCGGAATTGGACGAAACAAGTTCCAGAACTCCTATTTTTCCCGGACGAAGGACGAGGACCGAAAGAGAGCCGGAGGGGGGCCAGGGGTCAGCCTCACACCAGGGCGGCGCGGCCCAGCCCCTGGCCGCGCCCCCTATGTGTGAGGAGCCCCTGGCAGCCCCCTGACGACGCCCCTTCGCCTATATAAAGCCTCAGGACGGAAAACCCTAGGGGGGTCGGCGAAATTTCCAGAACAGTTCCGCAGCACCGCCGCCGTTGAAGCCAAATTTCGGGGGACAGAAGTCTCTATTCCGGCACCCTGCCGAAACGGGGAAGTGCCCCCGGAGCCATCTCCATCGGTCTCCATCGCCGTCTCCGCCGTCTCCATCGACCTCACCGCCATCTCCATCAACCTTGCTGTCTCCTATGATGAGGAGGGAGTAGTTCTCCCCTAGGGCTGAGGGCTCTACCAGTAGCTATGTGGTTCACCTCTCTCTCCCACGATGTGATCTTTATGTGATCGTGAGCTTTGTATCTAGTTGAATTGGTAGATGTTATTATTCAGATATTATGCTACTCCTATGCTTTATTATTATATTTCTGGAGATACCTCGTATCATGGTGTAAAGGTGACTAGTGTGTGCATCATGTGTATCTTTTTGGTTAATGTCTCTATGAATTGTTGGTGTTTGTTTGAACCATCTAGTGCGTTCATGGTGATAGTGTGGGACAATCTAGTTTGGGTACATACGGACTTTGAGGAGTGCTTCGTAGCCCTACGCATGATTAGTGTTCGTTTTCCATTAGAGAATTGTTTTGAGTTGCATATGGATGATAGTATCTATTGGTTCAATTATGTTATATTTGTTGGGAGTGTGTCCACTAGTGAAAGTATGATCCCTAGGCCTTGTTTTCAAGCATTGCACACCATTTACTTCCTGTTTTGTTACATGTTTGCTCGCAGCGATATTTATTTCATATCACAATTGCTACTTATAATCATCACTACTACTTGTATTTCACTATCTCTTCGCCGAACTAGTGCACCTATACATCTGACAAGTGTATTGGGTGTGTTGGGGACACAAGAGACTTTCTGTATCGTAATTGCAGGGTTGCTTGAGAGGGATAGCTTTGACCTCTTCCTCCCTGAGTTCGATAAACCTTGGGTGATCCACTTAAGGGAAACTTGCTGCTGTTCTACAAACCTCTGCACTTGGAGGCCCAACACTGTCTACAAGAACAGACGTGTGCGTAGACATCAATCATCACCATCCAAATGACCAAAGCTCAAGGCCACCACACCATCGGCAGGTTGCTCTCCGTAGAGATGCCTACACAGTCTACTTTTCAAGGTCAGCGCCCCGACATCTAAGATCACGTACCCGTTGAGTGACTAGAATGAGAACACCAAGACCCTAAGATCAGAGGGTAGAGTTGAAGGCATCAACTCCTGGATAGCGAGGTACACCGATTAGGCCCCCACGGAAGCGGGACTGCCAAGCGGTCATCGAATCTAGTCTAGAAGCCCGGATCTCGTGCCCTAGCCACAAATGTCCAAGGGGTGGGCTCCATCATAACCCCTGAAAACAAGTGAGACAGGAGGGCCCGCTCCACTCATATTGGGTCCAGATGAGCCTAGATCTAGGGTGAGGCCCCGGCGTTGCGAGCCAGTACCACATGCTGTCATCGAGGAGTCGTGCTGCCCTATACCATGCCACTGCCAATGCGGGAGATCTCGCCGTCTTCGTCCGGCCACCGCATGATCAAGATCTCTGGCTTGAAGCCATTGTTCACGCCGCTGATACGTCTCAAACGTATCTATAATTTTTGATGCTCCATGCTTGTTTTTACACCATTTGCTTAGTGTTTCATTACACTTCGTGGCATTTTTATGCATTTTCTGGAGCTAACCTATTAACAAGATGCCACAGTGTCAGTTCCCTGTTTTCTGCTGTTTTCGTGTTTCTAAAAAGTTACACAGGAAATATTCTCGGAATTGGACAAAACAAAAGCCGAACATCCAGAAATTTACCGAAGCTTCCAAAAGTCTGAAGAGGAGACGGAGGGGGGCCACGGGCTGCCCACACAACAGGGCGGCGCGGCCTAGCTCCTGGCCACGCCCCCTATGTGTGTGGCAACACTGGTCCACCTCTGACGCTGCCCCTTCGCCTACAAAACCTTTGGAGCTTATTTTGCATAGCAATGTTATTAGTATGAATGCTTTGAATCCCGTTATTGCTAATGCAATGGAAAAGTCTAAGCTTGGGGAAGCTAGTTTTGTTAAGCATGATATTTTTAGTTCCCCAGCTTTAGTGGAGAAAGTTTGCTCTGGTGATATTTTATCTCCCATATGTGATGTTTCGAATGATGCTTGTGCTCCTCATCCTTTTAAAATACCTATGAAGATTGTTGAACGTGTTAGGAATAACTGCTATTTAGGAGATGGAACTGTCCATCCTGGTGATCATTTGCTTTTTATACATGAATTATGCGAGTTGTTCCAGTGTGCAGGTATTTCAATGAACCAAGTTAAGAAGAAGCTATTCTCTTTTTCACTGAAAGTCAGAGCTGAGGAATGGTATAAAACACTGAAGGATGGTCAATCTATTGACTGGGAGGAAATTGCACCTCTCTTTTATTCTAAATTCTATCCTTCTAGTCAGGTTTATAAAGATAGAAATTACATTTATAATTTTCATCCACATGAGGGAGAAAGCATTGCCCAAGCATGGGGAAGATTGAAGTTACTAATGCACAAATGTCCTATTCATGATCTTCCCCGTAATATTGTTATTAATAATTTTTAGGGATTTCTATTTTCGTGCCCTCGGGTCCTTAGTTGTACTCAGTTTTCCCCAGCTCCTTAGTTTTTCCTCAGTTTTGTCCAAGCTCTTGGCTGAAACCGTCACCAGTGCTGGAACGGCCGGTTGCCCGACGGTTGAACACCTTTGACCGTTAACTGCTGACTAGTGGGGCCACGTAGAGCCCGCAAAGATACGTCAGAGCATCCATCTTTGTTTGACCGTAAGCATCGCCGTATCCCTGACCAAAACGCGGACGAGTGGGGCTTCGGTATATCGAATGACAAGTGGGGCCATGACGCTGATACAAGGTGCAATACACGGGTAGGAATAGATTTTTAAATGGAGCTCTACAGCGATGGCACGGAGGAGGTGGCCTGCGGGGTGCCGAGATGAGATCGACGTCCACAAAGAACTGCATGAGGCGAGACCAGACGCATTAGATAGATATGAACTAGACGTGTTTAACCATGCAAAGAAGAGAAGAAATGGTCGAGGACATCGACGACGACCTCAACACTTTGACTGACGGTGTCGGACACGAACGCGAGCAATGTAGAGAAAACTAGTGTCTCTCCTTTCTGGCGTGTATAGATAGGTGCTAGGGGAGTGTGGTGGCGAAGGGAAAGACCTCGCGGTGGTCTGTGGCGTCCAGCATAGCGGGGCGACGTGGTCGTGCCCACAGCGGCGTGCATGTTCGGCATTGGCATCAGCATGTACGTTCGTCATTGGCCTCGGCGGTATCTCTGGTGTGTCAGTGATCGAATGAGGGGACGGGATTGAGGGTGCATCCCGACGGTGACCTAGCAGTGGCGGCGAGCATGCATACCCGTTCTGACCATGCCGATATCGGCATCGGCATCGTTTGGAGGCTGTGGTGCTCGAATCATGGTGGAAATTGCGATTCCCTATTATTTTTACATGCATAATATATAGAAAATAGCTAGATCTATAAATCGATGCATATGAAGCTACATATATATTCTTGGTCATAATCCCCTTAGATGCATGGCTTCACGTCGTCGTCGCTTTCATCGTCAGTATCTTCGTCGTCCGTGTAGTAGTACTTCCTGCACGTTGTTCCGTCGAACACCTTCACTGTGAGCACATAATCGCCTTCATATTTGAAGTGTAGGAAGCAGCCGAAATCCACACCGTGCGCGATGGTGAAATTCTCCCAGCCCTTGTCGAGGTACATCCGGCCTTGTCCGTCAAATATGACCTCCACGGTCCAGAGACGAGGACCGCAGTCAGCTGCTCGCAGATACACCTTTGCGGGCTCCTGGCCGTCAAGATAGTCCGCAAACTTTTGTGGGAGTGCCTGCAAAGAGATCGAGCGCCGATCGTTTGAAATTAAAGGTTTTTTAGAACATGCACATAATTAATCACATGCATCATATATGTGCGAACGCGTACGTACCTTCTTGGCCAAAGGGTCTTCATAGATGGTGATGAAGAACTCCTCTATGATCAATGGCAGTGTTGACGGTGGTGGTGGCAATGATGATGATCCACCACCCCGGCCGCCCCTTTCCCTTCCCCTTCCCCTTCCCCTTCCCCTTCCCCTTCCGGTCGGCGTCCGAGACGTGGAAGCCATGGCAATGGATCAAGTGTATGTGAACGAAGAAGAGAGAGGCAGAAACGAAGAAGAGAGAGGCAGAACCTATTGACATGAGGGATGGCCGTTGTGGGGGTTTATAAGGGAGAGATGACCGTTGTGGGGTTTACACCATAAATTAAGGTAGAGATGACCGTTGTGGGGTTTACACAATAAATTAAGGAGGAGATGACCGTTGTGGGGGTGGTTTATATCTCAACAAAAAAGTAATGCCTAAAAGAAATGTAAATTCTTGAAAGTTCATGATTTTACCGTGAAAAGTAATGCGTAAAAGAAATGGAAATTCGTGATAGTTTATCATTTTACCGTGAAAAGTAATGCGTAAAAGAAATGGAAATTCGTGATAGTTCATCATTTTACCGTGAAAAGTAAAGCCTACAAGAAATGGAAATCCGTGATAGTTTATCATTTCAACGTGAAAAGTAATGCCTACAAGAAATGGAAATTCGTGATAGTTTATCATTTTACCGTGAAAAGTAATGCCTAAAAGAAATGGAAATTCGTGATAGTTCATCATTTTACCGTGAAAAGTAAAGCCTACAAGAAATGGAAATTCGTGATAGTTTAGCATTTTACCGTGAAAAGTAATGCCTACAAGAAATTCGTGATTACCCAACTTGTTGAATCCGGTGGCAAACTCGTCATTTAGCATACATAGAGGGGTAGTAGTTTGCCACCGATAGATAGAGAGAGGGTGGCACGATCCTGCCCGTTGGATCATAGGATCGACGGTAGGTGGGCACGATCCGTGTGACAACAGCTCGACCAATCAGGCCAAGTTTGGGCTTCTGTGAGAAGGGAGAGGGTAAAACTGAGTAGTATCAAGGATACAAGGGCAAGTAAATAATAAACAGGCTAAGGAATTCAAATAAGAGATTTAGAAAAAGAAAAACACATGTTTTGTACAATGAAACCCAGGTTGGCCTACCTCAAAGTATTAGCAATTCAAATATACATGAGTGTAAAAATTATGGCCTCATTCAGACAAACTATGTTTTGGGTATAGATGTTTTGAGAAAGGGTTTGAGTGGAAAGCCATGAACCTTCATAGCTACTAGTGATTTCAGAAGTGGCCATTTGTGTGAAAACTTGATTTATATATGATTGTTATGATTTCCTACGTGGCAGGTCAGGTAACAAGACTCCATGAGTAGGAGGCACTATGATTTTATTTTTTTGAATTTTTGTGTGCATGAAATGACTCAATTAGATGGCTTAATCCCATCTGTTGACTCTCTGTTGACCAGCCACTTGAGGGTAAAACTGAGTATATTGCACTAGGCAGTATTAGTACTCGAGGGGAAAACTGAGTACAGATATTTTTCCAGTGTAAGATTCGAGGGTAGAACTGAGTACACGTAACGGTGCTGACGTGCAGTCCCACGGACGCGTGTCGTGGTGAGCAGGGGTTAGCCGCGCGGTGCGCGTGCTGAGACCAAAACGTCAACTGCCAGTACAGAGCCCCTCTCCCTCCCTCTGCACACAGTCTCATCATAACTCACGCACGCAACCACGCCTCTCACGTCCCATCACCTTCTCCAAAAAAAACCCAGCCGCCCTACGCGCGCTCCCCTACTGGCGATGGAGAAGAAGAATGCGCCAGCGGCCGTCGCCCCCGAGCCCGTCGCCTCTGAGCCCGTCGCATCCGAGGCCGTCGCCGCCGTGCCCGTCGCCTCCGAGGGCGGCGCATCCAGGCGCGGCGCCTCCATGAACTGGGCCTCTCTCAGGGCTGACGGACCACTTCACAAGATCGGCGCCTGCTTACTGGCGAACGAGGAGTACGTGGACACCTACTCTGCTTTGAGGCAAGTTTGTACTAATTGGCGCTCAAATTTACCTGAGCCCGACGTGCACCTGCACGAATGGATCATGGTAGAGCACGCCCTTCCATGCGCCGCTGAGTTCTCCTTCCTCCACCTCCGCACATCCCGCTACATCACCATCGATCTAACGGAAGTTTATGCAAGGTTCAAATTCCTCCATATCTATAGAGTTAATCCTTTTATTTTCAATCGTAAACATCTTAGTGCTGAATGTTATCTTCATCAATCCCATATATTTTAGATACTACTTCGTCAGCTTTTGCCGTGGCATCATCGTGCTTGCCCAAAAGAACCAGCCGCACAAGATACGGCTTCTGAACCCACTCACAAAGACATCGAACACTATATTTCAGGCGCAGATGCCATCTGTTATTCTGGAGTCAGTCACTGTAATGAAGTCCCCGACTATGCTCTTCGTTTCCACATATTACCCGGCAGAAATTGCTTGGGTCGATGAGAGCACTCCAACTAAGGGTATAGATGAAGATTGGGGAGACGGAAGATTTTCGATTGAGTACCATTCTATGCGTTGCATTACCACGTTCAATGGTGAATTCTATGCACTAGCTGTGAACAATTTTGAGTTCGGAACATTGGTGTGCACCAACAATGCCCAGTTGGAGCAGGGTGCGAGCAATGTCAACATGGAGACACTATTTTCATTTCCAGAACTTGGAAATGACAAGTTCTACCTTGTGAAGTCGGATGGTGATCTGCTGCTTGTGTTGTTGGGCGGTCGTTTGGAGGAAGGTCAAACAGTGGTGTACCGTGTGGACACTGAGAGCCGCTCTCTCCATGCCGTCAGTAACATTGGCAGTCGTGCCTTCTTCGTCCATCATGTCCGGTGTATCTCCGTCGACACCAGAGTGCACCCGACACTTCGACCTGGCTGCATCTACTACGCGGATTTGGGTTATATCAGAGAGTACTTTGATGATATGAACGCCTGGGATGAGTGGCCACTATATGTGGATAGATTACAAAAGTACGGTCTGAAAAAAGAACAAAGGCCATACCGTTTGGAGGATGTATTGGCTGCACACTGCAGACGGAAGGAGTTCAATGAATATTTCTTTCGGACCAGAAAATGGAGCGACGAATATATATATGATGAATGAAGAACAGATTCATTCATCCTGGGGTATCCTAATCTTCATGTTGGGCATACATTGCGTCTTATATTATTTTCAGCTTAGTTTGTCATGAACATTAACATCGTTATTGGCTGCTTTTGGCTGCTGTATGCAGTTTATGTATTATACTTAGTTTTCTAGATTTATTATGCTGCTGTGAATTTATCCTATACTAGCTTCTAGATTTGCTACTAGATTTGTTACCATATTGGGCAAAAAACGAGGGCCAAAAGGCAACAATCATTGAAGAAAGACAGAAATAGAAGCTTCTCTAGATTTGATACTAATTTGGTGAAAAGAGAGAGAACTGTTACACAGAGAGAGGGGAAAAAGGCGCTCTGAAAAGGCACTCTGAAAAGGCAATGCCAATTTGGCCCGAGAGAGACAGAACCGAGCTCTCACGTACAACCAAATGCGGTCTCGTCCTGTCCCACGCGGTCCCTTTCTACCAGCCCCACGCGACGCGGCCCCAGACGACGCGGCCCCACACGTCAGCACGGAACTGTCAACTAAACGGAAATCCTCCCGTCCGAGCTCCTTCTGAGGGTTTCAGACAAGGGCTTGGGGGAAACTGAGGAAAAACTAAGGAGCTGGGGAAAACTGAGTACAACTAACAACCTGAGGGCACGAAAATAGAAATCCCTAATTTTTATGCAAGGCTTTCAGGATATTACGAGGACTATTTAGATGCATGCTTTGATGGGTCTTTCACAAGCAAGGATGTTGACACCAAGTGGGGTCTGCTTGAAACGGTTCAAAACAATATTGAAGGTTGGGATAGCGACAAAGGTAAAGGATCGGGTATGAATTACAAGTTTGATTGCATTAAGTCTTTCGCTAAAACTGCTAATTTTCAAGAGCTTAGTGCTAAATATGGCCTTGATCCTCAAATTATGGTTGATTGCTTTAAAGCCTTTGCTTCCCATATGAATGTTCCTAAAGGAAATGGGGACGTGTATCATGAACCTTTTAAGGACACTTGCATAGAAAGTGATATTGTTATTGATGATTGCAATAAACATGCTCAAACTTCTAAAAGTCCTATTTCTTATAAGCATGTTAATTTTTGTGGAATACATAGACCTTGTGAACAGAGTTACAATAAGGAAGATTATTGCATCACCCACGCAAATGAAGAAACCAGTATGTGGCTCAAGGATCTAGATGTGCTTGGTGAAAGGGTTTGTGAGCTTTATCTTTTTCTTTGTGAACTTTGCGGTAAAAAGGGTCACTTTAATTTTCAATGCCCAATTAATCGAACGAGTACCGCAAATTTGTATTGTGATGATAAGATTACTTTCAATCAGTATGATGAGCTTACTTTGTTCTTCAATTGTGAAGAGATATCTAGAAAGATTTCTTTGGTTGATATGAGAGATGTTGATATTAATAGCACCCTTCGTGGTTGTCGTCTCTATTGTGCCAAAGATTGCCTTGCAAAATACTTACTTACAAGATCTTATAAAACATGATATTTTGCCAAGCTATGACAGGACTAATAGATGTTTCGATCTTATTAATAGAGAGGAGGAATCCTCCAAAGTTTCTTCTGTTGTTCCTGTCAGCTAACCAGATTATGTGGAGAAGATGCCTTTCCCTCCTAAAGAATATGTGGAGAAGATGCCCTTCAAGTCTCTCCCTCCTAAAGGAGAGAGTAAGAAGAGTATGAAGAAGAAGAAGAGGAGTAAAAGGTGAGAGGACACGGTATCTTCCCCTAAGCATTATGATCCTGCTATAGATTATGATAATTCTGATTGGGATGATGTTCTCATGCCTGTTACCTATGTTAGTGATCATGATTGGGAAAATCACTCTACTTTTGATATCGAAAATCTTTTTGGTACAAATTCTAAGGTTAATAATTGTTGTACCATTAGTTCTATCCATGTTCCTTCTTATGATGATATCTTTGATGAATATGCTTTGCGAAATAGCTGTTCTCTAGCTTTTGATGATACTAAACCTCTAGTTTATGATGGGTATAATATTTTCAGTTCACCTACTTTTGAGGAGAAAATTAGTTATGATTACAATATGCCTCCTATTTTTGATGATTATGGTGATGAGAATAATTATTCTGTTGAATCTGCTCCTACTACGATTGTTCATGTGGGGAGTATTAATTCTTTTATGCATGTGGCTCATGGTAGGGATGCTTTATGTGATAGTTATATTGTTAGTTCTATTCATGATGCTACTGAAAGTTATTATGAGAGAGGGAAACATGGTTTGATGGATCTCAACAATATTGAGTTTCCCCTCTTTATGTTGCAATTCTTGAAGTTGTACTTGTTTTGCCTTCCTATGCTTTTTGCTTTGCGCTTTCATGACTTGTCTCTTTACAAGACTATTTTTCATAGGAAGTGGTTCAGATTTAAATGTCTTTCACATTTGCTTTTTGATGTTCTCTATTGCTTTAAGTTCCTTTATGGCGCCTTTGCCTCAAGCTCTTATATGGCGCCCACATGAGCATCTTTGCAAATTAATGCGCCTAGCTCAAAGGCGTTAAAGAAAAGTACTCTTGGGAGATAACCCATTGTTTATTTTCAGTACTTTTTCTTTTATTTGAGTCTTGGAAGTTATTACTACTGTAATGACCTCTCCTTATCCTTTTTATTTCATTTTTGTGCCAAGAGAAGCCTCTAATTTGAGTGAGGTAAGATTTGGGGATGTTGCTGTCCTGAAACTGTTTTTGGTGCTGCACCGTAAAAATTCGTGAACATTCTCTGCATATATTTTGGACCTGAAATTTCTTGTGCATATGCCCCAGGTTATATCCAAACTTTCATTAGTTGAACACTTTTTGATTTGAGCAACAGAAAACCCCTCAAAATTCGACCTTTGTCAGCTATTCTGTTTTGACAGATTTCTGCCAATATTTGTGTTTGCCGCTTTATTGCTTTCTTTTTGAGTTCTTTTGATCACGGAACTTTTGGGGAAGTTGCTACAGTAGTATATGCTTAATATGTGGTGGTTTTAGGTTGAAACCTGAAGCAAAAAAAGGGTTGATTATATGCTATGCTTACACTAATGTTGCTAATAGAATTGTGTTTAGTTTTGTATGAAGGAAGTTTTCAAGTGTAGGGATTGGAGAATGATGAGATGAGATGAAGAATGGACAAAAGCTCAGCTTGGGGATGTCACCCCAAGAAATATCCAAGAAGTACAAGCGTCAAAGCTTGGGGATGCCCCCGAGGCACCCCCTTCTTCATCGGCAAAAATCAGGTCACCTTTCAAAACACTATATTTTTATTGCTTCATGCACTATGCGTTTTTCTTGGAGCGTCAGTTACTTTTGCTTTCAGTTTTCTGTTGTTTTGCTTGCTGCAATAAATGGTTAGATCACATCATGCTTCTTTTGGAGGAGATGAACTCGTTTTTCATTGCCAAGAACACTCTAGTTTTCACTCTTATCGTTCAACGAGTGTTCTCTTTTTCTGCTACTGCGTTTAGCCTTTGTTTTTCGCCTTGATTTTTGTTCAGATCTTGTTTTATCTCTCCATCAAGGTGTATTTTGACCTCTGGTCCATGTTGGTTTTCCTCAAAAGAGTTTCCTCAAAAAGGTTTTAATGGTGTTGGAAAAGAGAAAAACTTTATGCATAAAAGTGGTACAAGTAGGAGCTTGTGTAGACTGCGGCCTAGGCTTTTGCATGTCGTGCTTGATGTATTTTTGATAGTATGCTTAGTGGTTTTGCTGTAGCATGACTTGTCTCAAATAACTGAGATTGCTTAATGAGCCTTTGAAAAAATCATGCGTTGTTTAAATTATTTGGAAGCATTATTTTGGTTTTCTCCTTGATGCTTTATTTGGGTTGACTTGGCGCATGCTCACACATGTCTGACTCATACAAAGTCGCCATTGCCTCCATAATCATTTGGTTTTTGACTTTTGATACCATCTTATGCTTCTTTTAATGTCGCTTTGTCGCTCTGCATGATTATGGCCGTTATTGCTCTCTTAGTTGGTTGATCCCAGTCTTTTGCTAGCCTTCATTTTGTACTGAGTATGAGCTCTACTCGTGCATCCAACTCCTAAAAACCAAGTTTGCCATTGTTTCCACCATACATACCTATTAGCAATTTGCTATTCCAAAGTACATTTGACTTGCTTTTATCTACTCTTCAAATTAAACTCTTACCAGTGTTATGCGAAAATTGGTCAGTAAAGCTCTCACGAACCGGATGGCACACTTTATTTTTCTTGTTCTTAAAAATTTGACATTGTGGTCTCTTATGTTGAGTTGTTATGCTTGCAAGTTGTAAGTTGGAGACTAGCCCAACCATGCCGTCATGGGGCAAGCTTTCAACATTGCACTTCTTATTTGAGTTGATATCGTGATCTTTTGTTTATGGATGCTCGCGGTGTGAAATGAATTGGGAATCTTGCGAGATCATGGAGTTTGTATATGTGTTAGAGAAACGCCTGGGCCGCCAATCTAAGCCATGCATAATTCATGGTGGAAATTTGTAGCATACCCATAGTGGACATTCGACGACGCATCTCAAAATAAAAAGCTATACAAATTGGACGAAACAAAAGCCGAACATCCAGAAATTTACCGAAGCTTCCAGAAGTCCGAAGAGGAGATGGAGGGGGGGGCACGGGCTGCCCACACAACAGGGTGGCGCGGCCTAGCTCCTGGCCGTGCCCCCTATGTGTGTGGCCACCCTAGTCCACCTCTGACGCTGCCCCTTCACCTATAAAGACCCCCCGACGGGAAAACCTAATGACCCAATCAATTTTCCAAAAACACATCGCGATACGCCGTCGTCGTGGACCCGAGATCGGGAGGGTCCAGAAGCTCTTCCCGGCACCCTGCCGGAGAGGGGAATCACCACCGGAGGTCTTCTTCATCGCCAGGCCTGCCTCCAGCGCGATGAGTGAGTAGTCTACCTTGGACTACGGGTCCATAGCAGTAGCTAGATGGTTGTCTTCTCCACCATGTGCTTCATGTTTAGATCTCACGAGCTGCCTTACATGATCGAGATCATCGTTATGTAATTCTACATGTTTTGTTTGTTGGGATCCGATGAATATTGGTGTCATGTTGAGTTGATGTGCTGAATCATATATCTTATGTTATCTCTATGTTGTTTATGATCTTGCATGCTCTCCATTGTTAGTAGCTATCTTGGCCAAGTAGATACTAGTGACTCTAAGAGGGGGTATTTATGCTCGATAGTTGGGTTCATGCCTCTATTTAATCTGGGGGAGTGATAGAAACCTCTAAGGTTGTATATGTGCTGTTGCCACTAGGGAGAAAACAACATTCTTATGTCCAAGGGCATATGCTTTGTTTACATTACACACTTTGCTTAATGCAGTTATCTGTTGTTCGCAACTTAATAATCATGGGGTGTTCGGACGATATCCCCGTGGGTGGATTATTAGTCATAGATGCAGTTGGATGGCGGTCTATGTATCTTGTTGTAATGCCCAGAGTAAATCTCATAGTGATCCTCGCGACATATGCACGTTATCTTTATTCTATCAATTGCCCAACTTTAATTTGTTTACCCAGCATGTGTTATTTATCTTATGGAGAGACACCACTAGTGAACTGTGGACCCCAGTCCAATTTCCTTTATATTGCTATCACCTGTTTACTTTACTCGCACTGTTTACTTTCTCGCATACTACTATTGCTTTCCACTCGATACGCTCATTTCTTTGTTTACAACAAACCGGTGAGATTGACAACCTCATCGTAAGTTGGGAGCAAAGTTATTAGTTGTGTTGTGTGCAGGTTCCATGTTGCTACTAGTTGAAGACACGGTAACAAGAATCATTAACGGTGCCCTTGTTGGAGTGTCACTAGGCTAGCAAGCATCACCTTCTGGAGTTTGGCTTTTTCCTTGACTAACAAACCTTGGTTTCTTACTGAGGGAAAAACTTGTTGTTGTGCTCATCATACCTTTCTCTTGGGGTTTCCAACTGGATGGTGACTTACATCATCAACACCGTGCCGCATCAAGAATTTTTCTGGCGCCGTTGCTAGGGAAAAAGAAGACTTCTGCAAGGGGAGTTCCGCACGCATATCCTTTACTTGCTTCGTTTTATCAAAAACACACAAAAATTAGTTTCCTTTATAGTTGTTTATTATGTCGAGTTTATTTGCCACTACTATGTCGCCCGAGGATATGATTTTCACTTTCAAACAAAAGTGTGAGGAAAGTTTCAAAGAAGCTTGGTCTAGAATTTATGATTGGCATGGAAAAACTGAACCGAAAATGACTTTGAGTTTGCTTCTTAGTTGCTTTTACTTTGGACTTGCTCTTCGTTATAGATATGCTTTGGATGCTACTGCAGAAGGAGATTTCCTTCACTGTGATGGAGATCAAGCTTTCAATATTATAAAAAAGTTGATTACAATTTATAGCATGCCAACTTATTTTGATTCCTCTCTTGTGAGCATTTTTAATAGACTTAATACTCTTGAGACTCACACTGCTAGTTTGAATACTTGCTATAGTACTTTGCGTCAGCATTTTGATTATGTGCCATCAAATTCTGAACCTTCGAGTTGGTACCCTACGGTAAAAATCACCATTAATGGTGAAACTTTCATGTTCGTTGGGATATTATGTCTGAATTTTGTCTTATGCCAAAGGATGTTTATGAATCTTTGAGCCTTTGGAAACTTTCTGAGGGGGGAGAAGAAATTTCTCTTACTAATAATGCCACTATATTTCCCGTTGGAATAGCTGAAGGAGTTTATACAAAAGTCCTAGGAAGAATGGTATCTACTGATTATCTTGTTATTGAATGTGTAGGAAAAGGATAAATCACACTTGGAAGGTCTCTACTGAAGCTCCTGGGCGCCGTTATAGATGTGGGAAAAGGCAATATAAGATTCATCTCTCCACCTTGCAATAGTCACGTCTTTCCTAGAGTTAAGAGCAAAGGTAAGAAAGGAAGATGTAAGGCACCCGTTGACCCTAGCGCTTCATCACTTGATATTACCTGATTTGCACTTTCTGCGCCTAGCTCAAAGGCGTTAAAGAAAAGCACTCTTGGGAGATAACCCATTGTTTTAATTTCAGTACTTTTTCTTTTATTTGAGTCTTGGAAGTTATTACTACTGTAATAACCTCTACTTATCCTTTTTATTTTGTTGTTGTGCCAAGAGAAGCCTCTAATTTGAGTGAGGTAAGATTTGGGGATGTTGCTGTCCTGAAACAAATTTCGGTGCTGCACCGTAAAAATTCTTAAAAATTCTCAGTATATCTTTTTGACCTGCGATTTCTTGTGCATATGCCCCAGGTTATATCCAAACTTTTATTAGTAATACACTTTTTGATTGGAGCAACAGAAAACCCTCAAAAAAATCGACCTTTGTCAGCTGTTCTGTTTTGACAGATTTCTGCCACTATTTGTGTTTGCCTCTTTATCGCTTTCTTTTTGAGTTCTTTTGATCACGGAACTTTTGGAAAAGTTGCTACAGTAGTATATGCTTTATATGTGGTGGTTTTGAGTTGAAATCTGAACCAAAAAGGGGTTGATTCATTATTATGCTTACACTATGTCGGTGTTCTGGATACCGGGGTATCCCGGTCCACCTGCTCCTGGGCCCCTTCAACGGCCCAGCTTTGGCCCAGGGTGCAACGACGACCAAAGCTATTGGAGAAGACCCTCGTGAGGAGGCGCCTCATGAGGAGAATGACGACCAAAACTGCTAAGGACCAGACGACCTCCTCACGAGGTTACGCTGGTGAGGGGAGGGACCACATCCACGTCAGCTTAGCACGTTTGCGTGCAGAGTAAGAAGATGAAGGGCAGAAGACCATGTACCGCCCACGCTACCCCCGATAGGGAGGAGACCAACTTTCGCCGTGCCTGCATAAAGCAGAACAGTGGTTGTTGGCCACCCCCCTAAAAATAGCGTGGACGGTGCAGGGCGCCAGAGGAAGACGTCAGCTTCCTCCACCCACTCCGGTGGACCGGCGCCACTACTCTACGAAGACTACGTCCATGGAAGAATAAAGTCTACAGCTGTCCTCCCTCCTTGGCCGTGTGTGGCAACCCCTTCCCCAAGAAGATAAGGGGAAGGAGGACCTTGGCACTATAAAAGGAGGGGAGGCCACCCCTTAGAGGGGATCGAATCTTCATCTCCGGGCTCCTAGCTAGGCTGAGTTGGTTCTTCTACCTCCGGCCAGCTAGAGCTCTGTAACCAAGACCTTGTACTCCTCGCGAGGTGTCACGTCGTAATACAAGAAGGCAGGAAGTAGGGGCTTTACCTCACCATGAGGGCCCTGAACCTGGGTAAAGCTCGGTGTCCCTCTCTGCAGTGTGTTGTACGTTCGACGACTCGAGGCTTCCGTCACCGTGTTTCGTTGTGATCCAAGATCTCCCACGTTCAGCCCCCTGCGTTCGAATCTTTGGGTCCGTCGCGTGGTACCCCGTGTTCTTGCGACACGAAATCCATCGACATTTGGCGTGCCAGGTAGGGGGCTGTGGTGTGATTTCTTCTAGATCTGCTTCAACATGGCCGACGCCAACGCAAGGCTTGGGCGTCTTCGCCGCCGTAACGCTGTCCGGGGATAGACCGAGCCCATCTTCCATCGTCATGAAGCCTCGGCCGAAGAGGAAGAGGAGGAAGATCTGGAGTCCTCCTACCTCTCGTCCGGGCGTACAGAGCCTTCGCTCTCCTTCACCACCACCGCCACTTCTCGCGCTCGTTCTGGGAGTCAGATGTCTCCTGCGCAAGCTCTCGCCTTGGCGCAGGAGCTGCTGCGCTATCAGCCCACTGACGACGGGCGTGATGGGTGGCACGCTCGAATCGCCGAGCTCATCGCCATCGCCAATGAAGACCCGGCCCAGGGAGGAGCCCAGGGCGCGGGAGAACCAGATCCGGCGGCGGGGCGCCGCGCCCCGGGCGCCGGAGATGGGAAGGCCGCCAAGGCCAAGAAAGTGGCTTCCCGCGCCGCATCTTTGCCGCGCGGGGAGCCCAGCAGCCAAATCGTCCAACGCGCTCCAGAAGACGCACGTGTCTCCCTTGAGCGCCGCCGCGAAAATCATGACCACGCCATTGACGACATCGGCGAAGCTGGCAAGAACGTCTAGACCCCCGGGGATCCCATCTACAACCCCGGGTGCCTTGCTCTCACTCGCCAGCAATGCTACGTGGTCTGGCCTGACAAGTTCAAGCCGGACATCAGCGCGTGTTACGACAGGACCACAAACCCCGTCGAATTCCTCGAGCTCTACGTCGTCGTCGTCCAGGCCGCGCGTGGAGATCAGCGTGCGATGGCCAATTGGTTTCCTATGGCCCTCAAAGACGCTCCGCGAACTTGGCCCATGAATCTTACTCACAAATCTGTGACCTCATGGAAGGACTTGTGCCGTCAGTTCGTCGCTAACTTCATGCCCACGTACGAGTGCCCCGCCACTAAGAACGATCTTAAGGCGGTGCGTCAGTACAAGGGCGAGACGCTTCGTCAGTACATCCAGCGCTTCAGCCAGATGAGGAACAAGATTCCTAGGATCTCCAACGAGGAGGTCATCTCTGCGTTCTCCACGGGCGTCTCCGACATCAAGATGAGGGAGAAGCTGTCCGTGAATGATGAGCTGACTTCCGTCGTCGGGCTCTTCGAAATCGCCGACCGCTGCGCCAAGGCCGAGGAGGGGAGGCTCTTCGTGCACAACCTGCCGGAGGCGCTTCCCCCAAAGCCGAAGTCCAAGGACCCCAAGCGCAAGGAGGCTGTTGTCCTCGCGGTGGAGCCCAAGCATAAGCAACACCGCGGGGACCACTTCGAGCGCGATAAGGGTCAATGTCGCTGCTACTGCATTCTCCATAAAAAGGACACCCACAATACCGATGATTGTTGGATTGTCCGAAAGTTTCATGAGGAAAATGGTATCTCCAAGTGCCGTGGGAGTAGCCGCAGCAACGGCAAGGGTGGATCCCGAGGCGATCGCTGCGACGACGATCGAGATGAGGGTCGCCGCCGCGATGGTCTGTCTCGTGCAGATCCCGAGCCGCTGCCGCTACCTCCACCAGCGAATGATCATCGTGACGAGAACCAGGGGGCTATCAAGAGCCGCGAGGCTTCGCCGCTTGCCTCCTGGGTGGAGCTCAAGCTCCTTTATCTAATCGTCACTTCAAGCAGCTGTCGCAAGAGATCGCGGCGGCACAACCCAACGTCGGCAACCGCTTAATGAAGTGGTCAACCAGCAAGATCGGCTTCGACGAGGAGGATCATCCAACCTCCACCAAGGGCATTGGCACAATTCCCCTCTTGTGCACGCCAACCATCAATAACATCACCGTCAATCATACTCTCATCGACGGAGGGGCGGGCCTCAACATCATCTCGGTTGAGGTCTTCGAGAAGATGCAGGTGCCGTACCATCGGCTCATGCCAACTCAGCCGTTCTTCGGGGTGACCGAAGGGTCTACAATGCCAATTGGGCAGGTACGCCTGCCCGTCACCTTCGGCACCCGGGACAACTACAGGACAGAAAGCCTCGACTTCGACGTCGCCTACATTGCGCTGCCGTACAATGCCATCCTCGGCTACCCAGCCCTGGCGAGGTTCATGGCAGCAACGCATCATGGCTTCAACGTCCTCAAGATTCCGGGCGCCAACGGCATGATCACCGTGCGCTGCAATGAAAAGAATGCTCTCCGATCTGTTGAGCACATCTACCGTGAGGCCGCCACCATGTTCCCCACCGACGAAGATCTACTAGAACACTCCGGTGACCTCACGAGGAAGAAGCAGCTCGTATCTCAGGAGCGGGCTGCTGTGAAGAAGGCCTCTCTCGAGCCCCACCTGCCAGGTTTGACAGGGAAGAAGTTCGCCGCCTCTACATCATCTAATCCAAGCGAGGACCTAGTCCATCCGATGTTGGACATGAGCATTGGGGAAGCTGCGGTACCCTCGGGAAGGAGGCCCCAGTTCACCTAAGAGCGCTCCGCGACAAAGAAGGTCCCGTTTCAGGCTGGGGGCTGCGAAAACTTCATCACCATCGGGGCAGGGCTTTCCCCCAAATAGGAAAGCGCGCTCGTCACCTTCCTGCGGGCAAACTCTGACATGTTCGCTTGGACTCCGTCAGATATGCCCGACGTTCCCAGGGAGGTGATTGAGCACCACTTGGCCATGTGCCCTTAGGCACACCCCGTGAAGCAGAAGACTAGAAAGCAAGCGCAAGAGAAGCAAGACTTCATCGTCCAAGAAATAGAGAAGTTGAAGAAGGCCAAGCTAATACGCGAGGTAGCCCACCCCACCTGGATTGCTAATCCGGTGGTTGTCCCAAAGTCCAATGGCAGTGGGCGCCTCTGCGTGGACTTCACAAGTCTCAACAAGGCCTGTCCCAAGGATCCTTATCCGCTCCCAAGGATAGATCAAATCGTCGACTCCACCGCCGGTTGTGACCTCCTTTTCTTCTTGGATGCCTTCTCCGGCTATCATCAGATCAAGATGGCAAGGGATGACGAAGAGAAGACCGCCTTCATCACGCCCTGTGGTGTGTACTGCTACGTCTGCATGCCCTTCGGCCTAAAGAACGCAGGAGCCACCTTCCAAAGGCTCATGCGTAAGGCCATGGGGGCTCAGATGGGAAGGAATGCGGAAGCCTACGTCGACGACATCGTTGTCAAGACTCGCGAGAGTCACACCTTCATCGAGGATCTGGAGGAAACATTTGTCAACCTGAGAAAGGTAAACATCAAGCTCAACCCCGCTAAGTGCGCCTTCGGCGTACCGTCAGGAAAGTTGTTGGGGTTCCTCGTGTCTCATCGCGGGATAGAGGCGAACCCTGACAAAGTCAAGGCCATCGAAGAAATGCGTCCCCCACGCAATCTCAAGGAAATGCAATGCCTCGCGGGGTGCATGGCAGCCCTGGGGCGCTTCATCGTGAGGAGTGGGGAGAAGGCCTTGCCTTTCTTCAAGCTCATGAAGCGCACTGGGAAGTTCGAGTGGACTCCGGAAGCCGACAAGGCTTTCACTAAGTTGAAGAGGTACCTCACGAGCCCGCCGATCATGGTTGCCCCAACATTCCGCGAGCCCTTGCTGCTCTATATCGCAGCAACTCCGAGAACTGCAAGCGCCGTCCTCGTCGCGGAACGAGACGCCAAGGTAATCACCAAAGAGGAAGTTGATCCTCCCTGCCCGGGGGTTCCTCGCGAGGCGGAGGCAGAAATTCCTTCTGTCCCTCAAGATGAGCCGCCCGCTGCAACTTCGCCGACCGAACTGATCTCTCAGAGCGACGCTCCTGAACCTCACGAGGAGAGAACTCCTGAGGGCATCACTAAGGTGCAAAAGCCCGTGTACTTCGTCAGCACGGTGCTACGCGACGCGCGGGAGCGCTACACCATGCAGCAAAAGCTGCTCTACACCCTGCTCATCGCTTCAAGGAAATTACGACACTACTTCCAGGGTCACCCGATTAAGGTGGTCACTGATCGTCCCCTAGAGACCATTCTATGCAATCCCAATGTCACCGGGCGGGTGGCAGAATGGGCCATGGAGCTTCAGCCCTTTGAGATCTCCTTTGAAACTACCAAGGTAATCAAGAGCAAGGCTCTGGCTGAGTTCACCGCCGAATGGACTGATCCATTCACCGACGAGCCTCCAGAGGTGGAGTCAACGCTTCCAGGAGAGGAGGCCCCAGGCCTCTAGGTCATGCACTTCGACGGTGCCTTCAACCTTCCCGGTGCGGGGGCTGGCACTGTCCTTACCTCTCCCTCTGGGGACAAGCTCTTCTACGCCGTCCAGCTCTGCTTTAAGCCTGAGCACAAGGTCTCCAACAACATCGCGGAATATGAAGGACTACTCACCGGCCTAAGGGCAGCGAATGCTTTGGGTATCAAGCGCCTCGTTGTCAAGGGAGATTCACAGCTGGTTATGAACTTCTTGAACAAGAGCTACACTCCAAAGGATGAGCACATGGCGGCTTATCTCGAGGAGCATCGAAAGATGGAAAAACGCTTCCAGGGCTTGGAGCTGAAGCACATCCCAAGAGGAGAAAATGTGGAGGCGGACGAAATCGCTAAGCGTGCCTCTCATCGCCTGGCACAACCTGCCGGCATCTTTGAGGAGCGTCTCTTCAAACCGTCCGCTTCTCCATCATCGTCCGGATCAGACCCTCCGCCTGCCCTGCCACCGCCGCCGGAGCAGGGGCTGCGGACTGTGGGCCTCCTTCGGGTGATCGCGTCCTTCTGGCGTTGGCACGGCAGGAGGGAGTGGATTGGATCCTGGAGCTCAAGGCCTTCCTCGTCAGCAGCAGGCTTCCCGAGGATGAATCGGAGGCCGAGAGGATAGTGCGGCAAGCCTCAGGCTACTGCGTCAAAGATGGTGACTTGCACCGGCATCGCCCAAACGGTGTCGCTCTGAAGTGCATATCTACTCACCAAGGCCAAGAGCTTCTCAGGGACATCCACGCCGGCGAGTGTGGGCATCATGCCTCTGCTTCAACTCTCGCTGCTGATACGTCTCAAACGTATCTATAATTTTTGATGCTCCATGCTTTGTTTTACACCATTTGCCTATTGTTTCGTTACACTTAGTGGCATTTTTATACATTTTCCGGAACTAACCTATTAACGAAGTGCCACAGTGCCAGTTTCCTGTTTTCTGCTGTTTTTGTGTTTCAGAAGTGATACATAGGAAATATTCTCGGAATTGGACGAAACAAGTTCCTGAAGTCATATTTCACCGGGGAGCTCCCAAACATCCGAAGACCTGACGGAGGGGGGCCACGTGGCCCCCACACACAGGGGCGGCGCGGCCTGGCCCCTGGCCGCGCCACCCCCTTGTGAGGCCGCGTGGCTCCACCTCTGACAGCCCCCTTTCGCCTACATATACCCCCTGACGAGAAAAACCTAAGGCCCGATCAGTTTTCTAGAATACATCGCGATCCGCCGCCGCCGTCGACCCGAAGATCGGGAGGGTCCAGAAGCTCTTCCCGGCACCCTGCCGGAGAGGGGAATCGCCACCGGAGGTCTTCTTCATCGCCATGCTTGCCTCCGGAGCGATGAGTGAGTAGTCTACCTTGGACTATGGGTCCATAGCAGTAGCTAGATGGTTGTCTTCTCCACCATGTGCTTCATGTTTAGATCTCATGAGCTGCCTTACATGATTGAGATCACCGTTATGTAATACTTTGATGTTGGTTTGTTGGGATCCGATGAATATTGGTGTTTATGATTAAGTTGTTGTACTGAATTATATCTTTTGTTATCTCTATGTTGTTTATGATCTTGCATGCTCTCCGTTGTTAGTAGCTATCTTGGCCGAGTAGTTGCTAGTGACTCCAAGAGGGGGTATTTATGCTCGATAGTGGGTTCATGTCTCTATTTCACCTGGGGGAGTGACAGAAACCTCTAAGGTGGTAGATGTGCTGTTGCTACTAGGGAGAAAACAACATTCATATGCTCAAGGGCATATGCTTTGTTTACATTACACACTTTGCTTAATGCAATTATCTGTTGTTCGCAACTTAATACTTCTAGGGTGTTCGGATGATATCCCCGGGGGTGGATTATTAGTCATAGATGCAGTTGGATGGCGGTCTATGTATTTTGTTGTAATGCCCAGAGTGAATCTCATAGTGATCTTCTTGACATATCACGTTATCTTTATTCTATCAATTGCCCAACTGTAATTTGTTTACCCAGCATGTTATTTATCTATGGAGAGACACCACTAGTGAACTGTGGACCCCGGTCCTATTTTAATCATATTGCAATCACCTGTTTACTTTTCCCGCATTGTTTACTTTACTCGCATTTACTCTACTGTTTTCCACTCGATACACTCATAACCTTTGTTTCAAGCAAACCGGTGAGATTGACAACCTCATCGCAAGTTGGGAACAAAGTATTTGTCTGTGTGTGTGCAGGTTCCACAAACACCTTCAGTCGTCATCGTCTCCCTTCTCCTGTTCGATATACCTTGGTTTCTTAACTGAGGGAAAACTTGCTGCTGCACTCATCATACTTTCCTCTTGGGGTTCCCAACGGGCTGGTCATTCACCACGCATAAGGACTGCCTGTTGCCATCAAAGGCATCAGCACTTTTTCTGGCGCCGTTGCCGGGGAAGGAAGAGAAGACTTCTGTGAGGGGAGTTCTTCGCACACACATTCTTTACTTTGTTATTTGTTTTGCTTTACTTTATTTTACCTGCATTGCTTTTATATCAAAAACCCAAAAAAATTAGAATCCTTGGTAGTTGTTTTTACTTGTTTACTTTCGTTTTGCTGAAATGGGTACTCCTGAAAACACCAAGTTGTGTGACTTTGCTAGCACGAACAATAGTGATTTTATCTGCACTCCTATTGCACCAACTGTTCCTGCTACTACCTTTTATGAGATCAAGCCTGCTTTATTGAACCTTGTTATGAAAGAGCAATTTTCTGGTGCTAGTACTGAAGATGCTGCAGCTCATCTCAACAATTTTGTTGAGCTATGTGAGATGCAGAAATATAAGGATGTTGATAGTGATATTATTAAGCTCAAGTTGTTTCCTTTTTCTTTGAGAGGAAAAGCTAAAGATTGGTTGCTGTCTTTGACTAAGAATAGTATTGATTCATGGGCTAAGTGTAAGGATGCTTTTATTGGTAGATATTATCCTCCTGCTAAGATTATATCGTTGCGTAGCAATATTATGAAGTTTACTCAGTTTGATAATGAACATGTTGCTCAAGCTTGGGAAAGAATGAAATCTATGATAAAGAATTGCCCCACTCATGGACTGACTACTTGGATGATTATCCAAACTTTTTATGCAGGACTGAATTTTTCTTCAAGGAACCTACTTGATTCAGCTGCTGGAGGCACTTTTATGTCCCTTACTTTGGGCGCCGCATCAAAGCTACTCGACAACATGATGGTAAATTATTCCGAATGGCACACCGAGAGAGCTCCACAAGGTAAGAAGGTAAATTCTGTTGAGGAAACCTCTTCCTTGAATGATAAGATTGATACCATTATGGCTATGCTTGCTAATGATAGGACTCATGTTGATCCTAATAATGTTCCTTTGGCCTCTCTGGTTGCTCAAGAAGAGCAAGTTGATGTGAATTTCATTAGAAATAACAATTTTAATAACAATGCTTATAGGAACAATTTTGCTAGTAACAATTATAGGCCGTATCCTTCTACCAATGGTAATGGTTATGGTAACTCTTATGGTAATTCCTACAACAACACTAGGGCCGCGCCCTCCGAGCTTGAGGTAATGCTCAAGGACTTCATCGGTAAACAAACTGCTTTTAACAAGTCTGTTGAGGAAAAGTTAGGCAAAATTGATATTCTTGCTTCTAAAGTTGATAGCCTTGCTCATGATGTTGAACTTCTGAAACTAAAAGTGTTTCCTAATGATGTGAATGTGAGCAACATTGTTGCTGCCGCTAATGCTACCCAAGTTGGAATTGATAAAAATATTAGATTGTTAGCGGAATTGCATGCCAGGTGGGAAAGAGAAGATGAGATGGCTAGAGAGATGAAGGTATGTACTATTACTACCTCTAATGATGTTGCTCCTACTGATAGCAACCCTCTTACTTTGATTGGTGTAGAGAAAACTCCCACTCCTTGTGCTAAAAAGCCTAAAACTGCCAAAACTTTTTCTCAAAAGAGTGCTGAAATTTTTCGGAGTGTGGGAGATGATAGCTCTATTTCTTTTAATGATTTTGATGTTGATGGCTGCAATATATCTGAGGTTATTTTGTTCTTGCAAAAGCTTGCTTTGACTCCCAATGCTAGTTCTTTAAATATTGCTTTTACTAAGCATATTACCAATGCTCTCATAAAGATTAGGGATGAAAAGTTGAAGCAAAAAGCCTCTGTTCCCAAGAAGTTAGAAGATGGTTGGGAACCCATCATTGATATGCATGTTAATGGTTATGATTGCCATGCTTTATGTGATCTAGGTGCTAGTATTTCTATCATGCCTAGAAAGATTTATGACATGCTTGATTTACCACCGCTTGAAAAATGTTATTTTGATGTTCCTATTGCTGATGTTGCTAAGAAGAAACCTTTGGGAAGAATTAATGATGTTCTTATTGTGGTTAACAATAACCTTGTTCCCGTTGATTTTCTTGTTATGGACGTTGAATGCCATGCTTCATGTCCTATTATTTTGGGAAGACCCTTTCTTCGAACTCTAGGTGCTATCATTGATATGAGGGAAGGCACTATCAAGTATCAATTCCCACTAAAGAAAGGTATGGAACACTTCCCTAGGAAAAGAAGGAAATTACTTTTTGACTCTATTCTTAGAGCAAATTATGAGCTTGATGCTTCATCACTTGATATTACTTGATTCGCAATTTTCTGCGCCTAGCTCAAAGGCGTTAAAGAAAAGCACTCTTGGGAGATAACCCATTGTTTACTTTTCAGTACTTTTTCTTTTTCTTGAGTCTTGGAAGTCATTACTACTGTAATGACCGCTCCTTATCTTGTTTATTTCGTTTTTGTGCCAAGAGAAGCCTCTAATTTGAGTGAGGTAAAGATTTGGGGTTATTGCTGTCCTGAAACTGTTTTCGGTGCTGCACCGTAAAAATTCTCTGTTTATCTTTTGGACCTGCGATTTCTTGTGCATATGCCCCAGGTTATATCCAAACTTTTCTTAGTTGAACACTTTTTGATTTGAGCAACGGAAAATCCCTCAAAAATTCGTCCATTATCAGCTGTCCAGTTTTGACAGATTTCTGCCAATATTTGTTTTTGCCACTTTATCGCTTTCTTTTGAGTTCTTTTTGATCATGGAACTCTTGTGGAAGTTGCTACAGTAGTACATACTTTATATGTGGTGGTTTTGGGTTGAAACCTGAAGCTAAAAGAGGTTGAATATATTTTATGCTTACACTAATGTTGCTAATAGAATTGTGTTTAGTTTTGTATGAAGGAAGTTTTCAAGTGTAGGGATTGGAGAATGATGAGATGAGTTGAAGAATGGACAAAAGCTCAAGCTTGGGGATGCCCATGCATCACCCCAAGAAATATCCAAGAAGTACAAGCGTCAAAGCTTGGGGATGCCCCCGAGGCACCCCTTCTTCATCGGCAAAAATCAGGTCACCTTTCAAAACACTATATTTTTATTGCTTCATGCACTATGTGTTTTTCTTGGAGCGTCAGTTTTTTTAGTTTTCTTAGTTTGTTTAGTTTGTTTGTTTGCTGCAATAAATGGTTGGACCCCAACAAATTTCATTTGGAGAAGTTGACTCGCTTTCATTTGCAAAGGACGCTCTAGTTTTCACTCTTATTAATCGAGCGTTCTACTTTTTCTGCTGCTGCTTTTGGTTTTCATTTTCGCCTTGATATGCGTTCAGATCTTGTCATATCTCTTCATCAAGGTGTATTTTTGCCTCTGATCTTTATTGGTTTTCATCAAAAGAGGTTGTTATAAAAATTTCAAATGGTGTTGGAAAAGAGAAAGAGCTTTGTGCAAAATAGTGGTACAAGAAGGAGCTTGTGTAGACTGCGGCTTAGGCTTTTTCATGTCATGCTTGATGTCTTTTTGATAGTATGCTTAGTGGTTTTGCTGTAGCATGACTTGTCTCAAATAACTGAGATTGCTTAATGAGCCTTTGAAAAATCATGCGTTGTTTTTATTGTATGGAAGCATTATCTTGGTTTTCTCCTTGATGCTTTATTTGGGTTGACTTGGCGCATGCTCACACATGTTAGACTCTTCCAAAGTCGCCATTAGCCTTCATGATCATTTAGTTTTTGACTTTTGATGCCATCATATGCTTCTTTTAATGTCGCTTTGTCGCTTTGCATGATTATGGCCATTATTGCTCTCTTAGTTGGTCGCTCCCAGTCTTTTGCTAGCCCTCACCTTGTACTGAGTATGAGCTCTACTCGTGCATCCAACTCCTAAAAGCCAAGTCTTTCCATTGTGTCCACTATAAATTCCTATACATGGTATTTGTAAGCCATTCCAAAGTAAAATTTTCGTGTGCTACCTTTCAAAAACCTTCAAAATACTTCTCGTTTTGTGACACTGTTTTCAGCTCATGGGGACGTAGTGGTCGGATTTGCTATCTTCCATATTGTTTATTCCAAAAAGAAAAAAAAGAGAAAAAAAGGAAAAAAGGCACTCCTCCAATGAATGTGAATGTTGGTGGGCACCCGATGGAATCGGTTAGCCATGGTATGTGAAAGGAAAAGGTGGGGAGGAGTGCCAAGTTTTATAAAAAGAGCACCAAAGTGCCAATCTCTCTCTCAAAAACTTGCTTTATTTTTTGTATGGAAGATAGTAAGAACCCCATTGCCAGTCGTTGACAAAGACAACCACCTCTCAAAATCAAGTTTTATCTCTGTTTTACAAATGAAAAGCTCTAGCACATGTTTAAATCACTGCTTCCCTCTGCGAAGGGCCTTTCTTTTACTTTTATGTTGAGTCACCACCTTCTTTCTTTATGCACCATTAAGAGAGCATAGTTGTCATTCTTAGTGTGATATGCATTGTCCCAAGGTTTATTGATTGACTCATATTGTTGGTTTCACTTGTTCTTAAATTATTTGTATCTAGTCGCCCTCTTAAACTTTGAGGTGTCCTATGCATTTATGTTTTGCTCTCTTTGAAGGACAAGCTGAAAACCATTTGTATGTTTTTCCTTATGATTTGAACACACGTTTGACTTTCATTGTTTCATTATCATAATCTTTTGTTTGTGTTCATTTGCATGTTTACAACATGGTTGCTAAGTTCTTATTGTCATGATTATATCTTTCATGCCCATGTTTTAAGTTCTATTGATCCCAGCTCACCAATGCTTACATATATGATCAAGATTGTGTAGGTGCATGTCACCTCAAAAATTATTCTTTTGTTATCACTTACCTACTCGAGGACGAGCAGGAGTTAAGCTTGGGGATGCTTGATACGTCTCAAACGTATCTATAATTTTTGATGCTCCATGCTTTGTTTTACACCATTTGCCTATTGTTTCGTTACACTTAGTGGCATTTTTATACATTTTCCGGAACTAACCTATTAACGAAGTGCCACAGTGCCAGTTTCCTGTTTTCTGCTGTTTTTGTGTTTCAGAAGTGATACACAGGAAATATTCTCGGAATTGGACGAAACAAGTTCCTGAAGTCATATTTCACCGGGGAGCTCCCAAACATCCGAAGACCTGACGGAGGGGGGCCACGTGGCCCCCACACACAGGGGCGGCGCGGCCTGGCCCCTGGCCGCGCCACCCCCTTGTGAGGCCGCGTGGCTCCACCTCTGACAGCCCCCTTTCGCCTACATATACCCCCTGACGAGAAAAACCTAAGGCCCGATCAGTTTTCCAGAATACATCGCGATCCGCCGCCGCCGTCGACCCGAAGATCGGGAGGGTCCAGAAGCTCTTCCCGGCACCCTGCCGGAGAGGGGAATCGCCACCGGAGGTCTTCTTCATCGCCATGCTTGCCTCCGGAGCAATGAGTGAGTAGTCTACCTTGGACTATGGGTCCATAGCAGTAGCTAGATGGTTGTCTTCTCCACCATGTGCTTCATGTTTAGATCTCATAAGCTGCCTTACATGATTGAGATCACCGTTATGTAATACTTTGATGTTGGTTTGTTGGGATCCGATGAATATTGGTGTTTATGATTAAGTTGCTGTACTGAATTATATCTTTTGTTATCTCTATGTTGTTTATGATCTTGCATGCTCTCCGTTGTTAGTAGCTATCTTGGCCGAGTAGTTGCTAGTGACTCCAAGAGGGGGTATTTATGCTCGATAGTGGGTTCATGTCTCTATTTCACCTGGGGGAGTGACAGAAACCTCTAAGGTGGTAGATGTGCTGTTGCTACTAGGGAGAAAACAACATTCATATGCTCAAGGGCATATGCTTTGTTTACATTACACACTTTGCTTAATGCAATTATCTGTTGTTCGCAACTTAATACTTCTAGGGTGTTCGGATGATATCCCCGGGGGTGGATTATTAGTCATAGATGCAGTTGGATGGCGGTCTATGTATTTTGTTGTAATGCCCAGAGTGAATCTCATAGTGATCTTCTTGACATATCACGTTATCTTTATTCTATCAATTGCCCAACTGTAATTTGTTTACCCAGCATGTTATTTATCTATGGAGAGACACCACTAGTGAACTGTGGACCCCGGTCCTATTTTAATCATATTGCAATCACCTGTTTACTTTTCCCGCATTGTTTACTTTACTCGCATTTACTCTACTGTTTTCCACTCGATACACTCATAACCTTTGTTTCAAGCAAACCGGTGAGATTGACAACCTCATCGCAAGTTGGGAACAAAGTATTTGTCTGTGTGTGTGCAGGTTCCACAAACACCTTCAGTCGTCATCGTCTCCCTTCTCCTGTTCGATATACCTTGGTTTCTTAACTGAGGGAAAACTTGCTACTGCACTCATCATACTTTCCTCTTGGGGTTCCCAACGGGCTGGTCATTCACCACGCACAAGGACTGCCTGTTGCCATCAAAGGCATCAGCTGCAAAGGCATATCGAAGCGGCTTCTATTGGCCTTTAGTGCTCTGGGATGCGACGGAGATGGTCAAGAAGTGCGAGGCATGCCAATTCCATGCCAAGCAGATTCATCAGCCGGCGCAGGAGCTGCAAACCATCCCACTCACTTGGCCTTTTGCAGTCTGGGGGCTGGACATCCTCGATCCATTCTCCAGAGCGCAAGGGGGCTACCGCTACCTGTACGTCGCCATCGACAAGTTTACCAAGTGGGTGGAGGTGGAACCGGTGTGCACAATCCCGTCCAGGTCCGCAGTCAAGTTCATTCGTGGGCTGGTCTGTCACTTTGGTATGCCTAACCGCATCATCACCGACAACGGCAGCCAGTTCACCAGCGGACTGTTTCGGGAGTACTGTTCATCGGCCGGCATCAAGATCTGTTTCGCCTCAGTCGCTTATCCCAGGAGCAATGGTCAAGCCGAGCGCGCCAACGCCAAAGTCCTCAAAGGACTCAAGATGAGAAGCTTCAACGCCAAGCTCGAAGCCTGCGGCAAAAAATGGTTAGACAACCTCCAATCCATCTTGTGGTCCATCAGGACTACCACCACCAAGCCCACCGGAGAGACCCCTTTCTTCTTGGTCTATGGGACGGAGGCTGTTCTTCCCACCGACGTCAAGTTCGGGTCGCCAAGAGTGCTCGCCTTCAATGAGATTCGCCAAGAAGACCTCATCAAGGATCGCCTCCTCCAGCTCGAAGAAGCTCGGTGCCAAGCCGCGCTCCGTGCCGCGAGGTACCAGCAAGGACTACGCCGCTACCATAGCCGCCATGTTTGGGCAATGACTCTAGAGGTCGGCGACCTGGTGCTGAGGAGAATACTCTCTCGCGAGGGCCTGCACAAGCTGTCTCCAATGTGGGAAGGCCCCTTCAAGGTGACGCACATCGCCAGGCCAGGCTCAGCGCGGCTGGAAACCGCAGAAGGTGTGCCGGTGGGGAACCTGTAGAACATAGCTCATCTGCAAAAGTTCTACCCGTAGGTTCCTCACGAGGAGATTAAGACCGTTGTCACGGCACTTGTATCAGCTCAAAATGCTCTTCAGCACTGAGATTAAGTTATTGCGCAATATAGCGCCTCTGCTTCGGCATGATATTAAAATGGCATGAAGTCCATTTATTTTCTATTGTACTCCACGCGGAAGGGGGTTAGGCACGGTGTCTATGCTGGGGCCTTCGCCTGGAAAACAGCAAGCCCGAAAAACCCGAAGGGAATGAGCTCTGATCAAGGGCGATGACCTATTATTGATCACCTCCACATACCCATGGTGCTTAGTTCCTCGCGAAGTACACTTGGAAATAAAAAATCTTCGAGGAAAGTCCGAGGTGTGCCCAAGGCACCCGCTAAGGACCAGCGTCTCGTGAGCATGCCCTCATGAGCCTTGTGGGCAACCCTCACGAGGGAGCAAGGACGCGTCGATGCACAAAGCATCCGCAGGAAGATTCCCTCTACCGAGGAAGGCCAAACGTGGTAGGATTATTGAAGACCAAGGCCGCTCCGATCATCTTCCGAAGGAGACGCAGATCTGGAGGTCCGCGCCAGGCCCTTCACCTCGTGAGCAACCCTTAACGAGGTGTCGACGGTCTCTGGGCTCTCTTAAGCATCGACGTTTTCACGTCCGTGAGGGTCCAGCTTCCCTCAACGACGAGGAAGGCCCCGTGAATCGCCACGCACGACAATTTGCTCTTAGCTGCTGGCACAGATAGTGTCGCGCTCCTCCACGATGGAGAAGGTCCCTGTGCCGGTCACAGGGGCATCTTATTCGCTTTCTTTTTTCGTTTGTTTTATGGATTTGTTTTTTTTCGTTTTCGGGGATTTGGGGTTTTTTGTTTTCCAAATCTTTCTTCAACTACTTGTCTCAGGAATCGCATGACGTCATCGCCGGTGCCGACCCCGACATGAGCTCTGAGGCATAGGGAGGCCTCCCATCGGCGTTAACAACTCGCTAGGGCTCTCGAGCGCGCGGACGACCAGGACGAATGGCGAGCGACAAAGATCGAAAAGTAAAGGAAGCTTCATTAACAAACCCCCGGAGGGGAGGAAACGGAGGCACGGCGGGGCATACCCCATCGGCGCAAACTACCTAACAAAAGAGGGGAGGAGACTAGCTCCCCTCCCTAGAAGACTACCGTGGTGAGGCCGCCCCTTTACGCCGCCGCGGGCTGGAGGTAGGTGCGGCGGACGCCGGCAGCGTCGAAGATCCGCACCGAGGCCTCCAGCATCCCCAGCCTGAAGCGGAAGACGAGGTGGTCACCGACGCAGAGGCGATGGCCGAGGGTGAAGGCCCTCTAGCGCCCGGAGAGGACGGCATTGCTGCCCACTCCAAGGAGGATGTCCATAGGCAAGAGGAGATCTGGCCTGCTCTGCTCCACCAGCACGACCTCTCCGGAGGAAGCACCGGGGGAGTAAATCACCCTCCGGACTGCGTTGGGCAGCCGGAGGGAGTCGAAGCTCAAGACGTCGAAGACGACGAGGAGCTTGTTCCGGCGGCGGCGAAGGAAGCGGAAGGATCCATCGGCTTGGGGGTCATCGAAGGAAAAGTGGCACTGGAGGAAGAAGGTGATGTGTCGGAGGTCTCAAGGAGACCGTATTTAAGGGGCGCGGCCGGCGTCATTGCGTCAAATCTCAGTGCGGGAACCGAAGCATTGGCGCAGTGCTCTGCAGTGAAGCGACGTGCCATCATGACGGTTGACGCCTCGGGGACTGCAGCGTCGCCCGCCGTTTCGTCTCATCAGTTGTGGTCGCGCCACGCGTCCGCTGCCTCTGCATCCTCACATGGTCCTCTGACCGCACGGTTGACGCGTGCCGTTGGAGGGCCCAGCAGCTTCTGGGGGCACCTGGCCCTTCGCCCCCTCAGGAGGGTGCGTTCGCGGGTCGGGCTCCCAGGGGCTACTGTCGGTGTTCTGGATACCGGGGTATCCCAGTCCACCTGCTCCTGGGCCCCTTCAACGGCCCAGCTTCGGCCCAGGGTGCAACGACGATCAAAGCTATTGGAGAAGACCCTCGTGAGGAAGGCGCCTCATGAGGAGAACGATGACCAAAACTGCTAAGGACCAGAAGACCTCCTGACGAGCTTACACTGGTGAGGGGAGGGACCACATCCACGTCAGCTCAGCACGTTTGTGTGCAGAGCAAGAAGATGAAGGGCAGAAGACCCCGTACCGCCCACGCTACCCCCGACAGGGAGGAGACCAACTTTCGCCGTGCTTGCATAAAGCAGAATAGTGGTTGTTGGCCACCCCCCTAAAAATAGTGTGGATGGTGCAGGGCGCCAGAGGAAGACGTCAGCTTCCTCCACCCACTCCAGTGGACCAGTGCCACTACTCTACGAAGACTACGTCCATGGAAGAATAAAGTCTACAGCTGTCCTCCCTCCTTGGCCGTGTGTGGCAACCCCTTCCCCAAGAAGATAAGGGGAAGGAGGACCTTGGCGCTATAAAAGGAGGGGAGGCCACCCCTTAGAGGGGATCGAATCTTTATCTCTGGGCTCCTAGCTAGGCTAAGTTGGTTCTTCTACCTCCGGCCAGCTAGAGCTCTGTAACCAAGACCTTGTACTCCTCGCGAGGTGTCGCGTCGTAATACAAGAAGGCAGGAAGTAGGGGCTTTACCTCACCACGAGGGCCCTGAACCTGGGTAAAGCTCGGCGTCCCTCTCTGCAGTGTGTTGTGCGTTCGACGACTCGAGGCTTCCGTCACCGTGTTTCGTTGCGATCCAAGATCTCCCACGTTCAGTCCCCTGCGTTCGAATCTTTGGGTCCATCGCGTGGTACCCCGTGTTCTTGCGACACGAAATCTATCGACACACTAATGTTGCTAATAGAATTGTGTTTAGTTTTGTATGAAGGAAGTTTTCAAGTGTAGGGATTGGAGAATGATGAGATGAGTTGAAGAATGGACAAAATCTCAAGCTTGGGGATGCCCATGTCACTGATACATCTCCAACGTATCTATAATTTTTTATGCTCATGCTTGTTTTTACACCATTTGCCTACTGTTTCGTTACACTTCGTGGCACTTTTATGCATTTTCCGGAACTAACCTATTAAAAGGTCGACACAGTGCCAGTTCCCTGTTTTCTGCTGTTTTTGTGTTTTAGAGGTGATACGCAGGAAATATTCTCAGAATTGGACGAAACAAGTTCCTGAAGTCTTATTTTTCCCGGAAGCTTCCAGAGATCCGAAGAGGAGTTGGAGGGGGGCCATGAGGGCCCCACACACCACGGCGGCGTGGCCCAGCCCCTGGCCGCGCCCCCTATGTGTGAGGTCGCCTCGGGCCACTTCTGACGATGCCCCTTCGCCTATAAAGACCCCCCGACGAAAAAAACCTAAGTACCCGATCAATTTTTTAGAACACATCGCGATCCGCCGCCGCTGTCGACCCGAAGATCGGGAGGGTCCAGAAGCTCTTCCTGGCACCCTGCCGGAGAGGGGAATCGCCACCGGAGGTCTTCTTCATCGCCATGCTTGCCTCCGGAGCAATGAGTGAGTAGTCTACCTTGGACTATGGGTCCATAGCAGTAGCTAGATGGTTGTCTCCTCCACCATGTGCTTCATGTTTAGATCTCATGAGCTGCCCTACATGATTGAGATCACCGTTATGTAATTCTACATGTTTGGTTTGTTGGGATCCGATGAATATTGGTGTTATGATTGAGTTGCTATACTGAAATATATCTTATGTTATCTCTATGTTGTTTATGATCTTGCATGCTCTCCGTTGTTAGTAGCTATCTTGGCCGAGTAGTTGCTAGTGACTCCAAGAGGGGGTATTTATGCTCGATAGTGGGTTCATGCCTCTATTTAACCTGGGGGAGTGACAGAATCCCCTAAGGTTGTAGATGTGCTATTGCTACTAGGGAGAAAACAACATTCATATGCTCGAGGGCATATGCTTTGTTTACATTACACACTTTGCTTAATGCAATTATCTGTTGTTCGCAACTTAATACTCATGGGGTGTTCGGATGATATCCCCGTGAGTGGATTATTAGTCATAGATGCCGTTGGATGTCGGTCTATGTATTTTGTTGTAATGCCCAGAGTAAATCGCATAGTGATCTTCTTGACATATCACGTTTATCTTTATTCTATCAATTACCCAACTGTAATTTGTTTACCCAGCATGTGTTATTTATCTTATGGAGAGACACCACTAGTGAACTCTGGACCCCGGTCCTATTTCCATCATATTGCTATCACCTGTTTACTTTACTCGCACTGTTTACTTTACTCGCATACTATTATTACTTTCCACTCGATACGCTCATAACCTTTGTTTAAAGCAAACCGGTGAGATTGACAACCTCATCGCAAGTTGGGGACAAAGTATTTGGTTGTGTTGTGTGCAGGTTCCGCATTGCAGCTAGCAAAGCAAAGCTTGGACGAGGCGCCATATATAAATTGTCCGGAGCTATCACAAGCTAGCAAGCATCACCTTCAGTCGTATTGTCCGCTCTTCTCCTGAACGATAAACCTTGGTTTCTTAACTGAGGGAAAACCTTGCTGCTATATTCATCATACCTTCCTCTTGGGGTTGCCCAACAATCTAGCAATCAAGCTCTTTTCTGGCGCCGTTGCCGGGGAAGAAGTGTAAGACCTCTGCAAGGGGAGTTTTTCGCACACACATCCTTTACTTTGTTTTAAGTTTTGCTTTACTTTATTTTTACTTGCATCATTTTATATCAAAAACCCAAAAAAAATTAGAATCCTTGGTTGTTGTTATTTCTATATTTTTAGTTCATCATGTTGTTCCCTAAGTACGTTTCGGAGGACCTCTCAGTAGGTAGTGGTTCGATTATTGGAAAAAGCAACATTGAGGAGTTCTTTAATCAAATTAGGATGCATAAAGAAGTTGAGGAAAAATCTTTGGTTGAGATAGCTCCTAGTATTGAAGTTGCTTCTTCTTATTTAATTCACATGTTGGAAACTAGGTTTGCTAGCCTTAATCCTTTTATGCAACACATGTTCCTTAAGCTTCATGAAATTGAGGATCCCGAAAAGAAAGCTTTTATCTTGGAAACTTTGCGCTTAGAATTTAAAGATGTCGCTATTGAAGCTAGAAAAGTTCTTAAGCGTTTTAATAAACTCGGTTCACCTATAAAGGTTATTAGTACAAATGATGAAGGAGCTGAAATACCTATACCTAGCAAGCTCTTGGGATTGTATGAAGATTTCGAAAATAATTTTGACTGGATCTATCCCAAAAACCTTTTTAGTGATTTGAGTGAACCAAAGCGTGATCACAAAGGGTCTTCTAAACCTTATGTGGATGAAATACAATGCCTTATTGACAAGACCTCTGCATTTGATCTTAATGCTCCTTCTGATGATACTTGATTTGCAATTTTCTGCGCCTAGCTCAAAGGCGTTAAAGAAAAGCACTCTTGGGAGATAACCCAATGTTTTATTTTCAGTACTTTTTCTTTTATTTGAGTCTTGGAAGTCATTACTACTGTAATGACCTCTCCTTATCCTTTTTATTTTATTGTTGTGCCAAGAGAAGCCTCTAATTCGAGTGAGGTAAAGATTTGGGGATGTTGATGTCCTGAAACTGTTTTCGGTGCTGCACCGTAAAAAAATTTAAAAATTCTATGTATATCTTTTGGACCTGAAATTTCTTGTGCATATGCCCCAGGTTATATCCAAACTTTCGTTAGTTGAACACTTTTTGATTTGAGCAACAGAAAAACCCTCAAAAATTCGACCTTTGTCAGCTGTTCTGTTTTGACAGATTTCTGCCACTATTCGTTTTTTCCGCTTTATCGCTTTCTTTTTTAGTTCTTTTGATGATGGAACTTTTTGGGAAGTTGCTACAGTAGTATACACTTTATATGTGGTGGTTTTGGGTTGAAACCTGAAGCAAAAAGAGGTTGATTATATGTTATGATACACTAATGTTGCTAATAGATTTGTGTTTAGTTTTGTATGAAGGAAGTTTTCAAGTGTAGGGATTGGAGAATGATGAGATGAGTTGAAGAATGGACAAAAGCTCAAGCTTGTGGATGTCCATGCATCACCCCAAGAAATATCCAAGAAGTACAAGCGTCAAAGCTTGGGGATGCCCCCGAGGCACCCCTTCTTCATCGGCAAAAATAATGTCACCTTTCAAGACACTATATTTTTATTGCTTCATGCACTATGTGTTTTTCTTGGAGCGTCAGTTGTTTTAGTTTTCTTTGTTAGTTTAGTTTTGTTTGCTGCAATAAATGGTTGGACCCCAACAAATTTCTTTTGGAGAAGTTGCCTTGCTTTTCATTTGCCAAGAACGCTCTAGTTTTCACTCTTATCAAAAACCGAGTGTTCTTCTTTTTTCGCTACTGCTTTTGGTCTTCGTTTTCGCCTTGATTTGCGTTCAGACCTTGTCATATCTTTTCATCAAGTTGTATTTTTGCCTCTGATCTTTATTGGTTTTCATCAAAAGAGGTGGTTATAAAAATTTCAAATGGTGTTGGAAAAGAAAAAAAGCTTTATGCAAAAAAGTGGTACAAGAAGGAGCTTGTGTAGACTGCGGCTTAGGCTTTTTCATGTCATGCTTGATGTCTTTTTGATAGTATGCTTAGTGGTTTTGCTGTAGCATGACTTGTCTCAAATAACTGAGATTGCTTAATGATCCTTTGAAAAAATCATGCGTTGTTTTAATTATTTGGAAGCATTATTTTGGTTTTCTCCTTGATGCTTTATTTGGGTTGACTTGGCGCATGCTCACACGTGTTACACTCTTAAAAAGTCGCCAATAGCCTCTATGATCATTTAGTTTTTGACTTTTGATGCCATCTTATGCTTCTTTTAATGTTGCTTTGTCGCTTTGCATGATTATGGCCATTATTGCTCTCTTAGTTGGTCGCTCCCAGTCTTTTGCTAGCCCTCGCCTTGTACTGAGTATGAGCTCTACTCATGCATCCAACTCCTAAAAACCAAAGTTTTCCAAAGTGTCCACCATACATACCTACTAGCAATTTGCTATTCCAAGTAAATTTGACTTGCTTTTATCTTCTCTTCAAATTAAACTCTTACCAGTGTTATGCGAAAATTGGTCAGTAAAGCTCTCACGAACCGGAAGGCACACTTTACTTTTTCCTGTTCTTAAATTTTTTGACATTGTGGTCTTTTATGTTGAGTTGTTATGCTTGCAAGTTGTAAGTTGGATACTAGCCCAACCATGCAGTCATGGGGCAAGCTTTCAACATTGCACTTCTTAATTGAGTGGATATCGTGATCTTTTGTTTATGGATGCCCGCGGTGTGAAATGAATTGGGAATCTTGTGGGGATCATGGAGTTTGTATATGTGTTAGGGAAATGCCTAGGCCGCCAATCTAAGCCATGCATAATTCATGGTGGAAATTTGCAGCATACACATGGTGGACATTCGACGACGCATCTCAAAATAAAAAGCTAAACAAATGGCAAATAAAAGAGATGTCGAGGTGTCCATTGTCTGCTTGTCCTGTCATTTTGATGTGGGCTTGTTCCATGTCATCGGGCACGGAGGTACCCCGTTGGCGGTTTTCGATGATACATATATGCTTACAATGACAAGAGCCTTGCTTGGGACTCTAAGTAAAGTAGCATGAGGTTTGGGTACTCGTATTCACGGGGCACGAGGTTTTCGACTTATGATTTGTCAAACATATGCATCATAATTGTTCTCGCATTAACTCTAATCATTCAAGATGCTTATGATGGGGGCAATGAGAGCTCAAAGCCGGTAAGTAACATAATTTTTGAAGGTCTATAAAACTTGCAATCACTGCTTCCCTCCGCGAAGGGCCTTTCTTTTACTTTTATGTTGAGTCACCACCTTCTATCTTTATGCACCATTAAGAGAGCATAGTTGTCATTCTTAGTATAATGTGCATTGTCCCAAAGTTTTCATTGATTGATTCATATTGTTGGTTTCACTTGCTCTCGAATTATTTGTATCTAGTCGCCCTCTTAAACTTGAAGGTGTCCTATGCATTTATGTTTTGCTCTCTTTGAAGGACAAGCTGAAAACCACTTGTATGTTTTTCCTTATGATTTGAACACACGTTTGACTTTCATTGTTTCATTTTCATGATCTTTTGTTTGTGTTCATTTTCATGTTATAACATGGTTGCTAAGTTCTTATTGTCAAGATTATATCTTTCATGCCCATGTTTTAAGTTCTTATGATCCCAGCTCACAAATGCTTACATATATGATCAAGATTGTGTAGGTGCATGCCACCTCAAAAAGTATTCTTTTGTTATCACTTACCTACTCGAGGACGAGCAGGAGTTAAGCTTGGGGATGCTTTATACGTCTCCAACGTATCTATAATTTTTTATGCTCCATGCTTGTTTTTACACCATTTGCCTACTGTTTCGTTACACTTCTTGGCACTTTTATGCATTTTCCGGAACTAACCTATTAACAAGTCGCCACAGTGCCAGTTCCCTGTTTTCTGCTGTTTTTGTGTTTCAGAAGTGATACACAGGAAATATTCTCGAAATTGGACGAAACAAGTTCCCAAAGTCTTATTTTTCCCGGAAGCTTCCAGAGATCCGAAGAGGAGTTGGAGGGGGGCCACGAGGGCCCCACACACCAGGGCGGCGCGGCCCAGCCCCTGGCCGTGCCCCCTATGTGTGAGGTCGCCTCGGGCCACTTCTGACGATGCCCCTTCGCCTATAAAGACCCCCCGATGGAAAAAAACTAAGTACCCGATCAATTTTCCAGAACACATCGCGATCCGCCGCCGCCGTCGACCCGAAGATCGGGAGGGTCCAGAAGCTCTTCCCGGCACCCTGTCGGAGAGGGGAATCGCCACCAGAGGTCTTCTTCATCGCCATGCTTGCCTCCGGAGCGATGAGTGAGTAGTCTACCTTGGACTATGGGTCCATAGCAGTAGCTAGATGGTTGTCTCCTCCACCATGTGCTTCATGTTTAGATCTCATGAGCTGCCCTACATGATTGAGATCACCGTTATGTAATTCTACATGTTTGGTTTGTTGGGATCCGATGAATATTGGTGTTATGATTGAGTTGCTATACTGAAATATATCTTATGTTATCTCTATGTTGTTTATGATCTTGCATGCTCTCCATTGTTAGTAGCTATCTTGGCCGAGTAGTTGCTAGTGACTCCAAGAGGGGGTATTTATGCTCGATAGTGGGTTCATGCCTCTATTTAACCTGGGGGAGTGACAGAAACCCCTAAGGTTGTAGATGTGCTGTTGCTACTAGGGAGAAAACAACATTCATATGCTCGAGGGCATATGCTTTGTTTACATTACACACTTTGCTTAATGCAATTATCTGTTGTTCGCAACTTAATACTCATGGGGTGTTCGGATGATATCCCCGTGAGTGGATTATTAGTCATAGATGCAGTTGGATGGCGGTCTATGTATTTTGTTGTAATGCCCAGAGTAAATCGCATAGTGATCTTCTTGACATATCACGTTTATCTTTATTCTATCAATTGCCCAACTGTAATTTGTTTACCCAGCATGTGTTATTTATCTTATGGAGAGACACCACTAGTGAACTGTGGACCCCGGTCCTATTTCCATCATATTGCTATCACCTGTTTACTTTACTCGCACTGTTTACTTTACTCGCATACTATTATTACTTTCCACTCGATGCGCTCATAACCTTTGTTTCAAGCAAACCGGTGAGATTGACAACCTCATCACAAGTTGGGGACAAAGTATTTGGTTGTGGTGTGTGCAGGTTCCGCATTGCAGCTAGCAAAGCAAAGCTTGGATGAGGCGCCATATATAAATTGTCCGGAGCTGTCGCAAGCTAGCAAGCATCACCTTCAGTCGTATTGTCCGCTCTTCTCCTGAACGATAAACCTTGGTTTCTTAACTGAGGGAAAACCTTGCTGCTATATTCATCATACCTTCCTCTTGGGGTTGCCCAACAATCTAGCAATCAGTCACCCCAAGAAATATCCAAGAAGTACAAGCATCAAAGCTTGGGGATGCCTCCGAGGCACCCCTTCTTCATCGGCAAAAATCAGGTCACCTTTCAACACACTATATTTTTATTGCTTCATGCATTATGCATTTTTCTTGGAGCGTCAGTTGTTTTAGTTTTCAGTTTTCTTTAGTTTTGTTTGCTTCAATAAATGGTTGGACCCCAACAAATTCCTTTTGGATAAGTTGCCTTGCTTTTCATTTGCCAAGAACACTCCATTTTTCACTCTTATCATTTAACGAGTGTTCTCTTTTTTTGCTACTGCTTTTAGCTTTCATTTTTCGCCTTGATTTTTGTTCAGATCTTGTTATATCTTTATATCAAGGTGTATTTTGACCTCTGATCCGTGTTGGTTTTCATCAAAAGAGTTATTTCAAAAAGGTTTGAATGGTGTTGGGAAAGAGAAAAAAATTTATGCAAAAAAGTGGTACAAAAAGGAGCTTGTGTAGACTGCGGCTTAGACTTTTTCATGTCATGCTTGATATTGTTTTGATAGTATGCTTAGTGGTTTTTCTGTATCATGACTTGTCTCAAATGACTGAGATTGCTTAATGAGCATTTGAAAAAATCATGCGTTGTTTTTATTATTTGGAAGCATTATTTTGGTTTTCTCCTTTGATGCTTTATTTGGGTTGACTTGGCACATGCTCACACATGTTTGACTCATACAAAGTCGCCATAAGCCTCTATGATCATTTAGTTTTTGACTTTTGATGCCATCTTATGCTTCTTTTAATGTTGCTTTGTCGCTATGCATGATTATTGCCGTTATTGCTCTCTTAGTTGGTCGCTCCCAGTCTTTTGCTAGCCCTCGTTTTGTACTGAGTATGAGCTCTACTCGTGCATCCAACTCCTAAAAACCAAGTTGTTCCAATGTGTCCACCATACATACCTATTAGCAATTTGCTATTCCAAAGTACATTTGACTTGCTTTTATCTATCCTTCAAATTAAACTCTTTTGGTGTTATGCGAAAATTGGTCAGTAAAGCTCTCACGAACCTGATGGCACACTTTATTTTTCTCGTTCTTAAAAATTTGACATTGTGGCTCTCTTATGTTGAGTTGTTATGCTTGCAAGTTGTAAGTTGGAAATTAGCCCAGCCATGCCGTCATGGGGGAAGCTTTCAACATTGCACTTCTTATTTGCGTTGATATCGTGATCTTTTGTTTATGGATACTCGCGATGTGAAATAATTTGGGTATCTTGCGGGATCATGGAGTTTGTATATGTGTTAGAGAAACGCCTGGGCCGATAATCTAAGCTATGCATAATTCATGGTGGAAATTTACAGCATGCCCATAGTGAACATTCGACGATGCATCTCACAATAAAAAGCTATACCAATGGTAAATAAAAGAGATGCCGAGGTGTTCATTGTCTGTTTGACGTGTCATTTTCATGTGGGCTTGTTCCATGTCATCGGGCACGGAGGTACCCCGTTGGCGGTTCTCGATGATACGTGTATACTTACAATGACAAGAGCTTGCTTGGGACTCTAAGTCGAGTAGCATGAGGTTTGGGTATTCGTATTTCATGGGACACGAGGTTTTCAACTTATGATTTGTCAAGCATATGCATCATAAGTGTATTCGCATTAACTTTAACCATTCAAGATGCCTATGATGGGGGCAATGGGAGCTCAAAGCTAGTAAGTACCATAATTTTTGAAGGTTTATAAAACTTGCAATCACTGCTTCCCTCTACGAAGGGCCTTTCTTTTACTTTTATGTTGAGTCACCATTTTCTATCTTTATGCACCATCTAAGAGAGCATAGTTGTCATTCTGAGTATAATGTGCATTGTCCCAAAGTTTATCATTGATTGATTCATGATTTTGGTTTCACTTGTTCTTAAATTACTTGTATCTAGTCGCCCTCTTAAACTTGAAGGTGTCCTATGCATTTATGTTTTGCTCTCTCATGAAGGATATGCTGAAAACTATTTGCTATGTTTTTCCATATGATTTGAACACACATTTGACTTTCATTGTTTCATTTTCATGATCTTTCGTTTGTGTTCATTTTCATGTTATAACATGGTTGCTAAGTTTCTTCTATCAAGATTATATCTTTTATGTCCATATTTTAAGTTCTTTTGATCCCAGCACTCAATGCTTTACATAGATGATCAAGATTATGTAGGTGCATGTCACCTCAAAAGTTATTTCTTTTGTTATCACTTACCTACTCGAGGACGAGCAGGAGTTAAGCTTGGGCATGCTGATACGTCTCAAACGTATCTATAATTTTTGATGCTCCATGCTTGTTTTTACACCATCTGCTTAGTGTTTTGTTACACTTCGTGGCGTTTTAATGCATTTTCCGGAAATAACCTATTAACAAGATGCCACAGTGCCAGTTCCCTATTTTCTGCTGTTTTTGTGTTTCAGAAAAGTTACACAGGAAATATTCTCAGAATTGGACGAAACAAAAGCCGAACATCCAGAAATTTACCGAAGCTTCTAGAAGTCCGAAGAGGAGACGGAGGGGGGCCACGGGCCGCCCACACAACAGGGCGGCGCGGCCCAGCTCCTGACCGCGCCCCCTATGTGTGTGGCCGCCCTGGTCCACCTCTGACGCTGCCCCTTCGCCTATAAAGATCCCCCCCCCCGACGGGAAAAACCTAATGACCCGATCAATTTTCCAGAAACACATTGCGATCCGCCGCCGTCGTCGACCCGAGATCGGAAGGGTCCAGAAGCTCTTCCCGGCACCCTGTCGGAGAGGGGAATTGCCACCGAAGGTCTTCTTCATCGCCATGCCTGCCTCCGGCACGATGAGTGAGTATTCTACCTTGGACTATGGGTCCATAGCAGTAGCTAGATGGTTGTCTTCTCCACCATGTGCTTCATGTTTAGATCTTGTGAGCTGCCTTACATGATCGAGATCACCGTTATGTAATTCTACATGTTGTGTTTGTTGGGATCCGATGAATATTAGTTTTATGTTGAGTTGATGTGCTGAATCATATATCTTATGTTATCTCTATGTTGTTTATGATCTTGCATGCTCTCCGTTGTTAGTAGCTATCTTGGCCAAGTAGATACTAGTGACTCCAAGAGGGGGTATTTATGCTCGATAGTTGGGTTCATGCCTCTATTTAATCTGGGGGAGTGACAGAAACCTCTAAGGTTGTAGATGTGCTTTTGCCACTAGGGAGAAAACAACATTCTTATGTCCAAGGGCATATGCTTTGTTTACATTACAGACTTTGCTTAATGCAGTTATCTATTGTTCGCAACTTAATACTCATGGGGTGTTCGGACGATATCCCCGTGGGTGGATTATTAGTCATAGATGCAGTTGGATGGCGGTCTATGTATCTTGTTGTAATGCCCAGAGTAAATCTCATAGTGATCCTCGCGACATATGCACGTTATCTTTATTCTATCAATTGCCCAACTGTAATTTGTTTACCCAGCATGTGTTATTTATCTTATGGAGAGACACCACTAGTGAACTGTGGACCCCGGTCCAATTTCCTTTATATTGCTATCACCTGTTTACTTTACTCGCACTGTTTACTTTCTCGCATACTACTATTGCTTTCCAGTCGATACGCTCATTCCTTTGTTTACAACAAACCGGTGATATTGAGAACCTCGTCGTAAGTTGGGAGCAAAGTTATTGGTTGTGTTGTGTGCAGGTTCCACGTTGCTACTAATTGAAGACACGCTAACAAGAATCGTTAACGGCGCCCTTGTTGGAGCGTCACTAGGCTAGCAAGCATCACATTCTGAAGTTTGGCTTTTTCCTGCACTGACAAACCTTGGTTTCTTACTGAGGGAAAAACTTGCTATTGTGCTCATCATACCTTCCTCTTGGGGTTCCCAACTGGACGGTGACTTACATCATCAACACCATGCCACATCAGCCGCCCGCTGTTGCTGCATCCTAGAGTCTCTAGGATCACGACCGCTGCCACAACTTCGCCCTGACACCACAGGTCACCACGGCGCCGCCCCCTGTCAGCGTGCTTCCCCGGCATTGCGAGATCAGCCCAGGCCGAGCTCCAAACGTGAGCGAGAGGGAGCCCCCTCCCGCCATCCAGTGGTAGGGAGAAAAGGGAGGGTGATGGATGTGTATTAGGTTTCCCTCCTGTTGCCTACGGGGGCGATGAGGAGGGAAGTTTTCTTTCTCTTGCTGAAGTTGGTCATGTAATAAGCTCCTGAAGAGCATAGTACTGTATTTTGCATTAATGTAACTATTTCTTAATATAAATTCTGGAAGGTTATTCCTTATTCTATATGTTCATGTTTCTTCCGCTGAAGTTATAAATATGCCTTTTTATAGACCAAGGTGTGCAAATCTAGTGGAGAAAGGGGAGATATGTCATATAGACAGTGCCACCACAAATACAATTCTTCAGGAGACCAAATAATTTTAGACTCTAACTAAGAAAATTGAAAATATTATGACCACTGCTGGAAGCAATGCTCATATTGTCGGTACCAGAAGTGCCACAATAGTTCCCCATTTGGGTATCCAACTACTCCCTCATTACCAAAATGTAGTGCATATAAGTATTTTCAAAAGTCAAATGATGTAAAATTTGATCAAGTATGTTGAAAAAAGTATCAACATCTAGAATACTAAATCAATACCATTAGATTCTTCATGAAAACTATAGATATAGATAATTTTCATATTAAACTTGGTTAAAGTTGATAATGTTTGAATATTTAGAGAACTTGTATGCACTATATTATAGCAAGGAGGGAGTAGTAATCTAGGATGCCTTGTTTGTTTCCTGAATCAAAGCGTCTACTAAGATTTAAGGATGTCTAGGTAAATGGTTTCCATAATATCTGCTCATGGCAGCATTTAATAGATCCGAGAAGAAAGTGGACAAAAAACTCCCTTCCTTAGCATCAGGACTTTACTACACATACATAAAGCCCATAGAGAAAAAAATTGTGCTGAAAAAAGGAACCCGGGTATAATATACGGGTATGGCGTAATACACTGAGTCATTCTTCGTTGGGCATGATGAGGAAAATCATCAACGGCTATATTGGCCATAACATAGCAACAAAAGACTTCCCAAATCCTAAAGATTGTATTTTATGAAGTGATGAAGTAACTCAAGATCAATGTATAACTAATAACGAAAAAATTACAACATGATCAAATTATGATGATATAAAATGCATGTATCAACGTGGTTGCATCTTATTCACCTTGGATTTATTTTATTCTATGCAATTCTTTTATACTAAACTCTCGCTTCAAAACACTAGGAAAGTATGGTGTGTGTTAGACGGAGTGCACCCGGGTGTTACTAGCTAAGGACGCATCATTTGGTAGCCGCACATCTAGGGGTAAAGAGAGAATGAAGTATTTGTTGCTCATGATGATATAGTGATATATATATATATATATATATATATATAAGGATATTGTAATTTTCAACTTCATGTCATTAAACTTAATGCAATACTATGTTTCATCATTACTTAAATCTAATTATGCTGATTTTGGTAGGGAGCAAGTGGAGCAATTTGTTATTTTTATGACAGTCCCACCGAACCCTAAACCGAATACAACATGAATCCAATTCCTCTAGGACTGCACGTTTCGACTTGGTTCCAACCCAGCCAACCTAGTTTCAGTTGGATCATATCCGACTGGCTTCGTCCCCTTAAGTGTGTGACCCCGTAGTTTCACGATCATTCTGACACAACTAGAGTTACTCCTCCGAGTCTCCCCATGGCGCCGAGACTAACTCGCTCCCATGAACACCCCGCCTTAACTTGATAATCTGTAGCAGCTCCTAGCAGAACACCGAACCATTTTGCAGCAACTTTTCTAGAGCATATATCAAAACATGTTTGGAGCAATAGTCTACAATTCTACATTAAAACATCCTGCTACTGATAAGAACCAACGTCCAAAACTGACGGATATATCCCATGTAATGCTCACAAATCAGGTGTCCCATATCATCACAACAGCAATGACACCGACGCCGAGCACAACCGCGAGCCACCGGCCAATGGGCGTGTCAGCGGCGACGGGCCTCTGAGGCTTGTACCCCTTGGAGAGGAGGTGGTTGATGGAGACGTAGATGAAGATGCCCGTGGCGAGGCCCATGGAGATGGCGAAGATCCAGTCGGCCACCTTGCCCTGCGTGGTCGCGTCGATGACGATGCCGATGCCGACACCGATGGGGCTGGAGATGGCGAAGGCGAACGCGTAGGCGAAGCAGGAAAGGAGGGGGCGGTTGGGGAGCATCCGCAGCAGCGCGATGCCCATGGCGATCGCAGCGAAGATCTTGTGCAGGCTGATTGTCCACAGCGCCTTCCACGCGTCGGCCTTCGTCTCTGCAGGTGAAATGTTGACAGGCGTAAGTTAGAAACCACATCAAGTTGCAAGCTTAGAACAGATATATCCGAAGGTTCGATTCGGACGAATTGAACGGAACTTCTGACAAGCTAATCGAAGTGGATGTCAAATTGTCAATGGATAAGCGAGGAGGTTGAAAGCGTATGGGTGAGCATCTATTCAAAGACTGGAAGGAGTAAAAGTATGCATAACAATGACTGCACTGAAAATGTCGCATAAACGAAGGTATGGTCAGGTAGGAGCCAAAAAGGATTGGTGATGGGCATCTAATTCCGGCTGTCGTTTCTCTAGGCTGCAATCACTTTGGAATGGATAACAGTACCGCATCTTTGACAATCAAACAAGAGAGGTTCAACTTGGTCCTAATCAGAGGTGTGACATCTACCATATTCGTCGGAAGCTCGCTATGAACCAACAAAGATGTCTGTCTCAGACTTAATTGATCCCGGAAAGTCGAACCGTAGACAATTCTACGCGTCACATGGAAACAAGACGGAGATCGGTGACTGTCTCTTACCGGCGACTCCAATGGCGATGCCTTCGAAGACGGAGTGGAAGCAGAGGGCGGCGATGAGGAGTATGCTGTCGCCGAGGGTGCTGGCGTTGCGCAGCATGGATGCGGCGGAGTGATCGCCGTGTGCGTCCTGTGGGACACCACAAAGTTTTTACATACAGTACCAAATAAACACACAGCAGTTTGGTAGTCTGCTGAATTCGAGAATTTAAAACATAGACCGAGCTACAAGTAGCATTTTATTTTCGAACATTCAAAATTTGTATTTTAAAGTTTCAAAAAAATTCACAATAAAATTCTAGAGGTAGCCAATATTGAATACTACAAACTGTGCAAAATATCAACATGAAATACTTTGTATTCTAGGCTACCCAAAATGACAAAATCTGACATATTATATAGTGAATAGTACAGATTTTCAACACTATATAATTTTTTCATTTTTGTGTATCTTAGAATAGAAAGTAGTTCATCATTGTCTATCCCGAGAATTTTATTTCAATTTTTTAAAACTATAAAATCTAAATTTTAAATGTTTGAAATATAAAAAACTACGATTTATCGGTCTCCGTTTATTCACTCTCGACTGAAATAAGCAATATAAGAGCATCAAAGACCGAGTCAAAACAATGATTTCAGAATAACCGTAGTGTAGTGTGGTGCGGTGCAGTACTTACAGGTGTTTGTGGTTGAGAGCTGTTGCCGTTGGCGCTGTTCAGCTTGCCCTCCTCCAGCGCTCCTGGAAATCAATATAAAAAAAACGGATTTTGGAAATTGAGATCACGATTCCTCAGATATATCGAACCAGACAGAGTTCCTGCCGGCAACAACTAAAAAAGGAATCGATGAACCTGCTCCTGTGCGTGCTCGTGCAAGCAGAGCATTGCTACACACACTATATATACTGCTCTGTTTTTATTTTGCCCCAAATGGGCCACAGTATTCTGTTTGTGGTAAGTAACAAATTCGCATTTAACCCAACGCCCAGCTGCCGCCTTAATTTACTTCACCAGCTGGTAACACAGCTGGTAAAATGAGGGAGGAGATCACGAGAATCCATAACCATAAGGGAGTTGCTGACCTGCGCTTTGGGCTGGGGCGGCGGCGGGCGCGGTACGGCCGCGGGCGACGACGAAGGCGATGGCGCACTCGGCGAGCATGGTGAGGACGTACCCTGCGCAGGCGAGCATGAAGGCGAACGGGTAGGCGGAGTCGGGGACGAGGTCGCCGAAGGTCTCGTTGGCGTCGCTGAGGAAGTGCATCATGGCGGTGCCGAGGAAGACCCCGCCCGCGAACTGCGTGCCCAGCGCCAGGAACGCCTCGTTCCAGCGCAGGAAGTAGGGGGACACGCCGCCGGCCAGCGTGCCGGCGAAGACCACGGCCAGGCACCACAGCTTCGCCGCCACCAGCCCCCGCGCCCGCAGGTCCGGCTTCGCGCCGCCGTCGCCGTCCGAGTCGTCGTCGTCGGACCCGCCGCCGTGGGCCCAGGCCGCGGTGGCGGTCGCGCAGAGCCACAGGACGAGGAGGTGGGCGCGGGAGGCCGGCGCCATGCGTGCGTCTGACTTGTTCCTGGGAAACGCCGGTGGATGGTGGGGGACGGCGGGATGGGAGGGAATTTATGCGGGGGCGGGAAGTTTGGAAGGGGATGACGTGTGGGCCCAGGCTGTGCTGGTACATGATTATAGTCCACGGTTGGTCGCTCCGGTTTGTACTACCTCTACTTTGTACTGCCGCGAGGGGGTTGTGGAGACGATACTCACGCGAGCTTCTGCTACTCGCCGGCAGGTGGGGTCAAAGCTTCGTGGGGTCCGGCTTACAGTGGGTGGTGCATGGAGCGTGGCAGTGGCCGTCGTAGTAGTGGTAAGTCCAGGGAACGTGGGATGCGGGCGGTAGTACGACGGGGACGGGAAAATTTGGAAACCCCGTTGCTTGTCTCCGGCGACTCGGCCCTGGATTTGTACTACGCGCGCCTGATTACAGCTCGACTCCTTATGGACTCTCGTGATCTCCTCCCTCATTTTCCTTTTTCTTTTCGGCGCTTCATTAATTTAACCGATTTTTTTACGGTTTTTCCACGCAATCTTTTTGTAGCATTTATTTAACATAGGCACGACCTAAAATATTTTTTCGATCATGCACTACATAGGCTTTTTTAGACAGACAATTTCTTAATGTGTGGCGGAGCTGGTATACAAGGGATGAACTACCCAACGAATTTCCTCAATCCTTAACTAGCTTAGTCTTCCGGTTGGCTCATTAGTGCAAGATCACAACATATTTAGTGGAATCGAACCTAATGATCTTTCCTCCAGCTTCGCCCCTTGGATATACGTCGTGGCTATAATTCCTTATCCAGAATCGATCCATGCATCCAGATACAAACTTAGAACCCGTTTGGCATCCATCATTTTATTGATGATATTATTTTATTTGGCAAATTCAAAGAAATGATAAGGTACTAAAAAATCAAAGTTAGGAATAATATAAAAACCATGCAATTCAAAAAATGAATTTCCTAACCAATTATGTGCCAGCTAAGTAAGTTGATTTTTTAAATTATAAATAAATTCTTTGATTCTAGCCTAAATAATAGGAGGCAAAGGAGTCCTTAAGTGTGACTCTCCCGTGTTTCCATTTGTAGACTCGAATCAACGCCGTCTACAAATAAACACATATTCTATATTTTATACTATTGTATATTTTACATGAAGGTTTGTTTGGGTGTTCCCGTCTCAACTCAAAAGTGTAGCCAATCTAGTTTAGACGTGTTGCTTGTGTGCCTTTGCCGGCCGGCCATTCATCGATTAATAATCCGAGGTCCGACAGAACGTTAGATCGTCAGGCCAATAGATTAAGGTGGGGCTTAATTCGTCTCTCGGAGCACAAAACTAATTTAGACTACTCCCTCCATGCCGAATTATAGGGCAATTATGTACTTTGAGATAAACTTTGACCTTCAATTTTAATCAAGGAAATATAAGATATATTATATAAAAATTATACCATTGGATTCATATTCAAAAGAACTTTCCAATGGTATAATTTTTATGTCAAAAAAATTATATTTTTTTAACTAAAATTAATAGTTAAAGTTTGTCTTAAAATACACATTTGCCCAATAATCCGGTATGAAGGGAGTACTCACAATGGAAGTATCATAGCTAGTATCATGCACTAGATGCATATAAAAAGCTGATGTGGCACCATAATTAATGAGGAGAAAGATGAGTGTGGTATCATATCATGATACTGTATCATAGCACGTCTATCTAGAAAAGTTAGTGACAAATACATCTTGTACACATATTTGTATTGAGATTCTACATAACAATAAATACGATAAAACTATGATACTAATTTATGATATTATGCATTATAGGAGTGGTATCATAAACTAGTATCATATGCATGATACTAGTGTATGATACTCCCCATTGTAACTAGTCTTAATACCTAGCCTCTGCATTCATACAATTTTATACAGTAATACTAGTATTCAGTTTACAGGTGTATTTCCCAATGTGCTAGCTAAACGACAGAAAATATCATCCAAAATCCACTCTTTGTAAACATGTTAGACGTAGCTGCAAAATTATGTAGTATACAAGACATACAAACTACATGCTTATTCCATTTGGGACCTCGGCATACAAACAATGAGTTACGTAGATGCCGTCCGCCGTACCAGTGACGCCGTCCGTGAAATTTCTAAGAGCATCTCCAACAGCCGCGCTATATTTCGGCGCTGCAAACGGTACGACGACCGCGCTGTAAACATTTAGGGCGCGTTGTCCCGACTTTTCCCCCACCGGAGGCGCTAAACTAGAGCGGCTTTGCGAGCGCTAAAAGTGCTCCTTCGCCGGACGCTCCATTATACAGCGCGCAGCGCCGGCGGAAACAACAATCACACCCAACTATTCATCAAAGAAGATCAAACAAACTTCATAAATTCATAAATAAATGTATCATACAAATACAACAAATTGTTCACAACAAATACATCAAATTGTTCACAATAAATACAACAAGTTTACGGATCAACATACAACAATACAACATAGTTGTCAAACAATATGTAACTATTGTTATCCATTTCAATTCCACCATTCTTCTATAAGATCTTTTTGGAGCTCATCATGTGTGTCGTTGGAGCGAATAGCATGGTATGACGCAATAAACCGGGCAATCATATGTGCGGACCTCCTCACTTGCACGGGAACCCCCATCAACTCGTAGTGGGTATGATCAACATTTTTTCCACGATCATTCTCTATTATCATGTTACGCATGATAACACAAGCGGTCATGATATACCAAAGGCACTCTTGATCCCAAAATCTAGCCGGCCCCCTCATAATGGCAAATTGAGCTTGTAAAATCCCAAATGCTCTCTCTACATCTTTCCTAGCTGCCGCTTGTGCACCATGAAATTGGGTTTGTTTCTTACTTCGTGGATGACTAATGGGCTTCACAAATGTTTGCCACCTTGGATATATGCCGTCGGCGAGGAAGTAGCCATAGTTGTACTTGTGGCCATTTGCTTCAAACTCCACCACTGGACCTTCCCGCATTGCAAGTCTTGTAATTAGTGGTGACCGTTGAAGAACATTTATGTCATTGCAAGATCCGGGCATTCCAAAAAATGCATGCCATATCCAAGTCTCATGATCGGCGACCGCTTCAAGGACTATAGTGGGATCCTTCTTGTACCCTTTGAATTGTCCATGCCATGCCGCTGGACAATTCTTCCAACTCCAATGCATACAATCAATGGAGCCAAGCATACCTGGAAATCCTCGGTTAGCGTTGAACTCCAAAAGTCTTGCCGTGTCTTGAGCATTGGGGGCTCTCAAGTATGTAGATCCGAAAATATTCACAATTGCCACGGCAAAGCGCTTCACACACAAGATAGAAGTGCTCTCTCCCATGGCCAAATGATCGTCAATTAGATCAACCGGTATACCATATACCAACATACGCAAGGCGGCGGTGACCTTCTGATATGTGCTATGACCATGTTCTCCGGCGGCATTTCTCCGTTGCTCAAAGATTCGGTCATACCTGGTCACCTCCGTTGCGATGTGCTTGAACAAGTCGATGCTCATCCGAGAACGCCGGCGAAAATAGTTTTCGGGAAATATCGGATTCTAATTGAAATATGACCGCATCAACTTCTCATGCCCTTCAATCCTTTCTCTCCGCAACTTCTGTCTACTGAACACCGATCCACCTATTTTTGGCTTCTTAACGGCGTGGTATGCTAATAGCATGGATATATTCTCTTCTTCCTCTTGATCGAACTCGTCATCCGATGTATCGGATGATGAACTCTACAAATATATATATATGAAATGATTTCATTACCACTACCTAGTAGGGAAAAAATGGCTAAAAATGATGGCGACCGGCGGAGGCGCATACCTTGCGAGCAAAATGGCGAGCGTCTTGGCGGAGCCATGTTGATAATAGGCTCGACGCCACGGCGATGGCGGTGCGGAGAGGGCCGGGGAGAAGCACCGGCGGCGTCTCGGGCGATGGCGCGAGGTGACAGCGGGGAGCGACGGCGGGAGTGATACGTCTCAAACATATCTATAATTTTTGATGCTCCATGCTTGTTTTTACACCATTTGCCTTGTGTTTCGTTATACTTCATGGCGTTTTTATGCGATTTCTGGAACTAACCTATTGACAAGATGCCACAGTGCCAGTTCCCTGTTTTCTGCTGTTTTTGTGTTTCAGAAAAGCTACAGAGGAAATATTCTCGGAATTGGACGAAACAAGTTCCAGAAGTCTTATTTTTCCCTGAAGAGTACCGAAGACCGAACGAGAGCCGGAAGGGGGCCAGAGGCCACCCACACAACAGGGGGGCACGACCCAGCCCCTGGCCGCACCCACCTGTTGTGAGGAGCCCCTGGTCGCCTCCTGACGATGCCCCTTCGCCTATAATAAGCCTCCCGACGGAAAACCCTAGGGGAATCGGCAATTTTCCAGAAAGAGTTCCGCAGCTCCGCCGCCACCGCCGACGAATTTCGGGGGACGGAAGTCTCTGTTCTGGCACCCTGCCGGGACGGGGAAGTGCCCCCGGAGCCATCTCCATCGGTCTCCATCGCCGTCTCCACCATCTCCATCAACCTTGCTGTCTCCTATGATGAGGAGGGAGTAGTTCTCCCCCGGGGCTGAGGGCTCTACCGGTAGCTATGTGGTTCACCTCTCTCTTCCATGATGTAATCTTTATGTGATCATGAGCTTTGTATCTAGTTGAATTGGTAGATGTTATTATTCAGATATTATGCTACTCCCGTGCTTATTATTTGTAATCTCCGGAGATACCTTGTATCATGGTGTGAAGGTGACTAGTGTGCGCATCATGTGTATCTTTTTGGTTAATGTCTCTATGAATTGTTGGTGTTTGTTGGAACCATCTAGTGCGTTCACGGTGATAGTGTGGGACAATCTAGTTTGGGTACATACGGACTTTGAGGAGTGCTTCGTAGCCCTACGCATGATTAGTGTTCATTTTTCATTGGAGAATTGTTTTGAGTTGCATATTGATGATATTATCTATTGGTTCAATTATGTTATATTTGTTGAGAGTGTGTCCACTAGTGAAAGTATGATCCCTAGGCCTTGTTTCCAAGCATTGCACATCGTTTCCTTTCAGTTTTGTTACATGTTTGCTTGCTGCCATTTTTATTTCAGATTGCGTTTACTACTTATAATCATCACTACTACTTGTATTTCACTATCTCTTCGCCGAACTAGTGCACATATACATCTGACAAGTGTATTGGGTGTGTTGGGGACACAAGAGACTTTCTGTATCGTAATTGCAGGGTTGCTTGAGAGGGATAGCTTTGACCTCTTCCTCCCTGAGTTCGATAAACCTTGGGTGATCCACTTAAGGGAAACTTGCTGCTGTTCTACAAACCTCTGCACTTGGAGGCCCAACATTGTCTACAAGAACAGACGCGTGCGTAGACATCAAGCTCTTTTCTGGCGCCATTACCGGGGAGGTAAGGTAAAAGGTACTCGCATCCTCCTGTGTGAGTGCTCGAAGTTATTTCCTTTAGATTCTGCAATTATATCTTTTTGTTTCTTGTTTTTATTTTCACTAGTTAGGCTTAATGGAAAGTAAAGAGTTCTTTAGTCTTTTTCCTGAGTTTAGATTTGAAGAGAAAATTGAAAAACCTTTGAAGCTTATTTTGCATAGCAATTTTATTAGTACGAATGCTTTGAATACCGTTATTGCTAATGCTATAGAAAAGTCTAAGCTTGGGGAAGCTGGTTTTGTTAAGCATGATATTTGTAGTTCCCCAGCTTTAGTGGAGAAAGTTTGCTCTGATGATATTTTATCTCCCATATGTGATGTTTCTAATGATGCTTGTGCTCCTCATCCTTTTAAAATACCTATGAAGATTGTTGAACGTGCTATGGATAACTGCTATTTAGGAGATGGAACTGTCCATCATGGTGATCATTTGCTTTTTATACATGAATTATGCGAGTTGTTCAAGTGTGCAGGTATTTCGATGAACCGAGTTAACAAGAAGCTATTTTCTTTATCACTGAAAGGCAGAGCTGAGGAATGGTATAAAACACTGAAGGATGGTCAATCTATTGACTGGGAGGAAATTGTATCTCTCTTTTATTCTAAATTCTATCCTTCTAGTGAGGTTTATAAAGATAGGAATTACATTTATAATTTTCATCCACATGAGGGAGAAAGCATTGCCCAAGCGTGGGGAAGATTGAAGTTACTAATGCACAAATGTCCTATTCATGATCTTTCCCGTAATATTGTTATTAATAATTTTTATGCAAGGCTTTCAGGATATTACAAGGATTATCTAGATGCATGCTTTGATGGATCTTTCACAAGCAAGGATGTTGACACCAAGTGGGATCTGCTTGAAACAATTCGAAACAATATTAAAGGTTGGGATAGCGACAAAGGTAAAGGATCAGGTATGAATTACGAGTTTGATTGCATTAAGTCTTTCGCTGAAACTGCTGATTTTCAAGAGCTTAGTGCTAAGTATGGTCTTGATCCTCAAATTATGATTGATTGTTTTAAAGCCTTTGCTTCTCATATTAATGTTCCTAAAGGAAATGGGGACATGTATCATGAACCTTTTAAGGACTCTTGCATAGAAAGTGATATTGTTATTGATGATTGCAATAAACATGCTCAAATTTCTGAAAGTACTATTTCCTATAAGCATGTTAATTTTTGTGGAGTACATAGACCTTGTGAACAGAGTCACAACAAGGAAGATTATTGCATGACCCACGGGAATAAAGAAACCAATATGTGGCTCAGGGCTCTAGATGAGCTTGGTGAAAAGGTTTGTGAGCTTTATCCTTTTCTTTGTGAACTTTGCGATGACATGGGTCACTTTAATTTTCAATGCCCAAGCCAATATCGTGACTCTTTTCATTGAATGAGTACCGTAAATTTGTATTGTGATGACAAGATTACTCTCAATCAGCATGATGAGCTTACTTTGTTTTTGGAGTGTGAAGAGATATCTAGAAAGATTTCTTTGGTTGATATGAGAGATGTTGATATTAATAGCACCCTTCGTGGTTGTTGTCTCTATTGTGTTAAAGATTGCCTCGCAAATACTTACATACAAAATCTTATAAAACATGATGTTTTGCCAAGCTATGACAGGACTAATAGATGTTTCTATCTTATTAATAGAGAGGAGGAATCCTCCAAAGTTTCTTCTGTTATTTCTGTCAGTAAACCAGATTATGTGGAGAAGATGCCTTTCCCTCCTAAAGGATATGTGGAGAAGATGCCCTTCAAGTCTTTCCCTCCTAAAGGAGAGAGTAAGAAGAGTATGAAGAAGAAGAAGAGGAGTAAAAGGCGAGAGGACACGGTATCTTCCCCTAAGCATTATGATCCTACTATAGATTATGATAATTCTGATTGGGATGATGTTCCCATGCCTGTTACCTATGTTAGTGATCATGATTGGGAAAAGCACTCTACTTTTGATATTGAAAATCTTTTTGGTACCAATTCTAAGGTTAATAATTGTTGTACCATTAGTACTATCCATGTTCCTTCTTATGATGATATATTTGATGAATATGCTTTGCGAAATAGTTGTTCTCTAGCTTGTGATGATACTGAACCTCTAGTCTATGATGGTTACAATGATGAGTATAATATTTTCAGTTCACCTACTTTTGAGGAGAAAATTAGTTATGATTATAATATGCCTCCTGTTTTTGATGATTATGGTGATGAGGATAATTATTCTGTTGAATCTTCTCCTACTATGATTGTTCATGTGGGGAGTATTAATTCTTTTACGCATGTGTTTCATGATAGGGATGCTTTATGTGATAGTTATATTGTTAGTTCTATTCATGATGCTACTGAAAGTTACTATGAGAGAGGGAAACATGGTTTGATGGACCTCAACAATATTGAGTTTCCCCTCTTTATGTTGCAATTCTTGAAGTTGTACTTGTTTTACCTTCCTATGCTTTTTGCTTTGCGCTTTCATGACTTGTCTCTTTACAAGACTATTTTTCATAGGAAATGGTTTAGATTTAAATATGTTTCATATTTGCTTTTTGATGCTCTCTCTTGCTTTAAGTTCCTATATAGCGCCTTTGCCTTAAGCTCTTTTATGGCGCCTACATGAGCATCTTTGCAAATTACTGCGCCTAGCTCAAAGGCGTTAAAGAAAAGCACTCTTGGGAGATAACCTAATGTTTTTACTTTCAGTTCTTTTTCTTTTATTTGAGTCTTGGAAGTTATTACTACTGTAATAACCGCTCCTTATCATTTTTATTTCGTTTTTGTGCCAAGAGAAGCCTCTAATTTGAGTGAGGTAAGATTTGGGGATGTTGCTGTCCTGAAACAGTTTTCGGTGCTGCACCGTAAAAATTCGTGAAAATTCTCAGAATGTCTTTTGGACCTGCAATTTCTTGTGCATATGACCCAGGTTATATCCAAACTTTCATTAGTTATACACTTTTTGATTTGAGCAACATAAAACCCTCTAAAAATTCGACCTTTGTCAGATGTTCTGTTTTGATAGATTTCTGCCACTATTTGTGTTTGCCTCTCGATCGCTTTCTTTTTGAGTTCTTTTGATCACGGAACTTTTGGGGAAGTTGCTACAGTAGTATATGCTTTATATGTGGTGGTTTTGAGTTGAAATCTGAACCAAAAAGGGTTGATTCATTATTATGCTTACACTAATGTTGCTAATAGAATTGTGTTGAGTTTTGTATGAAGGAAGTTTTCAAGTGTAGGGATCGGAGAATGATGGGATGAGGTGAAGAATGGACAAAAGCTCAAGCTTGGGGATGCCCACGCACCCCAAGAAATATCCAAGAGGTACAAGCATCAAAGCTTGGGGATGCCCCCGAGGCACCCCTTCTTCATCGGCAAAAATCAGGTCACCTTTCAACATACTATATTTTTATTGCTTCATGCACTATGCGTTTTTCTTGGAGCGTCAGTTGTTTTTGCCTTCAGTTTTCTTTTGCTTTGTTTGCTGCAATAAATTTTGGATCACATCATGTTTTGGAGAGAGCTATGCTCCGTTTTTCATTTCCAAGAATACTCCGTTTTTCACTCTTATCGTTTCAACGAGTGTTCTCTTTTTCTAGAACTGCGTTTAGTTTTCGTTTTTTGCCTTAATTTATGTTCAGATCTTCTTATATATTTGCATCAAGGTGTATTATGACCTCTGGTCCATGTTGGTTTTCATCAAAAGAGTTGTTTCAAAAAGGTTTGAATGATGTTGGAAAAGAAAAAAAAACTTTATGCAAAAAAGTGATACAAAAAGGAGCTTGTGTAGACTGCGGCCTAGGCTTTTTCATGCCATGCTTGATGTCATTTTGATAGTATGCTTAGTGATTTTTGCCGTAGCATGACTTGTCTCAAATGACTGAGATTGCTTAATGAGCCTTTGAAAAAATCATGCGTTGTTTTTATTATATGGAAGCATTTATTTGGTTTTCTCCTTTGATGCTTTATTTGGGTTGACTTGGCACATGCTTACACATGTTGACTACAAAATAAGTCGCCTATAGCCTCTATGATCATTTGGTTTTTGACTTGTGATACCACTTTATGCTTCTTTCAATGATGTTTTGTCGCTATGCATGATTATGGCCGTTATTGCTCTCTTAGTTGGTCGCTCCCAGTCTTTTGCTAGCCCTCATTTTGTACCGAGTATGAGCTCTACTCGTGCATCCAACTCCCAAAAACCAAGTTTGCCAATGAGTCCACTATAAATTCCTATGCATGGTATTTGTAAGTCATTCCAAGTGAATTTTCATGTGCTACCTTTCAAAAACCTTCAAAACACTTCTCATTTTGTGCCACTGTTTTTAGCTCATGAGGACGTAGTGGTCGGAATTGCTATCTTCCATATTAAATTAAGTATCCCTCGACTAAGCAGCTTTATCTACTCGTTATTAATTTTGCAAGGGAGCTGGTCAGACCATTGTAATCTATTTCTAAAAAAGAAAAAAAGGCACTCCTCCATGGTATGTGAATGTTGGTGAGCACCCGATGGAATTGGTTAGCCATGGTTTGAGAAAGGAAAAAATGTGGGGAGGAGTGCCAAAGCTTTATAAAAGAGCACCAATGTGCCAAATTTTCAAAGAACTCGGAACCGCTCTCACTTGTTTATTATGGAAGATAGTAAGACCCCATTGCCAGTCATTGACATGAAACAACCACCTCTCAAAACCCAATTTTTATCTCTCTGTTTTACAAATGAAAAGCTCTAGCACATGTTTAATCACTGCTTCCCTCCGCGAAGGGCCTTTTTTTACTTTTATGTTGAGTCTCCACCTTCTACCTTTATGCATCGTCTAAGAGAGCATAGTTGTCATTTTGAGTATAATGTGCATTGTCCCAAAGTTTATCATTGATTGACTCATGATTATGGTTTCACTTGTTCTTAAATTATTTGTATCTAGTCGCCCTCTTAAACTTGAAAGTGTCCTATGCATTTATGTTTTGCTACTCCATGAGGGACAAGCTGAAAACCATTTGTTATGTTTTCCATATGGTTGAAACACACACACGTGACTTTCATTGTTTCATTTTCATGATCTTTCCTTTGTGTTTCTTTTCATGCTATAACATGGTTGCTAAGTTTCTATTATCAAGATTATGACTTTCATGCTCATGTTTTAAGTTCTTTGATCTCAACACTCAATGCTCTACCTCGTTGATCAAATTGTGATGGTGCATGCCACCTTAAAAATTATTCTTTTGTTATCACTTACCTACTCGAGGATGAGCAGGAGTTAAGCTTGGGGATGCTGATACGTCTCAAACGTATCTATAATTTTTGATGCTCCATGCTTGTTTTTATACCATTTGCCTTATGTTTCATTACACTTCGTGGCATTTTTATGCGATTTCCGGAACTAACCTATTGACAAGATGCCAAAGTGCTAGTTTCCTGTTTTCTGCTGTTTTTGTGTTTCAGAAAAGCTACATAGGAAATATTCTCGGAATTGGTCGAAACAAGTTCCAGAAGTCTTATTTTTCTCTGAAGAGTACCGAAGACCGAACGAGAGACAGAGGGGGGCCAGAGGCCGCCCACACAACAGGGGGGCGTGGCCCAGCCCCTGGCCGCGCCCACCTGTTGTGAGGAGCCCCTGGTCGCCTCCTGACGATGCCCCTTCGCCTATAAGAAGCCTCCCGACGAAAAACCCTAGGGGAATCGGCAATTTTCCAGAAAGAGTTCCGCAGCTCCGCCGCCACCGCCGACAAATTTCGGGGGACAGAAGTCTCTATTTCGGTACCCTGCCGGGACGGGGAAGTGCCCCCGGAGCCATCTCCATCGGTCTCCATCGCCGTCTCCACCATCTCCATCAACCTTGCTGTCTCCTATGATGAGGAGGGAGTAGTTCTCCCCCGGGGCTGAGGGCTCTATCGGTAGCTATGTGGTTCACCTCTCTCTTCCATGATGTAATCTTTATGTGATCGTGAGCTTTGTATCTAGTTGAATTGGTAGATGTTATTATTCAGATATTATGCTACTCCCGTGCTTATTATTTGTAATCTCCGGAGATACCTTGTATCATGGTGTGAAGGTGACTAGTGTGCGCATCATGTGTATCTTTTTGGTTAATGTCTCTATGAATTGTTGGTGTTTGTTGGAACCATCTAGTGCGTTCACGGTGATAGTGTGGGACAATCTAGTTTGGGTACATACGGACTTTGAGGAGTGCTTCGTAGCCCTACGCATGATTAGTGTTCATTTTTCATTGGAGAATTGTTTTGAGTTGCATATTGATGATATTATCTATTGGTTCAATTATGTTATATTTGTTGAGAGCGTGTCCACTAGTGATAGTATGATCCCTAGGCCTTGTTTCCAAGCATTGCACACCGTTTCCTTTCAGTTTTGTTACATATTTGCTTGCAGCGATATTTATTTCAGATTACATTTACTACTTATAATCATCACTACTACTTGTATTTCACTATCTCTTCGCCGAACTAGTGCACCTATACATCTGATAAGTGTATTGGGTGTGTTGGGGACACAAGAGACTTTCTGTATCGTAATTGCAGGGTTGCTTGAGAGGGATAGCTTTGACCTCTTTCTCCCTGAGTTCGATAAATCTTGGGTGATCCACTTAAGGAAAACTTGTTGATGTTCTACAAACCTCTGCACTTGGAGTCCCAACATTGTTTACAAGAACAGACGCATGCGTAGACATCAGGGAGGCGCAGCGCGGAGCAACGGCGCGGGGCAACGGCGAGGGACGAGGGTGCCGGGAGGGGGCGCGGACGAGGCTGATCTACGGCGCGGCAGCGGGCTACAGAACGCGCGGCGGCGGAATTGACCGGCGACGGCAAAATATTGCGGTGGCGGCGCGGGGGGAAAATGAAGGGCGCGAGCAGGGGGAAGGGAAGGGGGGGGATTTCAGCCCGTTGGACATTCGCGCGCGTCCGAAGAGATAGCGCGCGCTGCAACCGACGCCTCACATTTGGTGCTCCGGATAGTGCAAACGCCCGCGCGCCCCAAAAAAATTTCAGCGCCGCCGCGGATACCGCGCCTGCTGGGGGACCGATTCTATCTCCGCGCGCGATATATTGGCGGTTTTTTTACCGCGCGGCCTATATAGCGCGTCTGTTGGAGATGCTCTAAGCTCCCTAGCTTTGAGCGCACCGGAGGTCACCATCCATCTATAGTGTTTTGCTAGACAATTCCCATTTGCTATCTTGGTCTGCATGATGTGGCTTCATTATTTTATTTACTGCCTTGCATAGTAGAGAGCATCCGTGGCTTCTTACAGGCCACCTATGTACTAACTGTGGCAGGTCCCATTTCCGGTGATAACCTGACTTTGGTGCGTCCCACACAGTCCACCACTCCACCTCCAAGTTCCGCCTCCAAGTGCTACGTCGTCTTTGGTCTTTCCAGTGGCATGAAAAATAAAAAGAGGAAGTCAACAATAGCTACTCAAGAAAACTACATTGGCTCACTTAATACTGAGACCTTAATCTGCACCAAAAGTGAAATAAAACATTAGGGTATGAAATTAAATTGATTGTTAATAACAAGGTTAGTGCACCAAAAGTGAAATTAAACATTAATGTATGAAAGTTAAATAAATTGTTAATAACAAGGTTAGGGCGCAGCGAATCATGAAGAGACTGGTTCTCACAGGAGCAAACAAATAGTTCAATTAGTTTTGGTAAAGTTTGGCTTGCCACATGCCTACCAAGAACATAGACCTCAAGATAGTAATGAGACGCCAAGCTCACAAAAATAATAGGGGTACCTTTAGCTTCTTCCTTGTTGCTTCGTGTATCATTGACGAATTTATGTGGCTTAGCATCTCTTATGATCCTCCACCCCCCTCATGATATCGATTGCTACAGAAGATAACTATGATGAGAAATCAACAAGATTTGTTCATAAAGTGTAAATCAAGAACTGATTCAGAAAAAATGTACTTGCGGGCCAAAAGGAACTAGAGATGAGAAGATGACTATATATGCCCCCCGCTGCCCTAGCCATCAACCGTTGTAGCCACCAGTTTTGCAACTTCCACCATGATTATCCTTATAGTTGACCTATCGGTTGCTCACTTTCTTCAGATCTGCGACAAAGAGTGAAAATAAGGCTCCTGCATAGACATGTTTGCTAGAAAGTGAAAAGAAGCAGAACATAAGAAAAATAACCCAGAGTGAAAGAACAAATACCGTGCAACAGAATGATGTCTAAATTTTATTTGTGCGTATAGTTCTTAAAGATCTTTGATTTCTAGAAAAGAAAACTACGCAAATCCATGGATGTAAAACAGATGAGTGTTAATGGACTGTGCTCCAGTTCATGCAAAGAATTATGCCACAACATAGTTACGATTTCATGAGAACAACATGCAAGATTAATTTCATGTACAAGTGCAGTTACAACAACAGAGCATTGAATAATCAAATAAACGACATGATTTTTCTATTTGCAATAGGGAGCACAAAGCAAAGAAGCAATTTCTTAAGACATGCAAAAATCTATCACAAAACACACCATGTCTCTTTCCAAACAAAGCACCTAAAGTTCCTCTGGCTTTCTCTCCTTGGAGAGTGTGATAGAGAAAATAGGGCACCAAATATATTCTTACTCCTAACAAGAAAGAGCAATAAAATAAAACAAATTCACACTCGGTTCTTTTCAAGTTTCCAACAAAGCTAGATTAACACTACAAGTGTTTTTGAACCTTAATTTGATGGTGGCATGGCTTCATTTAGCATGTGAGTGTTATGCAAGAAAGAGGTGGGACACAACATGTTGGACTGGGTGAAGCAACAAAACCATTTGAAACCATCTCTGCCAGCATGCAAACTCGAGTTCTGGTTCAAAAAGTAATTAGTGAGAATATACGAATAGTGGGTCCTGAAAACAATACAAACTGGACTGACGAGCCATTGAGTTTCCAAAGGGGTGAATTCCAGTTATAGATATATGATTTGCAGTTCTTGACTTGACATTAAGAGAAACAAATAACTAGCTATAGCAAACTTAAGTCAAATTTCTTCTTTCTTGAATGTACGGCTTCAACACCTCAGATTCAGATTAATAGGAGATTAGCAAACATAGTGATAAATTATTATATGTATAAACTGGGCAGTAAACAAAATCTTAGAGAAGGCCAATAAGCTACCGTTGCTCAAGCTCAAGGTGCATAAGCAAACAACTATCGCTTCCCTAGCCAAGACCAAGCTCCGATTTGTGAAACAAATGAAAGGATAAAAGGAGTAAGAACTAAGAAGACAAGCATGGCACCATACCTGGTAATGGTATTTGGTGCCAAAGGAAGCTGCGAAGAAACCATGTTTCAGGCGTGCATGCTTCACTGCTACGTGTGCTGTTGTTAATCACAAAACTGCAGCTACCCGTCCATGCACATAGTCGGTCGCCATGCCGATGGACGCGCTGGTCGTCGGATATTGCTGACATCGCCCGAGGCGCCGTCCGCACAGTGGACAGAAAAAGAATGAGGAGCGACACAGGGTGGCGCCTGCTCTGCTGCAGCCGAAGTCGAGCTTTGCCCATGTAGCCATGACAATTCCCTTACCATTGGCGGCTTGGTCATCTTCATGATACACCGGACCGTGGACAGCACCACCAGACCGATCTTTTCACTGCCTACCTACCCGCTCACTATAGATTTTGAGCATGGGTGAAAGAGCGCGACTGCTCTTTGGTCAACTGGTGGAAGTGGCAGATCGATTCGAGCAATAGAAGCGGTGCGGGATAAGGGAAAAGGGGACTGGGAGACTCTTGCGAGGAATCATGGAAGATGGAAGTACATATGAGCAGTCATAGGTGCCTCGCAGAGGCGATAGCAGCGGCGACCAGAATCGAGCGGCAGCGGCGTTGGTCGGAATTGAGCGGCTAGGGAACCTGATTTGGGCATCGTTGGAGGAAAAGGGGATCAGCCGATCAGGGCGGACTGTTTTTTTTGGCAAGGAGGGCGGACTAAAAAAGAGAGCTCCGAGCGATTGGTTTTTTTTTTACGACTGAGGGCCATCTGCGTGTGGCTCTGGTAGATCGGCACTCGGCAGGTCCTGGGTTGCCCACATGTAGGCATGAGTGTTGTTTTCCCTCTAAAGTACGTATATAGATAGATTCACAAGCAGCAAATGCTCTTTCATTTCTACAAATTTAATTTAAAAAGATTACCAATACGTGATGAGAGTACTTCATGGAGAAAGCAACACTGTAATTATACATACGGGACAAGCTTGATGGCAAAATTAATTTAACAACATTATTAAACCATAAAATAAGGCGTATAATATTTTGAAGTTAAACAATGGGATCTTTGACCAAGTTTATAGAAAAACTATTAGAAACTATGATATTATATAGATAGAATATAAAATATATGTCATGATGTATCTAACACACTAATTTGGAATGATAGATGTTGGTACTTTTTTGGGCTGTTTGTTGGGACGCTTGGCTATAGGTTGAATCGAGCGTCTCTGGTTTATCGCAATTTTAGGCCTACTTGCAAATGCACTTGGTTGTCGGTGGATCAACATGTCGCTTTCGTCCTAGGAAACATCGTCTAGCCCCACCATATTCCACCTAGGCCAAAACTCAGCAAGACAGGAATAAAAACTATGTATATAACGATAAAATAAAAGTCCTGCCGACAAAATCAAAGGTTGGTACCAGAGGACGGCGCGGCATAGCGCGCTGGGTCCATCTAGTTAAGTCTAAATAGCCCAAGTGGATTACCACTAAACTTAAGCTGTGCATCTTAGGCAAGTCCGTGAAGCCCACGATCGAGAGCGGCCTACGACCAAATTAACTTTCATGTCCTCCGATCCCGAGTACCAAGTAGGGCTGCAAAAGAGTCAAGTTCAAGTGACTTATACTAGGGCTTAACTCAGCTCATAGTAAAATTCGAACGAGTTGTGTCTAACTTGAGTAAAAGTTTGACCTAAATCAACTTATACTTAGCATGTAATGATTTTGAGTCGATCTTGAGCTAGTTTCAAGCTATTCCCTAGCTAGATCTTACACATGAACAATCGAATTTACCACTGAGATCTGGAAAAAGACTATAGAGATATGCACGATCGTACAAACTACATAGATATGATGTGAACTATAAGAAATTCTTACTTCGGGCGAAGGAACAATCATCTCTTCTTAGCAGAGCTTTTCTTGTAGCCCTAGTACCAATACGCCACCCCCCATGGCTATAGTGCGTGCACCTTCCCTTCCAATCCCCGCCTCCAAGGACAGCGAAGCCCGGGCCTGAGTACCTAGATGCCATCCCCCAAGGGATAGTGCGCCGCCACATGCGGGCATGCCCTCCCCTTCCAACCCCCGCCTTAAAGGACAGCCGATCCCGGGCGGCAGAAGTACCTTCCTCCATGTCGGTGACGATTCCAACCTACCCTTCCAATCCTCACCTCCAGGGACCACCGTGCTCGAGTCGGCAACATAATGTTCCTTCGCGCTGCCGACGGTTCCATCAATTTTCCTCTTCAGGCCATTTCTCAATTTGCAAACCCTCATATTCCTTGATGCTTATGATTTCTATGTAAAATGACACCCTCGTGTGTTGCCTTTGATGATGCAATCTACTCCAGCCGTCTCCATATTGATTCTTATGAGATTTGGTGGTCGCCACATGAAAGGTACCTTTGTTTTGATGTCTGCATAAGTTTGAAGGAAGTTGGAGGTGTCGTAGAGGGCTTGCTGCCATCTGACTAGCTAAGTCTAGCGGGAGCACGGGCGCCGCTAAGCCACCAAAAATAATAAGTGGTTGCCACAATCACGTATGTGGCTGAAGGGGCAGCTCCGTTTATGTCCAACAGATGAGCCACTTATATCCTGAGTCTCAACATGAGTGATGGTCTAACAACAATTTTTTTGCCATTTACTTTTTTAAACCATGTTTTGTACATCATCAGATGCAGAGACAAGAGATTTACACTGCGTTACTTTGCGCCTGCCTTGGCACTCATGAAGTATCTGCTTCTTCTTTTTTGAAGGTCTATCTGCTTCTTTTTTACTTTCTTTTCTGACATTTAGAAGACTTGTAAACAAAAGGACAAATTGTTCAAGTGAATAAGCTGTAAGTAGCAGTAGTGCTTGTGGTACCACACCGTTTTAAGCTTATCGCACCGGCCCATCATCATAGCAACTTTTTTGTGAGCAACGATTTGCGCTACCTGTAATATATAATTGTAGGAAACTCTATAAATAATCTCATATATAACTGTTTTAAAGGATACATATCATGTAGTAGTTGGAAATAACAGCTAATGGTGTGCTGACATAAAATAATGAAGAGGTATCGAAAACGGCCCAAAAAAGGTGGCTACGCGCGATTAAAATTACCAACGCGATAATGCCATCTTGACCAAGAAGACGGCGACAGAGGCTGTAGCTGCGCAGTCGGCGGGCTCATGGTTGGTGCCGGCAAAGACTCGATCGCCGGTGAAAACCAAGGGAGCACCATGGCGGGCCTTTCAAGGAGTACATGTGGTCCGTGAAACAGTTTGATTCGATTTCGGTTTGATTATGCGCACTCCCAAATGCAATTGCCCGTATGAATGTTGAGCGCCCTCCAAAACCCTAGAGAAATGAGCATTGGCAGAAATGATCACAATTTGCACTAGTACTAGTAAATACGGCTCGTCTATATAATCCGTTCGTTGCAAGCATCGGATTCTCACACACGAGATGCCTGTCGGAACAGTGTTCTTCGATGGCTGTACGCTAGTTCCACAGACCACTGGCACCGAATGTTTGAAGGCGGTCCACAAGCTCGGTGGCAAAGTGGAATCGCGAGACAGATCGAACGGTTGTGATCGAGCTCTATCGCAAAGCCCAAAGGGTAAAAGTGGAAAATCACCCACAGGCCGTAGATTCCAAACCTCATTCTCACCGTTGCTTTGCTTCCAGTTCCATCCGGAAGCCCCTCCTCGCTCTCTATATCATATCCTCCCCCCGGATTCCGAGGCTGGCGGCCGCCTAACCAGCCGTATCCTTCTCCCCGCCGCCGCCGGAGTCTGGGAAGGGCAAAGTTTTGCAGCTCGGGCTCCCGCGCCACGCCGCCGCCGGAGTTCGATGTCCGTTTGTACCCGATGGATCCGCACCGCCTGAGCTGCCCCGCCGCCGCCGACGCCGCCGACACCGAAGACTGGGGTAAAATCAGGGCTCAGTCCTCTCGCAGCTTCGATTTTTTTGTATATCCATGCTTCTTTTTGAAAAATGATGTGTGGCTTGTCATTATTGATGTGTCAATGTTTCGTGGAAATCATCCCGCGCGTGACCTAATTTCTGCTGCGCTGTGGGCTTGAGGCAAATCAAGAAAGACCATCCTTAATAGTAACCGCAACGAGAAAGAATGATACTGATATGGAGTAAACTAGAGAGAAATTGAATTTGGTCAGCAATGCTTAGCTTCTAGAGATAGACAATGAAGTACTCATATTACTGGGGGGTGATGCTGGGCAAGAAATATTTAACTTGCATATTTGTTGTTATAGGTAATGCTAGGCTTCAATCGCCTTATCTATGATCATCTCAGAACAGATCTGGTTTGCTTGCTGAGGTTTATAACTACATGCCTCGAAGTTTTTAGTCATCATTGGTATTGCTCGAAGATATGGATTCTGGCCGCAAAGTTGTTAGTTATCATTGGCACTGCTTGTTAGAACTCTACATTCAAATCGCAAGTCCAGATCAGGCTTGCATAGTGCCAACCTTGGCGTTATGTAGTATATGTGACTTGCCAATTCAAGCCAATTAGTTATTCACAAATTTGCTCGCATAATCTGTACTCAAACAATGCAATACTAGGTGATATATTTTCCATAGACAGGTGGTTCTTGCTCACCCCATATTATTACAACTCCCACCAAATGGACCAGCATAGATGGTGACCATGGAGTCAAAATCTTTCCTTTTGCGCTGAGGTCTGCTCTTGTGCATAGTCAGCTAGCACTCCTCCCTGGAGTCTGCTGCAGTGGAGACGTCAGACCATGGCCAGCCGAACTGAGGGCAAGACCCCAAAGTTGCTGTGACCATGGGAAGCGGGTAAAGAGGTGCTCTGCTGTCTCCGATTCCTGGGAGGTGGGAAACCCATGCGGCTGGTGCCGTGGCTGGAGGTTCTGGCACTGAAGCCTATTAGCAGCCCAGCATGGGTGCTGCAGGGCAAGCCAATGGAAGAAGTGACAGGAAGCATAATAAACAGATGTATTTCAGAAATATAGAACAATGAGAATGACGATAAGAAGATGGATGCACATATTATATCTGCTGACCCAGTCTGTCTTGTAGTAAACGTTTAGCAGTTCACTAGATGTGAATGAGATGCTCAATGGCAACATCATACAAAGACTCTGGAGGTAACTGGATTTATTTATTTCAGACAAGCTATCTAACTATTGAGCCGTGTCCATGTCTTACAAGCCTTAGTAAAGATCTGTGGACAGGTGACACAAAAGAGGTCAACTAATAGGTCAAGTGTGTTGCCGAACCTGGAACCTTTCTGAGTGCATATGTTTTGATACATACGTCTGGTGGTTGATTCCTTTGTGCCTAATCACCAACAGAAACAGCCAACCATGTTCTTTTTGTGGACACCAAGTTGATAGCACTTGACCCTATCCTACTTCCTAAATATTGCATACCTGGGCTTACTACACAAATATCAATCTTTATTTTAGAAAGGTGAACATCTACAATCACATTGAAAAACTTGAACCTTGAACTAGAAGGGAGAAAAATCATGTGTACTAGGTGTGCACGGGTGATTGAGGCAATTATTGCATAAGAAGGAATTGTTTTCTTCGAGAGGAAATGAATTATTACCTTGTCTATTTATGGAAATATTCTTCCTGTGTTTCCATAACAAAGGATCCAAATGCTAGTGAAACCAATTAGCGAACTCTTCCTTTCGAGTCTGCCAGAAAATCATTCGTTTAGTAAGGAGGCAAATGCTAGTTAAGTTACTCGATAGACCTTGATGTCATAAACAAATACCACAAGGAAATCTTGCAAGACATCCTCGTGGTGGGCCATTAGGATCTTCTCTACTTAATGGCGTACATGTGGGGTCCTGACAAGGACATACTGGTCGTAATCCAGGACCAAGGGGAGTTGTAGTATGAGTATCTACTAAATGACGTACATGTGGGGTATTCTTTTGTGGCTTGGGCCGATTGGTGGATTGAATTTATGAAGCCTTTTACTAACATACGCAACTTAAGTCGGACAGTATTAAATATGCTAGTAAAAGGCTTCATAAGTTCAATATAGCTAATGGGCCCAAAGAATGCATAGATACTAGAATGTCGTCTGTCTCCAATAGGGTGGTATGGCTCAGCTATGCATAGGTCATCATAGCACTCCTCCATGGAAACTACCTGGATGGGAAGAAATTGTGAAAGCTATAGGGACTCCAAATATTATTAGCTCAGTCTTGAAGAAAATCGCATGTCTTTGTAGGATTGAAAGAAATTGGAACTCGAAACATAGTCATCACCATGGTTGCACTGCAGACCGTGACAGCCCAAGAAGACCGGGCCATTTCATTAAAGTGGGCTCATAAAGAACGAAAATTGTACACAAATCTTAAAATTTAATGGGCCAAACACACTGTTAAAACAAAATTTGTCTTGGGATGACAGGGCCGTGGCCCGGTATGGTCCCCAAGACGGTCCGCCAGTGCATGGTTGGTTGCATTAGCAATTTATTAACATCGGGGAGGCATTTTCATTTTGCTTTTTCTTTTAAAGGTTTCTTTAAATGGATACGCATCCACTCCGCGATATATTGCACTAGACAATTTCTCTTTATATAAGAAGGAGCAACAGGATGAAAACTGGATCATCGAAGAGTTTAATATAGGCAGCAAAGTGCTAGGGGAGATGATTTTGCTCCCTGAAGTGGTCTCAAGATGTCATTATAAGGACACTAGAGCGAATATAGGGTCTACCAACAACCACGTAACAACAAAGCCAGAGGGCGATGGTAGCTATATATGTGCTCTTTTTGGAGGGGGGGTAAAACACAAAGGGTGTTCTTGTTCACCATGAAACTATCACAGCAAACTTGGAGAATCACACCTCCATTTTTTTAAGTGAGATGATAACTTTTTTCTAAAAGATTGGTACTCCCTCCGACCCATATTACTCTTCGCTAATATAGATATATCTTGACACCTTTTAGTGTTAGATACATCCATATTAGTGAAGAGTAATATGGGTCGGAGGGAGTAAGAAGTTTGGGAATAGAAACTTAGAAAGATCTAACATATTTACCGACAGAAGATATCCTCGTATGGTTGGTCTCCAAATAAAGGAAGGCCTGACATTAGAAGCATGTGAAATAAGGTCACAGTGTTCAGCACATACGACATAGAAAAATATTAGTCTCTCGATCCCATGTTTCCAGCAATGACCTTGGTAATGCAGGGCAAACTTCATATTCACGATGAGAGAAATAAAGGGCCCTGTGTAGTGAGTGTTTTCCTCTTCTTCCTCGAACCAAAAGGAATGATGATTTAGGATAGAAGTGCCCCACACAACACTCCTTTTAGGACAAGAAATATATTCAACAGTACGATCTTCCCAGTTTAGACCTTTTGCTACTGAATGTGGTTTTCAGCAGCCCATTGCCATCAGTGCTCTAATCTGAACCATTCACCTACGCTCAGTGATCTGTGCCACATTTCGTTTCCAGCAAAGTCTACCAAAATAGGAGATGTTTAGGGATGGACAGGAGAGCTGAAATCCGCGAAATTTGGCTTGGATGATTATGTGTAAGCTTACAACCACAGTGGCTGGCCCTGACCTAAAGAATCGGGTTTGGTTAAAATTTCAGGATGGGATCATTTTTACCTAAGTTCCTGAGAAGGATCAGAATTGTCAAAATTCACGCCCGTTTCGGCATTTTGAAGTCTGCTAAGTTTGTACCTGAATGCTGCAAGTTCTACATTTAGATTCAATATGGGTCTTACATTGTGTGGTGTCATCTCATCTATATAGTATTCAAAATTAAGAAACCTCCTGACGATCTCTTGTATAGGAGTTAGACTCAGGATAGTTATACACAATCTGAAGATAACTGGGACGGTGCCTTTCAAAATTTTGAGAGTGAAATGATAATGTGTAGAGTGTGCTTTCGCTGTTCGAAGATTCTGCCTGTCAATTTCTTCATATTAGATTTTTTGTGCTGTCTTTATATGCTGATAAAATAAATAGCAACTGCTGACCAATTTCCAGTTTACATCATCCAAATACTTGTTGGTGTGGATGGGACACCAGTTTGTTCCCTTGGATACATGTTCTCAGATGCAACTTGTTACATGTCACAGATAATGACGACTTTGTGATTCCAAGCTTGAGCGTTGAAGAATCTGATAACGGTGACTGGGAAGTTTCACAGGCTTCTGCACCTCAACCACCTCCAAAGGTCTCTTTCCAATCACGCTATTCTATTCTGGAACTCTTTGCCAAAGTAACAACACTAGCATATATATTTATTTGCTTGTGCATGAATGAGGACCAACTGCACTGTAAAGTGACAGGGCACATAGTGCCCTGCTTTAGGAAACATAATTGCCCTAACATAAGGTGGAATTTAACTCCACAAAACAAGTAACCTGTATCGCGCAGTAGCAAAGCTGGGCAATCTGGTTGTCAGCTGGGTAGACAATTGCCATCTTCCCTTTTCCTCACTTTACATCTGATGCCTTCAGCAACAGCCTGCCAAGGACACGGAGAACATCTATCTCGGTCCGCACGGAGCACCGCCGTCTCGAGGAAAGAAGCAAGAGGAATCTTCGGCTACAGTCGGACACCGTGATAAGAACTTCAAGGCGAAGGAGGCTGATCGGAAGGTGTCTGCAGCTGGCCTGGATAACAAAGGAGGCTTCGCGAGGGACTTCCACCGCTACAACAATGCGGGCCACCATGTCAAGTAACCCTACAAAAGATGCACTGTAACTTCTCTCCAATGATGCCACTTGGCAGTCGACAGCCTGACTGAGTTGAAGTTTAGTTATCTGTGTGATGGAAATCATTGGGGGTCATTGGTCTAATTATTATCCAGCGGCATTTATACCTGAAATCATATGTACTGTGGGTCTGCTGCTATGGAAGAATGGATCTGTTTCGGATGGAATTGTTTGTGTTTCTGGACCACCGTTTTTGTGAGGCTCCTGGTGTTTGATTATTCTGGGTATATTGGGGTTAACCGGGTGAAGATGGATAACGCTCATCGGCCAAGGTTGCTGAAGCATTGCTTGGTGGATCTGTGTCCATATCACTCGATTATTAATGTGCCTTCTTGGCGTCTTGATTGCCATCATCACATCTCACTTGGTATTTCATTTCGTGATGATTAAGTTATAGTGCCTTGGGTAGGGACAGGACGAGAACATGCTCCTGAACGTCATCGTGATGTAACCGATCGAATGGCGACTTGATATCTACTAAACCCCTGGAAAGATCTCTGCGTGTTGATCGTGGTGGCAGTAAAGTTTGATTGAAAGCTTTGAGGACGTGCCATGCATCTCGGTTGGCGCATGGCGCATCGCCCTTTCGACGCGAATGGCACGAGCAGATATGCTATGAAGGTAGGAGTAGTAAAGTAGGAGAAGGATCTGGTGTCCATAGTAGTAGGCTGCTCTTGTAAGTAAAGCCTTAGCTGCTACAGCCTACATGCGGTTCCGGTTGTTGCCTGCCAGAAGAAACCACATTATAGGAGGACTACCTTTTCTCTAGAACAGAAAGCGTCGTTGCCATCCAGAATTGCTGCTCTTGAGAACGAAACGGCAGCTAGCTATTTCGGCGATTTGGCATCTTTCAGGATTCCTCCCTAAACCCTGCCTCTGCTGTTCTGTTGATCGAGTCTGATATTTCCCTCCTTGGCGAGGCCTATCGGGAGGGAATCCTTTGGCAGTTGGCGCAGTTCTTTTTTCGAGGTTCTTTTGCTGGCACTTGCCATTTTACAGCTGCTCTTTTCTACATAATGCAAAAGCAAAGCGGCTGATGTTCCCCTAAAAAAAGGGAGGAAGGAATGGCAATACCAAGAGATAGTACCAAATGGATAGTTTCAGCGAGTAAAACACAGCAATTCGCGTGACAACATTAGCCATTGCGGTACAGGTAGTTCCGTTTCGTTGCATGTACATGTAGTCCTCCAGCACGCGCCCACTCCATGGATGGACCAAAGGCCAAAGGCCAACAGCTCCTCTATCACACCTCCCGCGAAAGCGACCGGTTCTTCTTCTCCGTTCTTCCTTCTTTTCCACTAACGATTTACGTCAGTGGTAGATGTCAGTGCCCCACTAAAACTAGGAACATTTGCGATTTCGAGCTCGATCAATAGCTTAAGGACAATTTGCTTTCCTTTCAGGGCAGTAGCAACTACTAGCAAGGTGTCTATTTGGTGGGACACTGGGACTGCCTAACCAGGACTTGTGGAAAACTTTGTGCAGACGGCTTTCCTACTCCGTGCAAACAGTTGGAATCGTTTGGCACTGTTCTCTGTGTGAAGCTTACTGGAAGCTTTATTTTATGCATACGGCTTCCAACTCCGTGCAAACAGTGCGCGTGCGTGCGTTGGGAATCCTTTGGCTGGCCGGCCGGCTTCTGCTGCAATGCACTGGTATGCTGCTGCTTTCAGGCTAGCTTTCCTCAAACTATTCAGGGTGTTTCAATGTCAGTGGTGCTGTCGCCTCTCGATCAGTGATTACGTTTTTGATTGGGATCGGACGGCTCTGGTTGATTTGGCTGCATAATAACATTATTTACACGTTTTTCCTTTTGGGGTGTGTGTGTGTGTTAGAGAGGCTGAGCTGCGTAAGCGCACAGAGATAGAGTACTTTTACTGGTATAAAGAGAATATCTCCAGTGATATTTAAAACTAAAAGTATCAAAAAATAAAAAAGTCAAAATACATATCAATCATGAGCAATTGTAAATCGCCTAAGGTGAAGGTGGAGGTCCAATTTGTAGATTATGCTGCCACCCATATGTAGGGAAAAAGTATTCCTCGCCGTAGCCTACAGCCATGTACAGACCTCCATAAATAGTTCGTGGTTCTCCATCCGCTGAAGAGATAACCACAAACTGAGAATACCGGTATATCTGTAATTTTTATCATTTAAAACTTTGTCGTTCCTACACAGCTATAGCGATCATATAATGGCAATCGCTCCCACCCTAATAAGTTTCATAAACCTAAGATCAATACCATGAAGCCAATTCCCGGAAATATTAGCAACACTAGTCGGGGGATACAGGCTGAAAGCTATTTGGATGGTTGATCATATAGATCCGGCAAAGCAATATTGGAAGAATAAGTATTTGATCGTCTCATCTTGATGACAAAACAATTATTGAGTATTTCCATGCCGATTCCTCTTAACAAGATTGTCTTTGGTTAGGATAACCCCACGACGCAAATACCAACCAAAAATCTTAGTTTTTAGTGATATTTTCATACTCAACAACTAGTGTAACAAAAATTCATTTATTTTAGTATAACTTCAAAATGTGCTATTCCATACAATATTTAGAAATATATGAAGTATTCATTCTAAATGTGTAATTATTATAGCACTAAAACGATAAACGAACGGCATGCTCTTCCACCGGCTCTGTCTTGACGCGGCGGAACACATGTGCCCGCGATCGAGGCAGCGATGGTTGCCTGAAGCCGTCGGCAATCTTCTTTCAGGCCTATGCTTCTGTACACCCCCCTCTCCAAAGTCCAAACCCGATTGGTTTTTGCCTTTAATTAATTATTAAGTTAATTTAATTAGTTTGGCCCAGCCCGTCTAAGCCCATATCCAAACTTCGTATACAGTACCGATCGTCCCTCGCGATCAATCGTGCTCCTCGGACCCATGATCCGATTGCGGTTGCCGGCCGCCGGCCGCCATGAGAACGCCGGTGCCTGAAACAAACTCCTCGCCAACGGTGGCGCTGCAGCGCGTCCGGCCACACGCGGGTACCACGCTGGAGTATAGCCGCATGGGCTGGTTGCTGAGGAACGTGATTCCCCTTCCCCCTCTAGGTTTCACAATTCTCTGATCGGCCATGTTTTAGATTTGGATTTGGATTTGTATGCATGATCAAGAAATAAACAGTGGATGGATGGATGATCAGCTTGTTCTTTGTACGTGTACGAGAAGATTTAAGAACTGTACAAATGTTAGAAATCTTTGGCCGCTTGAATCCTTTGCGTCTTGATGCTGCCACCGAGCACGCCGGCGACCACGTCCGCGGGCGTACAAACGGCTGTGCCGCCACCATGAACATGAGCAGTAAGAACGGGGCACCATGCCATTGCGTATAAATACAAGCTTATATGCATACAAATACATACAGATTAATTGGGTCATACGGATTTTTTTTACGATGCCATATGGGTTTATACGAGGCTAATACGACTTAATTATTGAAATGATAAGTTGCTAAAGATAATCATATCTTTAATTATGAAAGAATACGGAGCGATCTCAACCGTTGTTATGTTTAAATTTAAAGAGCCCTTCTTTCAACGCACTAGCTCGTTTTCTTCGTCTACGTATATTCCGCGTACCCTGTTAGCGACAGCTCTACTGCTTCCTCCCACTACATGGAATTGAAGGAGTGGTCTGTGAAAAAGACGGCTGTCCTCCACCTCCACTCCATGAAAAACATTAGCATTAGTTAATGTGAAACACCGAGTGATGGAGTAGGAGCTTAACTTTATTAAACCCTGGCAATCTTATCGCTGGGAGAAGAAGAAGAAGAGAAGGCCTGTTCGCCGACACACTAGCTAGGCGGTGCAGCAGTTCAGTGGTTACGTGTGGGTGGCGAGGGTGGCCCGCGTGGCCGCTAGCTCCCTTCCTCCCTGTTTTCTGGTGGCGTAGGGCAATGATCCGCGGGACGGTAGGGAGAGCGTGGCAGCGTTGCGCGTAATCATGCCGGGTGATCGTGCCACCAGCTAGTTTAAAAGCGGTGCTTGTGCTACCACCCACCGTCGGACCCTCGCTCTCCCTTATCATATCTCTCTCTTTCTTCCTCCTTCCGGCCGCGCTCTCCGTTGGCCTGCTCTGCAACTAGAACTAGCAAGAAAGCGAAGGTGGCAAGACCTTGGAAGAACACCGAGGGCAGGAAAAGGTAACTAATAAGGCCGGTGGCCTTCTCTCTTCCCCCTTCGTCTCAGTGTGTTTGTTTGTTCGCCGTGAAGATCGTAGCTTGTAAGTCTAGTTCTTCCTGATTGCCAGACGTCTATGGCTTGATTGTGCTCTTTCTCTGCTACTTTCTCTGTCCTGCTTGCTTGTCAAACAAACAAAAAATCTGAGCCGGCGAAGCAAACCGAGCGAAACTTGGATCAGTTTCAAAATCTTGCTCATGAGGAGATGTGCATCACAGTATCAGCTAATCTGCGGCTTTTACATTCGTAGTGCGAACAAAATCATTTCACCCAGGCTGTTTCCGAACCCCACTTCTAGTAAGTTTGTTTCACATGGTGTGCCGACTGCCGACTACGCCTTGTACTCTGTCCTTCAAAGTAGGAGACGTGAAGTAGAGATCAAGGCAACGTGAAATGCCTTTCTCTCTTTAAGCTGAATAAATTGACCAACTACCTAGCTAGCTAGCTAGTTGTTGATCCGGAGATATGTCGGAGAAGCAGCGAATGTTTCCAAGCAAACTTTGCCCTGTCTCTCTATCGACAAGCCTAGTTTCACGGAACAGGGGTTGTAGGATTCTACTTCACTCGTCGTCAGCTTCTCTAGTCGAGTCAACTATGTCCTTGTCACTGTCCTCTGTTCTCATGAAATTAATTTGAACCAGCAAGTTTATTATGAAATGGAACAACGGAATTCGGACTCACTTCTTTACTTATTGTTCCCTTCTCAGATGTCGACGATCGTCATGAGAGTCGACCTCGACTGCGACAGATGCTACAAGAAGATCAGAAAGGTCCTCTGCAAGCTACAAGGTTTGTTGTCCGCCCCAAAATCTCACTTCTTTACATACTCCTAGCATTACAGACCGTCACAGAAATATTCTTGATCCGATGGTTTACTAATTCAATAATAACTTTATCAGACAAAGAGAACATCAAGATGATCTCGTACGATGAGAAGAACAACATGGTGACGGTGGCCGGGTCGTTCGACGCCGAGGAGGTCTCCGACAGGCTCTGCTCCAGCGCCGGCAAGGTCATCACCGACATACAGGTCGCCAGAGGGAACCAGATGATGATGCCCGGCGCCGGCGCCGGCAACGGCAAGGCGGCACCCAAGCACCCCGGGAAGGAGAACCACGGCGGCCAGCAGGGCCATGGTCACGGAGGCGGCCAGCAGGGTAAAGGCCACGGAGGCGGCCAGCAGGGCCATGGCTACGGAGGAGGCCAGCAGGGCCATGGCAACGGCGGCGGCCAGCAAGGCCATGCCTACGGAGGCGGCCAGCAGGGTCATGGCAACGGCGGCGGCCACGGTGGCGGCGGTGGAAAGCCGGACAAGACCAAGCACGTCAAGTTCGACATGGACGACGATGAATTCGACCTGCCCTCCAGCCACGGCGGCAAGGGTCACGGCAAGGACCACGGGAAAGGTCACGGACACGGTCTCGCGGAGAAGCCGAGGGTGTTCACCACCACCGCGAGTGCTATGGCACGGAACGAGGCCCCGCGCCCCCAGCAGCCGACGTCCATGGCGGCGATGGCGCCGATGCGGATGCCGCCGGCAACGGGGCCGAGCATGACGATGATGCCGCAGGCGCTGTCCGCGCCGTCCATCTGGCCGCCGCCGCCGCCGGCCGCACAGTCGTACGGCTACGGTGCGCCGGCATACGGGTACGGAGGGGCCCCACCTGCAGCCGGTGGGTACTACGGCGGCCCCGTGTACGACCACGGTGGGTACGGTGCGTACGGCGGCGGTGGGTACGGTCGGAATCCGTACCAGCCCCAGCCGCAGTGCTACTACGAGGAGGAGCCCAGCGCCGGATGCAGTGTCATGTGATGAGCTGAAGACGGATCAGAATCAGATGACCAACCATGCATGCTTTGGTGAAAGAACTTTCTACTTAGTTCGCGGCTTGGTTTTCTTCTTCTTTTCTTGGGTGCTTTGTGTCAGGGTGTGTGTGTGTGTGTGTGTGTGTGTGTGTGTGTGTGTGTGAATATGATCGTACGTACAGCTTGATCGTGTCGCTGGCCGTTGCCTAGTTTGTAGTTTATGTGTTCAATACTGTGTATAGTATAGATATATGTCATCAGCATAGTTTGTATCTAGAGTTCTAGACCGAAGCTGTTGTTTCCGATCCTCCCATGTCAAGTTCAACAAACATATGAGAATGCTGGGCAGTAATTCTCTCTAACTATCTCTTCTGTATTTTTTTTTTAAATGGGGTGATCCTGCCTCTGCATCAATTGATGCATACGACATTGATTAAAGACTAAGTCTCAAAAGAGTATTACAAATAAACTTATGCAAGTTCTTTCTCTTCTGTATTTATGCAAGTTCTTACATTCTGCATAGGAGTGCCATGTGCAGATCTTTCCCAGAGACTGCTGCAGAATTTTCTTTCGGCACTTGCGCGACATCTCTGCAAATGAATTTGGTGGAATCTTTACAAGAACTCTTTTTTTTTATGAAATCTTTACAAGAACTCTCTCTTTTCATTAGGAAGAATTCCGAATATGAACAAAGGTGGTCATGTTTTGAGAGGAGAGGAGACATACCGAAAATCCCTAGATAATACCCACATGCTCTACAATTGTATTTGCATGATTCTTTGTGGTTCGGATGGAATGTCATACGCCCATATGCCCCTATGAATGATGTCCTCAAAAGAGAGTGATCAACCTCCATGCATATAGGTCATTCTGTGCTATTGAAGATGTGGCGTGGCGGCTCCTTTCTCTTCAACCATTCCACATAATTAAAGTAGATGAGGTGGCCTCTACACTACTGCCCTTTTTGGTCATTCTCCTTTATTCGTTTTGGCTAAATCTAAGAGTATTGTGTAGTTTTTTTTATTTTGTGTAATTTTGCACATGCTATCTCCTATTGTTGCAAACAATTCTTATAGAAATTTCTGAAGACAGATGAACCGATGTTAAACAAATCGGGGCCGATTGAAACGGTACAAGACTCTAGGCGGACTCCTAGGCGATCTGATCTCGTGCCTCCCGCCAGCGCCGCCATAGATCGCCTCGTCTATGTGGCCTTTAGGCCATGGAGGCGCGGTGGATCTCGGCCCTCGTCGATGGGAGGGCTCTGCCCCCTGTTTTGAGGGCTTCGTTCTTCGTTTTTAGAGTCAAGGTTTGTAGGGGCGACGCCTCGTGCAATAAGGTCTCCCCGGCTTCAACCCCATCTCGGTGGCAACGTCGAGAGGCTTGTGGGAGTGGTGTGGTCTTTGAGGATTTCGTCTGGCTGTGGGGATCTTCAGATCGTCAAGGAGCTTCATCGGCAGTTCTTCCTTCTTCTTTGTCTTCGGGACAGATGTGGTCTTCTTGACCCGTTTGGCGACTTCCCGTCCGCAACCAACAACGTCAGGCCGACTCAGGGAGGAGCGGCAGCGGCGGCGCGCCGTCGACACGGTCTGGAGGTTAAAGATGAGGGGCTTCTCAAGGATCTCGTTGTAATTTTCGTTTTTCTTGAGGTGCTTTATACTGTTTGTTGTTTCTTTTAATGCCAGTATCCTATTCGCAAAAAAAGGAATTTCTGAAGACAAAAATCCAGTTGCTCGATTTCAGGATTATATTTTCTATATGGTTCTTTTGAGTTGCGTTTATCCATACATAGTTTCTGTTGACTCGATCTTTATGAAAATAATCTTTTGATTTTCCCAATGATGTAGTCAAACAAAAATTGGTGTAAGCTTAATCATGTAGGCATGTTACAGTTGTACATTTTCTCTATTCTCGTTATCTTCAAAATATAACAAAATCAATCGGCCCTTGGTATTGTGACGTCGTGAGACGAAACACATGCAAAGTGAATCCTAAGAACCTCATAGCAGAATAGGACTAGGGACTAATGTTGAGAAAACCTATCCTTTGATAAGACCAGCTAGCCGACTATTGGTGCCTACACATTTCAAACAACTCGAGTTTCCCCCGCAAAAAAAAAGAACAACTCGAGTTTCCTCTTAAACACCATCCACAGAAGAAATGCATGCACTTACTGTATTTCGTTGATGTCTAGATCCGTATTTATTTAGTTGTGTTATGATAAATAACATCCAATGACATATATGTACAATACCACGGTTCTATCGCCACACAAGCAACATAAAACATTAATTTAGACTATTTGGGTATATATACCATTCATATGTGATCAAATAGTAATACACAATGACATCGCAGTTTACTCTTCCGACCAAGTGATGTCCTCCATACCAACATTCTTGTCTAGACCCAGGGCATTCCACACTGCTGGTGAAGCATCAACAATGTTGTTAGCACAAGGCGGCTCATAGTTATGCTCACCGTCGCAACCATACACGGAGTCACACTCGTCCACCACCTTAGCATACACAGACTTGCCGTTGGCGGTGATCTTGATTTTGTGGCCGCAACGAGCCATCTTCTCGAACCAACCAGTGGACAGCGCGACAACCATTTCCTTGTCGCTGTGGTAGGCCTTATCACACTCTGACGGGCCACCTCCGTCCTTGCCCTTCTCGAAACTGTTGAGTGTGAGGACAGCCTTCGTTGCTGCGGTGACTGGTGGCGAGCAGTGGTACTGTGGGTACCTTTTTCCATCCTCGCAGCAGTCCGGGTCATTGCTCCTTTCGCAGTTGCCAGCTTTTCCTGGGAGATAACCACTGGCGTGACAAACACCGAGGTTGGGCCGAAGGGATGACGCAACATGGGAAGCCGAGAGCACAACCAGGAAGAAGAGTGCCATGGTAGCCGCGATTGAAGCAGTAGCCATCTTTGCTTTCCTTAGACTCTCCTTCTCACACTATTTCTTGTAATCTTTGCTTTGTTTTGGCTTGATTGTTGGGTGCTCGCCGTGTATGTGCCTTTATAGGATGGACTAGTTGTGTTGCCAGTTGCCACTAGGTGTGAAGTGTCCAATAATGCTACACCTACGTGAAAAACATACGGGAAGAGTCCTACGGGCTGACGTGCCATCCAACGTGGCTACGATTTGTTCAGGAAAAAACGGAAGTGGCCCAGCTAACGATTCGTTTAGGAGAACAGGGAAGGTGTCCAGCGATCACGGAAGGAAAAACAGAAAATTTCGGCAGCTGTGCTTCCTATCGTTTCCAATCTGCTTTCTCTGCTTCAGATAGATCGACGAGGAAGGAGAACATTGGCTGCAGAGGAAGGAGACCATTGCCTTGCCGCCGCCGATCTGTATGACCGGAGAGTCATTTATTTGTCCGGGCGAGACATTTTCTTGCCCCCATACTCTATGAACAGTTTGATCTTACGTCTGCATACAGTTTGATCAGAATTTGCAGGTAAACCTAGCAGTTTCGTTCTCATTATCAACGCATAATTCTAGTATGTTCTTGTGTTCTCATTGATCACAAGTCTATATGCTAGCTTCTAAATACAGTAGCAAATATCTGAAATCATAATCATAGTGTATGATGTGCACTTAACAGTCCTGGCCATGGCCTGTTCATTGTGTTTCTCATCGCACATAACATCTCCTTATAAGTTGCAATACTATTTTATGTACTACATGGTTCACCAAAATACATGCCAAAATTGAGATAATTTATGGACATATGATATTTTACATATTTACTTGCACCAATAATGTGTACTGTGGTGATTTGTAGGAATGGACAATCAAACTCCTAGTGTTCAGGTTTCAAGTGACATGTCTATTTCAAGCAATGAGGATGGCTGTGAGCAACAGAAGGAAGACATCGTGGAACTTGAACAAGATCATGGTGAAGCACAACCATCAACCGTACTCCAGGACCCTGAGTTGGGCATGACCTTTGAGGGTGTGGATGATGTGCAAGAATACTACAATAATTATGCTAAATCTAAAGGTTTTGGTGTCACAAGAAGAAGCTCGCATACTGATGATGATGGAGAACTAAAGTACCTTACACTCTCTTGTTCTCGCTATGGTAAGACTCAGTCAAACTCCAAAAATTTGCTGAAGCCTAATAAATCAGCCGGGTTAGGATGTAAAGCTAAAATCAATATTACCCGTTGTCATAGTGGAAAGTTTCAGCTATCAAAGGTCAATTTGGATCACAATCATACATTAAGTCCACTCAAATCTCGCTTGTTTAGATGCAACAAAAAGATGGACTTTCATGTTAAGCGCAGGCTTTTATTGAATGATCGGGCTGGAATACGAGTAAACAAGAATTTCAATTCTTTTGTTGTGGGAGCAGATGGTCATGAGAACTTAACTTTTGGTGAGAAAGATTGCCGCAATTTTCTAGAGAAAGAGAGAAGGTTGAAACTTGGACGTGGTGATGCTGAAGCTGTTCGTGACTATTTTGTGAAAATGCAGTCCGAAAATCCGAAAATTTTCAGTGTTATGAATGTTGATGATGAATCTCGACTACGGAATGTTTTTTGGGCTGATGCAAGAAGTAGGGTAATGTATGACTCCTTTAATAATGTTATAACTTTTGACACAACATATCTGATGAACAAATATGACATGCCTTTTGCTTTATTCGTCGGAGTCAATCATCATGGACAGTCAGTGTTGCTAGGATGTGCTTTATTATCAAATGAAGACATTCCAACATTTGTCTGGTTATTTAAAGCATGGCTTACTTATATGTCAAATTGTCAACCAAATGCCATTATAACTGATCAAGCAAAAGCTATTCAAAAGGCTGTGGAGAAAGTTTTTTCAGAATCTCGATATAGATGGTGCTTATGGCATATAATGAAAAAGATACCTGAGAAGCTTGGTGGATATGATGAATATGAGTACATCAAGGTTGCTGTTGGCAACGCTATTTATGATTCATTAAAAGTCACACAGTTTGAAGTTTCTTGGATGCGTATGATAGAGAGGTACAATCTTGGTGATAACGAATGGCTTAGAGGGCTTTATGACCATCGACACCGTTGGGTTCCATCATTTGTGAAAGACGCCTTTTGGGCAGGTATGTCTACTACACAGCATAGCGAGAGTATGAATGCCTTCTTTGATGGCTATGTTAATGCAAAAACAACATTAAAGCATTTCTGTAGCCAATATGAGAATGCTCTTCGTGATAAAGTTGAGAAGGAGAATATTGCTGATTTTAATTCTTTCAATTCAACGATACCTTGTGTCACACGCTTTGACATAGAGAAGCAATTTCAATCAGCATATACAAATTCCAAGTTCAAAGAATTTCAGGAACAGCTAACAAACAAGATGTACTGTGATCGGAAGTTCATACAGAAAGAAGGGGCAATAGAAATCTATGAAGTAACCGAGGATGTGTTGATTGACGCAGAAACTGGATGGCGAAAAGATATAATGTATCATGTATATTTTAATGAGGAAGAGTTTGAAGTTAAGTGTTCATGTCGCCGCTTTGAATTCAGAGGTATTTTTTGTAGCCATGTGTTAAGTGTGCTCACTGACAAGAAAATAAAGAAGGTTCCTTCACAATACATCCTTGATCGATGGGAAAAAATATGAAGAGAAAACATAATTTTATCAGGTGTACATATGGCGGCATGGAAGACACTCCCGTTGCAAAGCGTTTTGATATGTTGTGCAATTCCTTCCACCCAGTTGCAGAGATAGGTGCCATGTCAGATGATTCATGCAATGCTTTGATTGAGGAGCTTCGTACCCTGAAAATTAAGTTCACTAGTAACTCAAGTTCTGAGAATAATGAGGAACAACTTGGTACACAGGAAGGTGAACTTTCTAACGACCAGAGCACAAGTAAAACTATTTTGAGTCCAATAGCTGTTAGATGTGCTGGACGTCCTCCTTCACTAAGAAAAGAATCAAAGGTTGATAAACTACTTCGTCAAGCAAAAGAAAAGAAGAAAAAAGCTGAACTGAAGGAGAAGAAGAAAGCTGCACAAGAAGAGAAGAAGAAAGCTGCACAAAAGGTACTTTCATTCTTATATTAAGTTTTGTACAAATGCGCTAAGTTCAGCACCAATAATTGTTCTATTTTTAGGTTCGCTCCACAAAAAGGTCAAATACAAAAAGGAAATCACCACAGGATGACACTCCACAACAAGATAACGTGAGCATAATTTGTTTCTTAACTGTTCAATCACCCCATACTTTCCTATAAGTTTCTTAGTTAATGGTTATTCTACCTTCTGAAACAGATTCAGCATATAGTTAATTTGGATTACCAACCGAGTAGCAGGACAATCCAGGTTTCGTTGTTTCTAATCTTTTTATCTCCAGCAATTATTTGAGCATCCATCTCATTCCATACCTTTATGTGTAGCAAGAATCGTTTAACTTTGGAATTGGTACTGGCAACATATCTCCAACAATACCCTCTGCAGTACCATATGGAGTAATGCCGGTATGTTTGATTCTCATCTCTTTATTTCTCATATAGTTACTTCAAAATTGTAGTCATTTGATGCCTTTTTAATAGGAATCGGTCTCATCTCCAGTACAATCAGGTGGTATATCGACAATGGTTATGCCCCATACTCTGGGAACATATACAAGCTTGTTGTTTGAAGTTCAACAAACCTCTGCTAGAGTGGCAAGTTCTACTGAGATGCAATTTGATGGAACTAGAATGTGGAACAATAGGTCGACTCAGAGTTAGATGATGCATCTTTTTCTTTTGCACTTGCAACTTTTGATGTAATAAGTTCTAGGTACCAGCAGAGAGGAGACTATTTATATCTTTGTTTGGAATGCTTCATCACTGGTTTAAACATATATCAATGCTCAAACTTTAGTGCAATTTTTCTTGTGCTACTGGAATGGTTGTGAATTTATGAGTACACACTATACTTAACAGGTCCTTTTCCATTCCACTTTGCCATTTGGAAAAAATAGCATTAGCTACATGAAACAAAGAACAAAACTGAAATGAACATGCCATCACATATTATTTCCTGATTCATGATTAGTACAAGCCACAAGGAGCCGGCGTTACAGTGCAAACAGCAGAAATGCGTACAGCTGAACATATTGATACTGAACAAGCAGATGTAAAACATGGAGAGTGCAAAGAGCAGAAATGCGTACAGAACTGAACATACTAAACAAGTCAATAATTCTTATACATTTGCTGATACAGAACTAAACATACAATTTCTTGACTTATCATACACCCTGCACAATGCTTACATAATTTGCAAAATATTCATGATCATGCCTTTCTCCCAAATTCTCCAAAAATTAACATAGGAGCTGTCTTGCAAAGCTTCTGTATAAATTGAACTTTGTCTGAAGGCTATCAGACTGAAGCATCTCAGCTCATGCTTGCTTGCCGTCCTAGCTTTCACGTGAGTGTCCTAGCTGAATTGTTTCACAAGGTTGCTGGAGCCCTGGTTGTGAAACGAGAAATTGAAGTATTTGGCTTCCTTGGGAGACCAGTCCGGCCGTTAGCGCCACCGCCGCCGTCTTGCCGCCGGCCTCCAACCAGGGAGTCCGCGGCGATCTTGTACAGATCCGGGGCGTCTCTATGTCCTGCGGCTGCTCCCACCGACGACGTCTCGGATAAATTGTCATGTCTTACCGCATCAGAGGACCACGCGGAAGCTCGCCTCGCCGCTCCTCTCGCCGCATCGGAGGACCTTGCCGCGCCTCTCGCCGCATCAGAGAAACCTCGCCAGGCTGATAGCGTGAGGGAGAAGGGATGGGGAATTGAGGATAAGAAGTTTTTTTTTTCGAGCAAAACTAGGAGAGCGTAATCTTCTCTCGCTTTTCCCTGCCCACTTCGTTAGGCGAGTAAATTACGGCCAAGTCGGACATGCACGTCAGCGCGTAAGTTCTTTCCCGTAGGTTTTTACGTAGATGTAGCATTATTGTTTTGTGTCCACGGCAATCCGTTACTATTTTCAGATGAGAGGTGAAATGAAACTGCACGGACTTGGCCGTTGATTTGGCGTGCCGTTAAGGACGGTTATCTTGTTAAATAATTAGCTATTTACATGAGCCAAAAGCTGTTAGCCCGTGTCCATCAGCCGCGTCGGCCATTTCTCTTCCGGCCCATTACTCTTCTCTTCTCCCATTTTTCAATTTCCAGAAGGCCACAGCACACGGCCGCTCTCCACCGAGCCCGGCGACTCCCCGGTCGCTCCCCTCGCGGCCGGAGCAGGGATGCGGGAGGCCTGAGCCGCAGGCTACCGCGCGGCCGGAGCAGGGATTCCGGATACCTGAGCCGCAGGGCGCAGGCTACCGCGCGGCGCTTGCCTGCCGGCGCCGGTCCTAGCGGACCGTCGGTGAGTATGCATTCTGTGTGTTTTCTCTACCATCTAGTGCTAGATTTACTTATGTGGTAGGTGTTCCATTGCCCAATCATATGCTACTGGGCATGTACGACTTTCCCGGTCTACCTCGTACTGATTCAGGAATTGCCTGCACCGAGTTAGTTCTTATTTTTTGCAGTACCAGTCGGCAGTCGGCAGTCGGCATCAGTACTATTGCTAAGCACACTGCTAATTAGTCTGGGTAACTAGCATTGGAGGTGGTAGATGTTTCTTTAATAGGATACAAATTCTGGCCACAAATTTGGCTTGGCGTTCTACAGAGCTATAGGAAAACTATTTCAGCAATTCCGATGCCACTGGATTTTCCAGAGCTATGCCACTGCTTTAACTTTACATGTAACGTGGTGTCTATTTCTTGGTTCCTGAACCTAAATGTTTGTTTTTTAGCATGAGGTTTTATGTCTACTTGCGTAGAGATGGTGTTCCGTTGCCATCACACATTTTTGCCCGTATCCATTTGAGATGTAAGTTGCAATATTCTCTAATGTGGATTCCAGTGCTACTCACTTCTACTAGCTTTTGATATTAAGGATACGTATATCTAGTAGTTGAAAAATGACAAGTAATTTATTTTACCTATCAAAACCGAACTTGTTAATTATGAGTTTGCTAAGTTTGTGCCATTCCACCGGCAAAAACATGCAGTGATCTCTAAAATTCTTTAATTTACATGGTCTATGATCATATTGAAGTGCTGGATTGTTGGCAGATATCTTGCTTTTGATACATCCTATTTTATTTCACTAGCAATGCCATCATCAGATAGATGTGTCGACAGTTAGCATTGTCCATGCATGGCTGATGAGTCTCCTAGATGGCTAGATAAGTAAGGAAGGATTCTACAATATAATGTTTGCTTTATGGGGCATTGTTCAAGTAAATATATATGTATTCTTTTCCCTAGATGATTTTTATCTGAATATCAATATTTGAGTAGTGGATTATCAGATTTTTTTTAAGAGAATCAGATGAATAACATGGGCTTCTGTTTGGACCATGGATAAATATCCTCCTCGAAACCATAATATATTTTCTTGCCTATTTGGTTTTGTAGTAAAAGCCTGACTTTGAAGGCGCTTGTTCTAAAAAGCTGGAATGTGCTGCACCAAAAGACTTAATTTTGATCCTATCGGAAATTACCTGTTCTTGATACAAGGAAAAAGTTGAGCCTGTCGCTGCAACGTTCAGATTAAATAGATGACCTTGATGTGTTTCTATGGTTTCAAATGAGTCGTGACTTCTGATGGCAGGCCAAATAGTTGACTGGTAGATTGACCTGCTAGGGGGGCAAATAACAATTAATGTTAACCTATTAGACTGCTAGTATACTAATTGGTGTTGTGGTACTGGTAGTACATATACCTCTAGCGTTCAGATATATATTGATATTGAATCAGTTAGTTTCGGCTAGAAGTTGTATACTAGTGCAGAGGATAGTACCGGCGATTGGGTACTCTGGTGCTTGTTAGATTAAGAACAATTTTGGACAGGTTTGCAAGGATGTAGTCCCTTCATCGGTATTACTATGCCACCTCATATTTTGAGTCGAACTTTGACCATCAAGTTGAACAGAAATACGAGTTAAATGCCATAAAAAAAGTTGAAATGCGAATCAGTCATATATATATATATTTAAAGCATATAACTCATATTTTTATATTTAAACTGATGGTCAACCTCAGACTCAAAATACTCAGGGCGTTGTAATACCGAAATGGGGGGACCGAGGGAGCATCTCTTAAGGTACTTCTACGGTATCTTGTATTAGTAAAAGTTCCTGTAATACCCAAAATTTGACCTGGCGTTGTATGATTGTCCTTCAAATTTTTGTTTCAAATAGCCTAGCATTCACATATCTGAAAACTATATGAGCTTTCACCAGACAAGATCACAATTCCATTACCAGCTCGATAACATACTACAAAATATTGATGCATTACCAACTTTGTGACATACAAAAACTGGTTGTAAGAAGTAATTTAGTGGTAATATAGCAGCACCCATAGTTTTGGGAAGATAACTAGTACATAATTTTACCTGAAATAGCAGATGCAGCTTAATTAATGGTTGCTCCATTGCCGAAAGGCGCACACGCGTGCCCGTCTGCCCGCCTAGCTATGCATTGTATAGTTGAGAGCAGCTGCCTCATCACTAAGAGTAGCATCACACACATACTGGTGCATTATGTTAGTGTGTTATTTAATGGAAATACAGTAACACCCATAGTTTTCAGAAATTACAAGTACATGATTTTTCTTCAAATAGCAAATATGGTCAAGATTACCAGCACACACACGCACACACAAGTGAGGAGCAGCTGCTCCAGCACTGACAGTACCATCACACACACACCATATACTCTATATAAGTGAGGAGCTCACAGTTCCCTTGTGTATGCCCCTAAGTGTAGAATGGCACGACATGCCATGGTGCAGCTCACACATCGGACCAAGTGATCTTGAATTCTCCAATGTTCTTGTTGAGCCCCAGCACCTTCCACACCGCCGGTGATCCGTCCACGATGTTGTTCGCACATGGTGGCTCAAAGTTATGGGCCTTGTCGCAGCCATGAACCGAGTCGCAACCACCCAGTAGACAGCGCCACCACCAGCTCGTTGTCCTTGTGGAAACGGTTGTCACAGAAGGATGGCCCACCACCATCGCCCCCTCGGGCAAAGCTGTTCAGTGTCAAGGTTGCCGTTGTCTTGGAGGTCACTGGGGGCGAGCACCTGAACTGCGGATAATGGTGGCCAGGAATGCAGCATACAGAGCCGTTCTCCTTGTTGCACTTTCCAGCCTTGCCGACTTGCCGTGAAGGAAGCCACTGATATGGCAGCGGCCACCAACGCGCTTTGGCCTGTGCTTAATTGTCGATGCTGCAACACCATGGATATGAAGAGAGATTACCTGCAAGAGAGCAAGCATGGCTAGTAGTTTCGTGCTAGCCATGCTTAGTTGGCTATGCGTCACCTTACGCTTGTGCACCCTTTGATTGAACTATTAATGGAGTCTTAAGTGGTATGTGTTGGGTACTTTTTATAGAGCTTAGCGATCAGAAATTACCTCACAATTTCATGGGTGAAAGTATTTTTCTGAGTGGCTGCACATATTTGGCATGGCATGAGGCATCATATAGAGCTCTGGTCAAAACAATTCAGCAGTTCCTATGCCACTGCGTGTGTTTGTCACTAAACTATACCACTGGTTTAACTGGGCACGCAACATACTGTCCCTTTTCCTGGCTTATCAACTCCAAGGTTAGATTCAAAATTGATGTGTAGTTGTTCATCGTGATCATAATTTTCCTTGTGAATGTTGAAAATTGAAATAATGCGAATCACAATATTAATCACTACTAGCTTTGGTATAAATGAGTGTTCCTTCAAATAGAATGATAGTTGACGAATTGCGAGTAACTCATTTTACTAATTGAAACTAGCATCTTATGATTTTTGTGAATTTGTGTTGTTCCTACAAATCTACTGTAAAAAAGTAGAGACTTCTGATGGAATTGAAAAGGCTGACCATTTCAACAGAGAATAATAGACGGAAAAGATAATAAATGGAAACTTGAGTGCATGATAAAGGAAAATATTTTGGCCCAAGAAAATAAATCCGGGAGACACACTATCTGTGTAATCCCTTTTGTGATAACGTACTAGAAGCAGCTCTAAGTTATTCAGTACAAATTATATATTAAAGTGACATCATATTTACATGGACAATGTATCTTCCTGGTATAACTCTGTACATGCTGTATACTCTGTGCTGAGTGCTGACTGCTCTTGTTTGCCTGCTTTGCAACATCCTGTTTAATCCTCTGACCAGGTGATATCCTCCATACCAACGTTCTGGTCGAGCCCCAGGGCGTTCCACACAGCTGGCGAGGCGTCGATGATGTTGTTGGCGCATGGCGGCTCGTAGTTGTGCTCGTCATCACAACCGTACACAGAATCACACTCGTCCACCACCTTAGCATACACAGACTTGCCGTTGGCTGTGATCTTGATGCGGTGGCCGCAGCGTGCCATGTTCTTGAACCAGCCGGTGGAGAGCGCGACGACCAGCTCTTTGTCGCTGTGGTAGGAATTGTCACACTCTGATGGATCACCACCATCCTTACCCTTCTCGAAGCTGTTGAGTGTCAGGACAGCCTTGGTAGTTGCGGTGACCGGTGGCGAGCAGTGGTACTGCGGGTACCTCTTACCGTCCTCACAGCAGTCCGGATCATTGCTCTTCTCACAGTGGCCCGACTTGCCCGGGAGATAGCCACTGGCGCGGCAGATACCAAGGCTAGGGCGAAGGGAGGAGGCAATGTGGGACGTGGAGAGCGTGACCAGGAGGAAGACGGCCATGGTGGCTAGAGCTCTGATGGTGGCCATTTTAGCTTCCCTTAGCTTGTCTTCTCTCTCTGTTACCGACTTCTGATGAGTTTGGCTTTGTTGTTTTCCTGCCTTTGGAATTGCTGTGTGTGCGCCGGCTTTTGTAGTAGCCTACTAGCCTTGCTGCTAGGTATGAACATTGTTAAGTTATTTCATACGGCAATTCGTCAGATTAGTGAATTCCCGACGTGTTAACGTACCGTACGGTCTCAGTTGAGCTTGTGATTACTGTTCCAAATGGTTATCTTGTTAAATAACCTGCTAGACGGGCCAAATACGTTTACTTGTTAATTTAGTTATCTTGTCTATCAACTGACCTGTAACGTAGATCAAGTGATACTATGGTACGTACTACATGCATATCTTCGTTGCAGGTTTCAGTTATTAGTTTCGCTGTACAAAGTCTTTGATCTCAGACAGAGAAATGCACTTCACATACAAAATCTCCCAATCATTATATACCAGAATTAGAACCTTAACCGGCATGTTTGTACGGCTAGATTTTGTATAGCTCTGTAATACATTTTTTGACAGAACATCACTTTATTTATCAAATAACATCAATACAAAGAGTTCCGAATCTAGAACAGAATAAAAAAAACAACGCTAGAGTTGCATCGATAAATAAATTAGCTTAAATATGCGTTGCTTCATTCAGCCTTCACTTCACATTGATGAACGAGACAGAGTTGAAATCCTTCACCAAGAACTTCATGCCATCGACCAGGATGCCCACAAATTATCTATCCCTAGTCGCAGTTGAGGCGTTGAACCACTGAGAGTCGCGAAGATAACCTTGTTCATTCCCTCATCGCGAGTCGGAGAAAAATGAATATCAAGACACTAAAAGATCACCTAAGCGCCCCCTAGCTCGCAACGCTCGATGTTATTTGTGTGGTCAGCAAAAGTGCAGCTAATAGGTGTCAACATACATAATTACTCATACGCAAGTAGACGTGACTGAATTGTTTAATTCTGTATATTCAAGTTACATGGACTCCATGCTTTAACTAAAAATTGGTTACAAGACAAAAGCAGATATGCATGAAAAGCATCAAATATATTTACCTAACCTGCTGCTCCATCGTTTATTTTTTTGACAACCCAAGAGCCAACAGTTGCAAAGACACCAGTATGCATGATTCCGCAGAGACTGTTGTGGTCTTCACTCTGTGAGTAACATACCTATTGATGACAAGTCAATGACTCTGTCTCCGTGAACAAGGGAACATAGGGAAGATATGGATTACATTGCTCATTAAAACGGTCTGTGAGATTGTGGATGACACGAACTTTCCCACGATCCACGTCATACGACAGCAGCAAATTCTCACCATTCAGAATAAGGAAAATCAGGTTGCATTCGGGATGAATCGCGATCAAAGTATAGTCTCGTGCAATCCTGAATCCCTTGTGCTGAAAAAGCTTGGGAGTGCTGATATTGTACCTGAACATCCATTCACCGCTGCTATAGTTGTCGAGGAACCAAACTGATAGCGTAGAGGGATCTCTATCCCTGACGTTGAGATAGTGCAAGCGGCCCTGAGATCGGTGAATTGAAGCGTCGTTTGACTCACTATTGGCCTCAAATTTCATAGTTTCCAGCAGCGGAATGGTCTTCCATGTCTTCCCCTCCCTGTCCACGGCAGCTATCGTCCAATTGGTGGAGATGAAATGCAGCATGCCATTGAGAAATACACTTCTGTCATACAGCATGGTGTCTTGGGCCCAACCATGTTCCCTGTGGCTCCACTCTCCTGCTTCCGACGAGTATATCTCCACGTCGGCGACGTATTCATCCGCACCCTCGAGGATGGATACCACATGGAAGCCGGGGGAGACGGCAGGATCGAAACACAGACGTCTCGCGAAGGGGACCTCGCCGCGGCGGCCGGAGTCGGGCAAGATTAGCCATTTCTCTGTTGCAGGGTTGCACACCACGTAGTTGACTTTGTTGCTGGGAGGAGGATCCTTGGAGCATTCGCAAAGGAGGAGGCCGTTGCAGCAGTCGACAGGCCAGATATCTGTGTAGCCGGGCAGGAAGGAGAATGATGGGTCAGAAACGAGATGTTCTTGTCCTCCTCCCAGGATGCTGTCGAGACGGGGCCTGACGCCGAGACCGATGTGGCGGGTGAAGAAGCCGGCGAGAGTCTGCGGGAGCTTCTTGCGGTATTCGCGGTGGGCGATGAGGCGGCGCCAGCGCTGGGAGACGCACTTGGAACGGCGGACGGATTTGACCGGGAGACGCGAGAGGATGTCCACGAGGAGGTCGTCCGTGAGGTCGGCGAGTGAGCTGCACATCTTCTTGGAGTGATCCGTCCGTGGAGGCTGGCCAATCTGAGGAATGCACGGCAAATATTGCAGATCCGTGGAGGGGAAGAAGGAATTGGAAGATAATTAAGCAGGGAGATGACGGTATCAAGCGTACCACCTGTGGGCACTCCGGTGGCTGCAGCAGGCTCCCGACGGCTTGGTAATCGCCGGAGTCGGCCATGGAACTACTGCATGAAGATATCAGTTGCCGCTGGCTGCAGGGGCATTTTTTGGGTTCTTCCGTCGGCGTGAGGCGTCCGATCCAGCGCTCTCTGGCCAGGCGCGCATCCCGCCGTGGTCACCACTTGGTTCGTTGCTGGCGTGGATCCTTATTTGACCGAGTCTCGGCGAAAAGAATACTCCTTCATTCCTACCAAATCCTGTTATGGCGTTTTCTCTCGTTATCAAACCTAGCCGCCGATCCAAGGAAAAAAAGCCGCCGCCGTCTCCACCTCCTACTTCACTATAGATTGATTCTCCCTTCTCCGACCGGCCTCGCCGGCCTAAAGAGGGGTAGAAAACCTAATTTATGTGTAGAGATTTCAGTAAAAGTAGTATTTTTAGTAGATTTAAGGCTTAGTAGCCATTTTTTGTTGGTCTCCATGTTAATGGAGATGGCATCGTCTACAATAATTAATCTCTGGTCCTTCTTTCAACGATGAAATCTTCGTCCTGCCGTCAATGGCGGTATTGGAAGATCTACGTCCTCGACAATGGTGATTCATACTCTCAATTCTCCAGCGACGTCGATCAAGTTGTTCGGTTATTTTGCCCTGACATGTTGGTGTTGGTACTCTTGTCGATGTTGATTGACTACTTCAATGGATGCGCGCGTGCACATAGCCTTGACATTGCGGCTCAAATTAAAATTATAGAAAAACCTTCGTTGGTATTTATAGGTTTATGGTTCGGTTTTATTCGGATGCCTTCTGAAAAATACAAGATTAATTATATCGTGGAAGAAGAAAGAGTTTGAAGACCTTGAAGATTTGATCGCTTCTTTTACACTTTATTTTGTAATTGCTAGAGACAGCTTATGTATCTCTACCATGTACTATTTATTCTTATAAATATATATGGTATTGATTGTCAAAAAAATCATGTTATAGCGTTTGGTTCATAGTTTAGGTTTATAAGTTATTGCCATCGATCCATGGCATGCAAATGCAACCCCTTTGTATCGATCCATGGACCATGGAATGCAAATGCAACATTTGTGTGTCGTGGAAAAAAAGCAAAGAAAGGGGTATATAGGAATGGTTACTAGTTTTTTTTTTGAAACAAGGGAATGGTTACTAGTTGACTCGACATTGCTTGTTGCAAGCTCTTTTTTTTGTTGTTGCTTTTTTAAAGGAGGTTGAAACCCCGCCCTCCGCATCGCAGTGATGTATATGACCCTTCTATTATATTTATTGTGTTTCTAGGGAGAATTAGCTCAGTGCTCAGTAGACTGATGTTATCATATCTCAGTTGCAACTCATGTTCCACTTCACTATTAGCATGAATCACGAAACAATCTAACGGTCTGGATGTATCGTTTCTAGTTGCAATATCACTTGGGTAGGCATGCATTGCTCGGGAACATACTACGTATGCATGCATGGGATTGCCCATAGAAGTGTCTCACAACCAATAAGATGTTGGAGCATTTGTGTGAGTTGGAGCGACGACGCCGCCGCCTGACCTTGGCCCCAAGGCTACCGTCGTCTGCTGCCTCGACGTCGTCCGCCGCTTCGAATGGATCCAGGTTCTCTTGCCTGGGATCCGATAGTAGCGGGTCGGAGGTGGATGAGGAGGGTATTCCGGCTCAAGTTGCGCTTCAGGTTCTGGAAGAGGATGGGGAGGAAGGTTGGACGACGGTGACGCGAAGTAAGAAGTCGGAGGCGGAGGTTGCTGCGGACTTTTGGCGTGAGATCGGCTTCCCGACGCCGGCGTCGTGTTTCTGGGAGAAGTCACGGTCCTCCGGGCCGCCCTCCGGTACATCGCTGCGCTGCAAGTCCGCCGGAATGGACGACGCTAGGCCACCGGAAGCCTCGACGCCGGCTGGTTCAAGAGGAGCTTGTTCCTCTCCTTCGGGGGTTCGTCTAACGCGGGTGCCCAGGATGGGGGCTTGGCGAGGACCCCTGCCCCGGCGGCGGTGCACTCCTCTGCCCGTCCTAGGTCAGTTCCTGGACAAGGCGGCGGGCTCGTCATCCTGCTCTCCGGTGGCTTCACCGGCTGTGTCGTCAGGATCGGAATCCGGCGGGGAGCCCTTGCTGCAATCTGTTTCGGCAATGGCGACCTTCGGATGTGCGGATGATACGTCTCAAACGTATCTATAATTTTTGATGCTCCATGCTTGTTTTTACACCATTTGCTTAGTGTTTCATTACACTTCGTGGCACTTTTATACATTTTCTGAAACTAACCTATTAACAAGTCGCCATAGTGCCAGTTCCCTATTTTCTGTTGTTTTTGTGTTTCAGAAAAGTTACACAGGAAATATTCTCGGAATTGGACGAAACCAAAGCCAGTCGCCCAGAATTTCACCGAAGCTTCCAGAAAACCGAAGAGGAGACAGAGTGGGGCCACGAGGGCCTCACACAACAGGGCGGCGCGGCCAGGGGCTGGGCCGCGCCCCCTATGTGTGAGGTCGCCTCAGTACACTCCTGACGATGCCCCTTCGCCTATAAAGACCCCCCCCCCGACGGGAAAAACCTAAAAAACCCGATCACTTTTCCAGAACACATCGCGATCCGCTGCCGCCGTCGACCCGAAGATCGGGAGGGTCCAGAAGCTCTTTCCGGCACCCTGCCGGAGAGGGGAATCGCCACCGGAGGTCTTCTTCATCGCCATGCTTGCCTCCGGAGCGATGAGTGAGTAGTCTACCTTGGACTATGGGTCCATAGCAGTAGCTAGATGGTTGTCTTCTCCACCATGTGCTTCATGTTTAGATCTCATGAGCTGCCTTACAAGATTGAGATCACTGTTATGTAATTCTACATGTTTGGTTTGTTGGGATCCGATGAATATTGGTGTTATGATTGAGTTGAAGTACTGAATTTTATCTTATGTTATCTCTATGTTGTTTATGATCTTGCATGCTCTCCGTTGTTAGTAGCTATCTTGGCCGAGTAGTTGCTAGTGACTCCAAGAGGGGGTATTTATGCTCGATAGTGGGTTCATGCCTCTATTTAATCTGGGGGAGTGACAGAAACCTCTAAGGTTGTAGATGTGCTGTTGCTATTAGGGGGAAAACAACATTCATATGCTCGAGGGCATATGCTTTGTTTACATTACACACTTTGCTTAATGCAATTATCTGTTGTTCACAACTTAATACTTGTGGAGTTCTCGGATTGATTCGCCACAAGTGGATTATTAGTCATAGATGCAGTTGGATGGCGGTCTATGTATTTTGTTGTAATGCCTAGAGTAAATCTCATAGTGATCCTCTCGACATATGCACATTGTCTTTATTCTATCAATTGCCCAACTATAATTTGTTTACCCAGCATGTATTATTTTATCTTATGGAGAGACACCACTAGTGAACTGTGGACCCCGGTCCTATTTTCTTTATATTGCTATCACCTGTTTACTTTACTCGCACTATTTATTTTACTCGCATACTATTATCACTTTCCACTCGATACGCTCATACCCTTTGTTTCAAGCAAACCGGTGATATTGACAACCTCACTGTAAGTTGGGAACAAAGTATTTGGTTGTGTTGTGTGCAGGTTCCACGTTGCTACTGGTTGAAGACGCGCTAACAAGTTATCATTAACGGCGCCCTTGTTAGAGCATCACGCAGCTAGTGGGCATCACCTTCAGTCGTTTATCTCTCTTCTACTGGATTGATAACCTTGGTTTCATAACTGAGGAAAAACTTGCTGCTATATTCATCAAAACGTTCTCTTGGGGTTTTCCAACTGGCCGGTCATTTTTACTTCATCAACTCGGCCCCATCAAGTTTTCTGGCGCCGTTGCCAGGGAGGAAGAATACTTCTGTGAGGGGAGTTTTCGCACGCACATCCTTTACTTTGTTTTAAGTTTTGCTTTTACTTTATTTTTACTTGCATCATTTTATCAAAAACCCAAAAAAATTAGAATCCTTGGTAGTTGTTATCTCTTTACTTCTAGTTCATTATGTTGTTCCCTAAGTATGTTTTGGAGGACCTCTCAGTAGGTAGTGGTTCAATTATTGAGAAAGATAACATTGAGGAGTTCTTTAATCATATTAGTATGCATAAAGAAGTTGAGGAAAAATCTTTGGCTGAGCTTGCTCCTAGTTATGAAGTTGCTTCTACTTATTTAGTTCACATGTTAGAAGCTAGGTTTGCTAGCCTTAATCCTTTTATGCAATACATGTTTCTTAAGCTTCATGAAATTGAGGATCCTGAAAAGAAAGCTTTTATCTTGGAAACTTTGCGCATAGAATTTAGAGATGTTGCCATTGAGGCTAGGGAAGTTTTTAAGAAATTTAATAAGCTTGGCTCGCCTGTAGCGGTTGTTGGTGCACCCAATGAAGATTTTAGAGTGCCAATACCTTATAAACTTGTAGGAATTCATGATGCCTTGGAAAATAATTTTAGTTGGATTTGCCCTGAAAATCTTTTTGATGAAAGTAGTGTACCAAGGCGTGACTACAAGATGTACTCAAAACCTCATTTGGACAGAATTTATTTCTTTGTTCATACAATGGATCTTAATGATTCTCTTGATAATACTTGATTCGCAATTTTCTGCGCCTAGCTCAAAGGCGTTAAAGAAAAGCACTCTTGGGAGATAACCCAATGTTTTATTTTCAGTTCTTTTTCTTTTATTTGAGTCTTGGAAGTTATTACTACTGTAATGACCTCTCCTTATCCTTTTTATTTCATTTTTGTGCCAAGAGAAGCCTCTAATTTGAGCGAGGTAAGATTTGGGGATGTTGCTGTCCTAAAACAGTTTTTGGTGCTGCACCGTAAAAATTCATAAAAATTCTCTGTATATCTTTTGGACCTGCGATTTCCTGTGCATATGCCCCAGGTTATATCCAAAATTTCATTAGTTGAACACTTTTTTATTTGAGCAACAGAAAACCCCTCAAAAATTCGACCTTGTCAGCTGTTCTGTTTTGACAGATTTCTGCAAATATTTATGTTTGCCGCTTTATCGCTTTCTTTTTTAGTTCTTTTGATCACGGAACTTTTTGGGAAGTTGCTACAGTAGTATATACTTTATATGTGGTGGTTTTAGGTTGAAACCTGAAGCAAAAAGGGTTGATTCTATGTTATGCTTACACTAATGTTGCTAATAGATTTGTGTTTAGTTTTGTATGAAGGAAGTTTTCAAGTGTAGGGATCAGAGAGTGATGAGATGAGTTGAAGAATGGACAAAACCTCAAGCTTGGGGATGACCATGCATCACCCCAAGAAATATCCAAGAAGTACAAGCATCAAATCTTGGGGATGCCCCCGAGGCACCCCTTCTTCATCGGCAAAAATCAGGTCACCTTTCAACGCACTATATTTTTATTGCTTCATGCATTATGCGTTTTTTTGGAGTGTCAGTTGTTTTTAGTTTTCAGTTTAGTTTTGTTTTGTTTGCTGAAATAAATGGTTGGACCCCAACAAATTCCTTTTGGAGAAGTTGCCTTGCTTTTCATTTGTCAAGAACACTCCATTTTTCATTCTTATAATTTCAACGAGTGTTTTCTTTTTCTAGAACTACGTTTAGTTTTCAATTTTCGCCTTGATTTGCATTCAGATTTTGTTATATATTTACATCAAGGTGTATTTTTGCCTCTGGTCTATATTGGTTTTCATCAAAAGAGGTGTTTATAAAAAGTTCAAATGGTGTTGGAAAAGAGAAAAAGCTTTATGCAAAAAAGTGGTACAAGAAGGAGCTTGTGTAGACTGCGGCTTAGGCTTTTTCATGTCGTGCTTGATGTCTTTTTGATAGTATGCTTAGTGGTTTTGTTGTAGCATAACTTGTCTCAAATAACTGAGATTGCTTAATGAGCCTTTGAAAAAATCATGCGTTGTTTTTATCGTTTGGAAGCATTATTTTGGTTTTCTCCTTGATGCTTTATTTGGGTTGACTTGGTGCATGTTCACACATGTTAGACTCTTACAAAGTCGTCAATAGCCTCTATGATCATTTAGTTTTTGACTTTTGATGCCATCTTATGCTTCTTTTAATATCGCTTTGTCGCTATGCATGATTATGGCCGTTATTGCTCTTTTAGTTGGTCGCTCCCAGTCTTTTGCTAGCCTTCATTTTGTACTGAGTATGAGCTCTACTCATGCATCCAACTCCTAAAAACCAAGTTTGCCAAAGTGTCCATCATACATACCTATTAGCAATTTGCTATTCCAAAGTATATTTGACTTGCTTTTATCTACTCTTCAAATTAAAATCTTACCAGTGTTATGCGAAAATTGGTCAGTAAAGCTCTCACAAACCGGAAGGCACACTTTATTTTTCTCGTTCTTAAATTTTTTGACATTGTGGTCTCTTATGTTGAGTTGTTATGCTTCCAAGTTGTAAGTTGGGAATTAGCCCAGCCATGTCGTCATGGGGCAAGCTTTCAACATTGCACTTCTTATTTGAGTTGATATCGTGATCTTTTGTTTATGGATACTCGCGGTGTGAAATGAATTGGGAATCTTGCGGGATCATAGAGTTTGTATATGTGTTAGAGAAACGCCTGGGCCGCCAATCTAAGCCATGCATAATTCATGGTGGAAATTTGCAGCATGCCCATAGTGGACATTCGACGACGCATCTCAAAATAAAAAGCTATACAAATGGTAAATAAAAGAGATGTCGAGGTGTTCATTGTGTGTTTGTCCTGTCATTTTGATGTTGGCTTGTTCCATGTCTTCGGGCACGGAGGTACCCCGTTGGCGGTTCTCGATGATACGCGTATACTTACAATGACAAGAGCTTGCTTGGGACTCTAAGTAAAGTAGCTTGAGGTTTGGGTACTCGTATTCACGGGACACGAGGTTTTCAACTTATGATTTGTCAAGCATATGCAGCATAAGTGTTCTCGCATTAACTTTAATCATTCAAGATGCTTATGATGGGGGCAATGAGAGCTCAAAGCCGGTAAGTACCATTATTTTTGAAGGTTTATAAAACTTGCAATCACTGCTTCCCTCCGCGAAGGGCCTTTCTTTTACTTTTATGTTGAGTCACCACCTTCTACCTTTATGCATCATTAAGAGAGCATAGTTGTCATTCTGAGTATAATGTGCATTGTCCCAAAGTTTTCATTGATTGATTCATATTGTTGGTTTCACTTGTTCTTAAATTACTTGTATCTAGTCGCCCTCTTAAACTTGAAGGTGTCCTATGCATTTATGTTTTGCTCTCCATGAAGGACAAGCTGAAAACCAGTTGTATGTTTTTCCTTATGATTTGAACACACGTTTGACTTTCATTGTTTCATTTTCATAATCTTTTGTTTGTGTTCATTTTCATGTTATAACATGGTTGCTAAGTTTCTTCTATCAAGATTATGTCTTTCATGCCCATGTTTTAAGTTCTTTTGATCCCAGCGCACAACGCTTACATACATGATCAAGATTGTGTAGGTGTATATCACCTCAAAAATTGTTTCTTTTGTTATCACTTACCTACTCGAGGACGAGCAGGAGTTAAGCTTGGGGATGCTGATACGTCTCAAACGTATCTATAATTTTTGATGCTCCATGCTTGTTTTTACACCATTTGCTTAGTGTTTCGTTACACTTCGTGGCACTTTTATGCATTTTCCAGAACTAACCTATTAACAAGTCGCCACAGTGCCAGTTCCCTGTTTTTTGCTGTTTTTGTGTTTCAGAAAAGTTACACAGGAAATATTCTCGAAATTGGACGAAACCAAAGCCAGTCGCCCCGAATTTCACCGAAACTTCCAGAGAACCGAAGAGGAGACGGAGTGGGGCCACGAGGGCCCCACACAACAGGGCGGCGCGGCCAGGGGCTGGGCCGCGCCCCCTATGTGTGAGGTCGCCTCGGTCCACTCCTGACGATGCCCCTTCGCCTATAAAGACCCCCCGATGGGAAAAACCTAAAATACCCGATCACTTTTCCAGAACATATCGCGATCCGCCGCCGCCGTCGACCCGAAGATCGGGATGGTCCAGAAGCTCTTCTCGGCACCCTGCCGGAGAGGGGAATCGCCACCGGAGGTCTTCTTCATCGCCATGCTTGCCTCTGGAGCGATAAGTGAGTAGTCTACCTTGGACTATGGGTCCATAGCAGTAGCTAGATGGTTGTCTTCTCCACCATGTGCTTCATGTTTAGATCTCATGAGCTGCCTTACATGATTGAGATCACCGTTATGTAATTCTACATGTTTGATTTGTTGGGATCCGATGAATATTGGTGTTATGATTGAGTTGAAGTACTGAATTTTATCTTATGTTATCTCTATATTGTTTATGATCTTGCATGCTCTCCGTTGTTAGTAGCTATCTTGGCCGAGTAGTTGCTAGTGACTCCAAGAAGGGGTATTTATGCTCGATAGTGGGTTCATGCCTCTATTTAATCTGGGGGAGTGACAGAAACCTCTAAGGTTGTAGATGTTCTATTGCTACTAGGGGGAAAACAACATTCATATGCTCGAGGGCATATGCTTTGTTTACATTACACACTTTGCTTAATGCAATTATCTGTTGTTCGCAACTTAATACTTGTGGAGTTCTCGGATTGATTCGCCACAAGTGGATTATTAGTCATAGATGCAGTTGGATGGCGGTCTATGTATTTTGTTGTAATGCCCAGAGTAAATCTCATAGTGATCCTCTCGATATATGCACGTTGTCTTTATTCTATCAATTGCCCAACTGTAATTTGTTTACCCAGCATGTATTATTTTATCTTATGGAGAGACACCACTAGTGAACTATGGACCCCGGTCCTATTTCCTTTATATTGCTATCACCTATTTACTTTACTCGCACTATTTACTTTACTCGCATAATATTATCACTTTCCACTCGATACGCTCATACCCTTTGTTTCAAGCAAACCGGTGAGATTGACAACCTCATCGTAAGTTGGGAACAAAGTATTTGGTTGTGTTGTGTGCAGGTTCCACGTTGCTACTGGTTGAAGACGCACTAACAAGTTATCATTAACGGCGCCCTTGTTAGGGCATCACGCAGCTAGTGGGCATCACCTTCAGTCATTTCTCTCTCTCCTACTGGATTGATAACCTTGGTTTCATAACTGAGGGAAAACTTGCTGCTATATTCATCAAAACCTTCTCTTGGGGTTTTCCAACTGGCCGGTCATTTTTACTTCATCAACTCGGCCCCATCAGCGGACGAGGCGGGATCGGGCGGCGTAACTTCCGCGGGGGTTACGCCCGATGATTGCGTGCATGCGATATTACTGGTACGTCAGTTCGGATTGGAACACTTTGCACGAAGGTTTCGGTCGCTGTGGGTCCCTAAGACTAGGGTTGTCAAGCCTTCGTTGTTCGTTTCGCCTGGCTCTGTTTCGCCGCCGCTACGTGAATCGCCTCCGTCCTCGAGCTCTGCCTCCTCAGCGCCGCCGTCTTGCGCTGCCGCATCCCCGTCGTCACATTCTCTTGCTTGTCCGCTGACAAGATCTTCTTTGCCGTCAAGTTCTTCTACGCCTCGGTCTCTGGTGCGGTCATACGCCGCAGTTGCCGGGGCGGCGTCCGTGATGGCCAGCCTGCGGCCTTCCGTGGGTGGATCCACTGGGGCTGCGCCCCGCCCGACTGCTCCCGGGTACTCCTCGGCGGGGACGCGCCCGCCCTCCCTAGCTCCCTCGGCTGGTCGCCCGCCTGCCCCGGTTCCATCAACCTCTGTGTTGCTTCAGGCCGGAGGGGCTCAGCCCAGCGGTGCGGCACCGCCAATGCAGTTTGGGATGTCGATGCCCCCGCCTCCACGGCCGCTGCAGCCATTGCAGCCTCCTTCACGTCAGCCTGGACCGCCGGCTTACATGCCGACCGTGTACAACCAACAGACTCCAACCTTCCAGCAGCCGCCAGTCTATCAGCAGGCCTCGCTGTTCTACGCTCTGCAGATGTTCAGTCAGCCTGGGTCAAGCCAATTTCAGCAAGCACCGGGGTTTCCGCCCTTTCAGCAGACCGGTATTCCGACTCCGGTTGTTCCCACGGCTGCTAAGAATAAGAGGAAGAAGAAAAAGAATGGTGGGATTGCTGGTGCGCAGGGGTCGCAACCCTCTCAGGCACCCTTTATTCCGCAGCAGATGCCTTTTTTGCCCGCTACAGGTCCTCCAGCTGGCGTTGTGCCAGTGCAAGCTACCCCGGTTCCAGATCAGCAGGCGCCAGTTATACAGCCCGTGGAGGAGCCTAATGTTGAGGGCAAGAAGGTTGGTAAGTGTTGGAAGTGTTCTGTTGATACTCATGCTACCAAGGATTGCAAGGTCCAGCACTATTGTCTTGTTTGCGATACTGGTTCTCATCCGACTCTCCGATGCCCCACTTTGAGGCTACCTAAGCCGCAGGCTTTTGTTGGCGGCCCGGCATGCGAGGAATCTCTTTGTATGAGACTGCCAGACAGTGTTTTCAAGGCTCACCTCGCTCTGAAAGGATCGCCTACTGCCCTTATTAAAATTACAGGTGGTTCTGCTTCTGCTGAGTCCATTCAGAGTGTGATGGCGAGAATCTGTCCGCTAAGCTCTCAATGGAAGTGGGAACCGATTCCCCATGGTGAAGATGCATTTCTTGTGAGTTTTCCCACTGTTGAGGATCTTCAGAGGATGGATGGTTTTCAGCTAGGTGTGCCTAATTCTTCTGCACAGATGACCTTCAGTGTTTGGAAGGCCCAGGATGTGCCTCATAGTTTTGAGCTTCAGCCGGTGTGGGTGCATGTTGATGGTGTACCACACACTGTGAGACACTTCCTTGGGCTATGGGCTGTCGGTTCGCTGATTGGTACTACCCTTGATGTTGATTTAGTATCTCTTCGGAGCCTTGGGGTGGTTCGTATTCTGGTGGCTATGATGGAACCCAAGAACTTGGATAAATTCCATGAGGTTCATGGGTGTGCTTGTCTTGGGGTGACTGTCACGGTGAAGCTAAAAGGTTATGATATTTATTTCCGCAGAGAGCAGCCGGACTTTGTTGCTGATCCGGGGTTCACACCTTTCTTTTGGAGGAAGAAAGGAAACGATTCTGGTAATGATGGTGCGGGTCCAAATGCTGTTGATATGGATGCTCCTTGCCGAAATACCAATTCGGCTGCTCGCATGGATATTGATAACCCATAGTCTTCTAATGGCTCTTCTCATGGGAAGACAGTTATGGATGGGTCTTCGAGTGCCCCGGGCGGTGATGTGCTCAGTTCTATTGCTGTTACACCCTTGAATCCATATCCAACAACGCCGCGTGGGAAAGAAATTGTGGCAGCAATCCGCTCCAAATCGCCGCAGGTCTGCATGTCTTCGCTGCCCATGTCGAAGGCCACGACGCTGCTCCCAGCGCCCCAGACTGCTCTGTCTCCGCAGCCTACGGCAGCCCATGGGGCTGGTGGGCCTCTTGCTGCGAGCTTTGCAGCTCCAGTTTCGCCACTACCTGTGTCGGTTTCGGCTTTGCCGCTGCCTGGGGCAGCACATGCCTCGCCGCTGCCTGGGGCAGGCCTTGCTTCGCCGCCGCCTAGGGCGGCTTCTGCTTCACCGTCGCTGCTGTCTGCTTCACCATCGCCGCTGTCTGTGGCAGCCCCGGCTACGCCGCTGCCCGGGGCAGCACCTGCTTCGCCGCTGCCTGGGGCAGCCTCTGCTCCGCCGCTACCTGGGGCAGCTCTTCCTAGCGGGCCTCTGGTGGGCCTGGACGCGGTGTCTGGGCAGTCGACCGCCGATGGCCCCCCGTCTGCAGCGGCTTCGTCGGCACTACTCAGAGATATGACAGGTGGGGATCCTGCATCGGCACCTTCGTCCCCACCTGTCTCTTCTCCCGTCGCTGTATTGGATGTCGAGGGAGGATCTTCTTCAACGCTGCCTGCCTCGCCGTCCATGGAGGAACCTTTTTCGAGGGATGTAGGGTGTTATTCACTCCCAACATCCCCTTCATGGGCTTCTACATCATCGCCGCCATCACATGTACTGGCGCGTGCACCTTCGCTGAGGCGTAGCACAAGACATGTGGTAGCAGCGGATGGGTCCGTCGCCACTGATGAGGATACTTTGAAGAAGGCCATGCGGCGCAAAGCTGAAAAGAACCTCGACTACGGTGGTACGAAATCACATTCCTCTTCATTTATTTCTCTTTCTACTCCTGTTATTTCTTCTAAGTTAAATGTCATTGGCATTAAACTTGGAAAGAATGATGCTGAGGTTTCTGTTTCCGCGAATGTTTTGAGGCATATGGAATATGACCGTTTAACTGTCAGTCCTAAACTTTAGAATGTTATTGTTAATACCAAGTTGGACGAAGAGGAAGCGAATGCCACAATGGATGGTTAGCTTCTCTCTAGTCTAGTTGGCGTTTTCTCTGAGATTGACTTAGATGAAACCATGCTAGGTTCATTGTATGAACTCAAAGCAGCTGGCCGAAAATCTAAGTCGTCATCAGTGAAAAAATCCTCTAAGAAGGTTAGTAGAGTTCCAAAATCGAAAATTGTGTCCAAATGAATGGTATGTTCAGTAATAGCAGAGGTTTTCGTAACTTGGCTAAACATTTACATATTGCTCATTGCATTAAGGACCATAATTTAGATTTTGTTGCTATTTCGGAAACTGGTAGAAGGGATTTCTCTCAACATCTTCTCGACCGCCTATCTGGTGGAAAAGACTTTGATTGGACATCCCAACCTCCCCGTGGTAGATCGGGGGGTATTCTACTTGGAGTACGGACAGACACCATGGAAGTAATGGCTCGTTCGGGCGGAGATTATCATATAAAACTCCATATCCGTAACAAAGCTGATAACTTCATGTGGAATCTGGTTGCTGTTTATGGGGCTGCACAGGACGAATTTAAGGCTGACTTTCTCCGTGAACTGGTAAACTTAGCAAAGGATAATCCGTACCCAACATTAATTGGGGGGATTTTAATTTGCTAAGATTCCGTCATGAAAAGAATAGAGGCCGGTTTGATGATCATTGGCCCTTTCTATTCAATGCTGTCATTGATAGTTTGGATTTGCGAGAGGTTTTGATGATTGGAAGACAATTCACCTGGGCTAATAGCCTACCGATTCCCACATATGAGAAACTGGATAGAGTACTCATGGACGCTAATTGGGAATCTAAGTTCCCTTTGGTGTCTGTTCGTGCGCTTGAACATATTGAGGGTTTTCTGATCACGCTCCAATTCTGCTGACCACTGGAAATCATTTACCACCTTGTAATCATCACTTCAAATTTGAACTTGGATGGTTACAACGAGATGGGTTCCATGATATTGTCAAGGCGGTTTGGGATAGACCGGTTACAACGTTGTCTACAATACAAAGGTGGAATTACAAAATACGTGCTTTACGTAGTCACCTAAGTGGTTGGGCACAACATGTAACTGGAGTTCTTAAAAAAGAAAAGTTGAGGCTTTCTTCCATCATTGATGATTTGGAAGCCTTAGCTGAGATTGGCCCACTATCCACGCAAGAGATTGAATTAAAAAATCAATCTAACGCTAAGATAGCTAGCCTTCTCCGTGAGGAGGAGTTGAAATGGTACCAGCGCTCCAAGAGCCAATTTTTCCTTGAAGGAGATTCGAATACTCGCTATTTCCATAGTGTTGCCAATGGCAGGCATCGGAAGAAGCATATTCATTCTCTCGTTCAGGATGAAGGTACCATTGAGGGTATGGACAATCTCAAAACTTATACCACAAATTATTACAAAAATCTGTTTGGGGCACCGGAGGAAGGAAACTTCTACATGGATGAATCCCAGACAGATGATATTCCCTAGGTTTCCATTGAGGAAAATAACCTTCTTACGGCTGAGTACTCGGAAGAGGAAGTAAGAAAGGCTATCTTCCAAATGGAACACAACAAAGCACCGGGTCTGGATGGCTTCCCAGCCAAGTTTTATCAAACATTTTGGGATACTATCAAAGGGGACCTACTTGAATTGTTCAGCTGTCTTCATGCCGGACAATTAGAATTGTTTCATCTAAATTTTGGTGAGATAATTTTGTTACCAAAGGTTAATGAGGCAGAAAGGATCCAGCAGTATAGACCCATTTGTCTCCTTAACGTTAGTTTCAAAATGTTCACGAAAGTGGCCACCTTAAGACTAAACACGGTGGCTGACCATGTAGTTCGGCCGTCCCAAACTGCGTTCATGCAAGGAAGGAATATCCTAGATGGAGTTGTCACCTTACATGAAACAGTTCACGAACTACATTCTAAAAAGTTGAATGGGGTAATTTTAAAGTTAGATTTTGAAAAAGCTTATGACAAGGTAAAGTGGTCTTTTCTCCAGCAAACACTCAGAATGAAAGGTTTTTCTGCCGAGTGGTGTGCTTTGATCAATTCCTTTGTGTCTGGAGGTAGTGTGGCCATCAAAGTCAATGACGATGTTGGTAGATACTTCCAGACGTTAAAAGGTTTAAGGTAGGGTGACCCCTTATCGCCAATGCTATTTAATATAGTGGCGGATATGCTTGCCATCATGATCGAACACGCAAAGAATGACGGTCTCATTGAAGGTGTTGTCCCCCACCTGGTTGATGGGGGATTATCTATTCTTCAATATGCTGATGATACGATTCTTTTTATGGAACATGATCTGGAGAAAGCACAGAATCTGAAATTGATACTTTCGGCATTCGAGCAACTATCTGGGTTAAAAATTAACTTCCATAAGAGTGAACTGTATTGTTTTGGTGAGGCTCAAGACGAGGTCAATGCGTACGCCGAATTATTTGGGTGTGTGCAGGGACAATTTCCAATGCAGTATTTAGGGATCCCGATTCATTATCGGAGACTCACTATTGCCGAATGGAAACTCGTCGAGGAGAGACTACAAAAGCGTCTTAGTAGTTGTAAAGGTAAATTATGGTCCCTAGGAGGAAGACTGATACTCATTAACTCAGTACTATCTAATATGGTACTGCACATGATTTCATTCTTCCTTTTGCCTAAAGCAGTCTTACACAAACTGGATTATTACCGGTCTAGGTTCTTTTGGCAAGGGGACAGTGAGAAGAAAAAATATCGGTTGGCTAAATGGAGTGTGGTTTGTAGTCCCAAAGACCAGGGTGGGCTTGGTATTCATGACCTTGAGGTCAAAAATACAGCTCTACTGGGTAAGTGGCTTTTTAAGTTACTCACGGAGGAGGGGACTTGGCAAACTATTCTCAAGAGGAAATATATTGGTCCAAAAGCATTATCTCAGGTCCTTTGGAGACCGGGAGACTCGCATTTTTGGGCCGGTCTCATGGTAGCGAAGAAGTATTTCTTTGGCCTGGGTTCCTTTTCTATCAGAGATGGATCTGAGATAAGGTTTTGGGAGGATAAATGGCTAGGTAATGCCACTCTTCGTGAACAGTATCCAACATTGTATAGTATTATTCATCACAAGGGTGATACTATCGCCAAAGTAATGGAGTCATCTCCACCAAATGTGTCGTTTAGGAGGGACTTATCTGGTCCAAGACTTGTAGCTTGGAATGCCTTACTTCAACTTTTGGCTAATATCCAATTACAAACTGGACATGATGAATTCCGATGGAATCTACACGAAAGCGGCAAGTTTTTGGTAGCTTCTATGTACAATGCCCTAATCCTTCCCGATGTGCCAATCGATAAAGTTCATAACAATAAGCTTTAGAAATTGAAGATTCCTTTACGAATTAAGGTATTTGGATGGTACCTACGTAAAGGAGTTGTTCTAACTAAAGATAATCTTGCAAATAGAATTGGCATGGAAGCAAGAAATGTGTTTTTTGTCACCAAGACGAAACAATCAAACACTTATTCTTTCATTGCCGTTTCGCTAGATCTATATGGTCAGTCATCCAAGTAGCTTCAACCTTGTATCCGCCATGCAGCATCACCAATATTTTTGGGAACTGGTTTAATGGGATCGATCTTAGGTTTAAAAAGCATATTAGGGTTATCTACAGAGCTATCGGTACACTCCGTTTATGGTCGTCTCTTCAGCGTCTGGAGGATCGAAACCTATTTACGGAGGTCTGTGCACGTTTGGAGGCCACGGCGAGGGATACTTTTTCCCAACATGGGTGGCAGCATAGTTTACGTATTGGTGCTCCATAGTAGGCAAGATTGCAATTGCTCAATTTGATATGTAATTTTGCCTTTTACTTCACTTGAACATGACTTGGTTTTGGGCTGTGTGCATCTTAGCTATGCAGAGGCCGGGTGACGAGGGTTAACTCGGCAAATGTCCTAGATGAAGGACTTAGGATCGGGGAGATAGGGCGTCGGATGAACTCGAAGGTAAAGTTAGTCGAAATAGGTGTGTATCGAAAGTAAACTTGGGTGTTCAACCTGGCTTGCTTTCAATCTGCCCTACACCGTCCCCTCCTGGCCCCTATATATAGGTGGCTAGGTCTCGAGGATCGGGTAGGGTACGATACAGATTACAATATCGACATACGGTAAGAACTCGTATTCGACTATCATTACAATTGGGCCTAGCTTAACGGGCCTCAGGGGTACTCAACTAACGGGCTCTATTAACTATACCCTTGTCAGTAGCCCCTGAGATTCTACCAGAATTATAGATTCAGGTTGAATCTCTAATCTTTAAATCTTCGACTTGATCAATTCTTCGACTTCTTCATATCTTCAAATCTTCGACTTAGTCTTTTCGACTTATTTTCATGATATTCTTTCGCAAGGGGTTTTGATGAGCAAGCCTGACAACTCTGACGGATCAAGAGGTCAGTTAACTGCCGGAACAGATACTTGTCACCTACTTCAAATTCAATCCCCTTGGACTTGAATTCGGGATACCGGTCAAATCCATTCTTTTGCCGCATTTAGGACTTACAAAGAATGAATCCCAGTGATTCTCAGGGTACCCAGTGCGTCCACCAGGATTTTCTTCGCGTCGTAGACACGGATACATACCAGCAGAGCGCATCCATGTGCGTATACCAGGCCACACAGGACGGATCCTGGGGTCTTACCTTCGTGACAAGTCACGGCATTCGAGTCGTGTTGCGATAACACAACTCGAGAATTTTATGTCGCAGTCAAATTTTGACTGAAAATATTCGGGTTTCTACAACCATAAAACTCGCTCCCGATGGGAGTAACACTCCTATAATTCTCCAATCTCTAATGCTTAATCAATAAATATCGTCGGGTGCGCGCTCAGCGCTCCCGATGGGAGTAGCCCCCGAGGCTATAGTCGAAAGAAGAGTTTTTCGAGTATAGGCTCAAGAAATAATGTAGCTCGTCATACTTCAACTCTAAACACTTCAACTCCAAAGTTCTTCAATTCGAGATACTTTTAAGAACACCTTGTTGTCGAGTTTGAATTCACCTCTTCAATGAAGAGCTCCATTCGATATGTTTGAAAGTAACAGCCCCCAAGGCTATAACCAAAAATCCTTCATATATGATCTTTTTTATAAGCTCGGCATTTGTTGGCGCCATCCTTTGACCTATATATATATATATTTGATGACGTCAACGAAGACGTGGCTCTTTATCAGTGCAAACCGTTTTATGGGTAGCACTGTAACTTTCACGATTTTTGACCGTTAGTGGGCTGCATGATTTTTGACCGTTGGTGGGCTGGCATTTCCGATCTTTGCGCCACGTCTCAGCCCACGTTCCTTCTCCCAGAAGGTATATAAATGGCGTAGTGGGGAATTGTACTGTTTACCAGCTCGTTCCCTCCGCCGCCTCCATTGCTGATCTCCTCTATCTCTTCCTCTCTTGCGAAGCCCCCAAGCGTGCTTTGTGCTGGATGCGCGTGAAACATCTGGGCGTTAAGAGCACCATGGCCAAGACGTCTGCCACCAAATGGGTGCGCTCCACCATCACCAAGAAGGAGGTGGAGAAGGCCAGGGGGGACGGTCTCATCTCCGCCCAGGATTCCATCCAATTCCCAAGTACTGAGCGGATCCCGAATCCCCCGAGCGGTTACCGGGTAATGTTCCTTGCTTTTCTCCTCCGCGGTTTGTCCCTTCCTGCCCACAAGTTTCTCCGTGGGCTGTTGTTTGTCTATGGTGTGCAGCTCCATCAGCTCACACCAAATTCCCTTCTTCACATTGCTTGCTTCGTGACTCTCTGCGAGTCATTCTTGGGCATTGAGCCCCACTTCCTTCTCTGGAGATCAATCTTTCGACTCCGCCCCAATGTTTCTTTGGCTAGGAAACCCGAACTGGGTGGAGCCGTCGTTTCGGTGCGCCCTGAGGCGCAATACTTTGAATTTTCCATGGCCGCGTCTGTCCAGGGATGGAGGACAAAGTGGTTCTATATCAAGGACCGCAAATCCTCTCCTGAAGACGAATTCGGCCTGTCCCCTTTTGATGCTTCCCAAGAGATAAAGAAATTGACATCATGGGATGCACTCCCCTCAGATGCGGAAGCACAAGAAATTCTTCCTCTTCTTTCCCGTATCAAATCTTTAAAAGGAGGTCAAGGGGGTGCTTTATCGGGTATGCAACTCATGGCGTTTTTTATTCAACGTCGAGTTCAACCTCTACAGCACCGCCTTACCAAACTCTGGAGTTTCTCTGGCTTGGAAGATCCTACTCGCATATCTGAAGACCTGATATCGAAAGAAGATGTCGACAAGCGAGTCCGGAATCTCACCAAGCTCACAAAGGAACATGCAGTTGCGAATTTAGCCGCTGATTTCTTCGACTCTGTGCACCCTCTTCCTGAGGTATGTACTTTTTCGTCCACTTCTTGTCAAACTTTGCTTGTTTCGACTTGCATTATTATTTGACTTTGCACTCTGCTTACTTATTTATATGCAGGGTCACCAATTTCTTGTTTCGCGTCCCCCTCTTCCAGAGGAAGGGCCCCTTCCGGCTGATCTAGCCTCTCCTGCATCTGAAGCCCCCGAGGCTGACGAAAGTCAGGACGGAGATGATGTCGAAGATTCAGAAGAGGAAACCAGCTCATCGACATCGACTCCTCCTGTATTTGCTGAAGATGCTGGTGTCGATAAGAAAAGGAAACGTGTCGACGAAATTGCTTCATCGAGTTCTGCGGCGGCTGGAAAAACCCCCGCTCTTGCAGAAGATATGGAGTACTTTGACATGCTTGCATCGTAAGTATTGTAGTCGAACTTTTCAATTGCCTTGTTCTTGCCTTGTTTCTATAACTTATACCTTTTATGTAGTGATGACGAAGAGCCACCAACATATGCTACGGCTGTTCCACCACCTTCTCCTGTGGCGATTAATGAGCCTGTCGAACCATACGTTGCGCCGAGGGCCACCAGGTCCGGCGTGAAGAAGGTTCCTCAAACTCGACACTCGAAACGCTCAAAGAAGGCCAAAGAAGCCGAAGTTTCTCTGGAAGCTCATGCATCTACAGTTTCTTCTGATGATGTAAGTAATTCTTCTTTCCCTTCTTTCCTTTCATGTACTTCTACTCTTACACACTTCTTTTTCTCAGGCTTTAGTGAAGAGATTCATTGCCCTGGGCACAGAGTGTGCGGGGTACCTAAAGGTTGCAAAAGCTTCCGAAGGTATAATTTTGACGTCCGATCACCACTTGTCTTCTGCACTTTATCCTTTGTTAATCTATCTGATTCCCTGTCGACTTCTTATGCAGCTGCTTTAGCGGCCGCCAATGCTCGAATTGCTTCGCTGGAGGCAGAGCTCAAAGCTTCGCAAAAAGCTTACGATGTTGCGACCGCTGCTAAGGCCATTGCTGAGAAGTCACAGAAATCTGCGCTTGCCAAGGCGAAGAAAGCGGAAAAGGCTTTAGCTGATGCCAACAAGGAAAATGCTCAACGAGAGCAGGCCGTGGCAGAGCGTCTTCACACCATGTCTACTGCTGCCGAAAGTAAGTTCTTCGACTTGTCTTCTGTTTTCGTCTCCTGTTGCACTGGTGTATTTATTGACACTTGTCTCTTCTTTTCTTTTCTATTGCTTAGAATTCACAGGGGTATCTCCGTCGTCCCTGCAAACGGACGATGATCCTCTTATGGATGCGGTTAACCTACTCGAAGAAAACTGGATATCTATCCAGGAAACTTTTGAGTTGGCTGGCCGCGTTCTATCACGGCTATTTGCCGGGTTGTGGCCGAAGAAAAGTATGGCAATCCCGAAGGACAACCTGACTGAACTCGCCAAGACTTTTGACAGCGATGAAGACCCTACTCTCCAGCTGAAGGGGCTGTCCATTAAGCGCGGCGTCGAAGGTGCCATTGCACTTTCTCTTGCGCATGGTACAGACTTTGACTGGGAGAAAGTTAGCTCCCCCCATGGCCACACCCGTGACCAGATGAAGGTGTTTTTCGAGAGGGCGAAGAAGTTGGCACCTGCCTTGCTGACAACGATTTCTCCTTCGGCGGCCTCTGCTGTGCCTGCTGCACCACCTCCAGCGCCGAAAGCTCCAGTGCCACCGTCGACTTCTAGCGAGGAGCTGGCCGCGCCCCCTTCTTCCACGGAGCACAATGCTGAGGTGGCGTAGACTCAGCTTCTTTGTAGTATTTTTTTAGTTTTCTCCTTTTGAATGTAAAGAGTTCAATTAAGTGCAACCCGAGAACCTTAGCTATAGGGTTGTGCTCTTATGTAAATATATCCTCTTCGTATGAAGTTTTATGCTGCCTCTCTGAAATTGTTTCTCCTTTCTTTTTCCTTTTGGCTTGCAGTCAACGCGCGTCAATGATCCTTTGACTCATGCTACTGCTCCTTCCTCTGCTTGTGGATTCGGTCCTCAGATTTCGTCGACTCCTAGTCGATGCAGTCAATGCTCGAAATACTCTTCCAGGATATCAGACCTTGAAACTCGCCTATCCTTGGCCAAATGCCAAGCACAGATGGCTATTAAAAAGGCTAGCCTAGCCGGTGGCTATATGAAGAAAATCTCTTCCCTTGAAGAAAAGGTCTCCAGCTTGACGGCGAAGGTTGTTCATAATGAAGAGTGTGAATCTTTCATTCTTGGCATTGTCGAGTCTGCTTGCGAGCTGTTGCGATGTGAGTTTTCTTTCGACTCCTTCTTTGGCTATTTGTGCACTTCTTTTGTGATATATTTGCCGTTGTAGGTACTTGCTTGGATTTTGCTGCTGAAGAACGTCGAGTTACTGAGCGAAATGCTGCTTTGGAGAAGATGTCGACTGGCTATGAGACTTTGTGGTCTGATCCTCGACGCCGGAGCGCCATTGTATTGCTTCAAGACCGTGCCCAGCATATTGGCGAGTCAGTTGATGGTTGCCGGCGAGCTCTTACAACTATGCACTCCATCATGCTTCCCCGTAATCCTTTGCCTACAACTTTCCCACTTCTTCTTGATACTTTCAGATCCAGCCATCGTATTCATAGGTTAATAGAACTGAACTTAGTGGCTGGTGCCAATTTTGCTCTCGGGTGGATACGCAAGTGGCACCCCAGATTGAATTATAGCACGATGTCCCTGAGTTTGGCTCCAGGTGGAGCTAGCCTTCGGTTTCACATGGAGAACACGCTTCAACCTGCTCGAAGACTCGTAGCTAGGCTTCTAGAGGCGGATGCTGCGTTTTTCCGCGAGTATCATTATCTAGATCCTTTAGGCGTAGATGATTCTGACAACCCGATGTTGTAAGGTGTGTGTGGAACGCGAGAGTTTATTTATTTCGCGACTATATGTCTGAAATTTATTCTCAAGGCGTACTTGTATGGTTTGTGCGTTTGCTGCATCTTCTCTTTGAAAGACTCGTAAACTCGAATATGAGGAAATGCTTTGTCTTTATTTATACTTTTAATGTAGGATACATGGGGTGACCCGAGAGATCCGGCATGTGACCTGTGTTCTGGATCTAGAGGGCATTGCCCCTGGTATAAATCGTGGCTTTTACAGCCTTTTTTGTTCTACTCTATTGTCTTTACGATGCTTATGTCGTCGTGGCTTTCCCTTTTTCCTCTGCGCCTGTGTCTTCTCCTGATGTTCCTATTCGTGGTTTCTTCGTTTCGGGTTCCGCGACGCATCCTTCGAGTAGCTTGACGTCTTCTGTAGTCGCGCTCTTTGCCTTTTCTGCATGGTTGGCTATTACGCCAAAATTTTGCGCCATCTTGTGGAATTCCCTGTCGCAGAGATCTGAAACTTCAAAACTTCCTTTCACTGTGATTATTCCTTTTGGTCCTGGCATTTTAAGTACCAAATATGTGTAATGAGGTACTGCCATGAATCGCGAAAATGCGGGTCGTCCGAGGATCGCGTGATATTGCGATGGCCAGTCCATGACTTCGAAGTCTAGTTTTTCTCTTCTGTAGTTTTGTCGGTTGCCGAAGCAAACATTGAGTGCTATTCGACCCAATGGGTAATTAGCACTTCCTGGTACGATTCCGTGGAAGGAACAATCTGTTGGCTTCAGGAACTCTAGTGATATATGCATTGCTCGGAGTGTTTTTGCGTATATCAAGTTAATTCCACTCCCTGCATCCATGAATATTCTGTCGACATCATACGCGCCGATTTGAGCTTTGAGTACCAAAGGCGCGTTTCCCGGCCGAGGTACTGTTATAGGATGGTCTTCTCTGTTGAACTCTATTGGTTGCTCTGACCAGTGCAGATACTCCGTTGCCGCTGGAGGTGATATGACTGCTAAGTTGACTTGTCGAGTTATACTCTTCTCTTCTTTGTTTGACTTGGGTACCGGTTGTATCATTGATATGATGTGTCCTTTTGATGGTACATACCCTTCATCGTCGTCCTGTCCCTGGTTTTGCTGGTCTTGTCCTTGAGGCGCTCCATTGTTTCCTTGCTGCTTTGTCGAGGGATTGTTACTTCCTTCGAATCCTTGTCGCCTTGCTTCGGTTTGCTTATTTATTGCTGCTTCTTGCAGTTTTAAGAATGTTGTGCAGTCTTTCATTGCGTGCCTTGATACTCGTTTCCCGTCAACGAACGCTGAGTGTATATGACAAGGCCCGTTGAGCATATCTTCTGGTGATGGGTTGTACTCTCTGGATTCCCTTATAGGGAACTTTTTATAGTCTTCTTTTCCGTAGCTTCTATATCCCGAACTTCTGCGATCATTCCCTTGATAGCTGTTGTCTTTATATCCTGCGACGACTTGGCTATGCGAGCCGTAGGTGTCATAGTTTCGAGATCGTCTCCTTTGACTTCCATATCTGTTTCTTCTGTCGTCCTCTGGAGATCGCGTCCGTTTGTTGTTGCACGCATCTTCTCCGTCTGCAAACCTGTTTGCTGTGTCCATGAGGTCTGACACTGTTTTCGGCTTGATTCTGCCCATCTCTTCGACTAGGTCTCTTCGCCTTAATCCGATGATGAACGCATCTATTGCTCTTTCATCTGAAACTTCGACTGCTGAGTTTTTGATAATGCTCCACCTTTGAATGTATGCTCGCAATGTCTCGTCGCGTTGTTGCACACATGCTTTGACTTCTTCTATTGATGCTGGTCGTTTGTATGTCGACCTGAAGTTGCTTGTGAATTGCTTTGTGAGGTCTTCCCAGCTTCCAATAGATTCTTTTTCTAGCTTGCTTAACCATGACCTTGCTGCGCCGGTGAGGTGTAGTTGCAAACTTTGCATAGCTGTTTCCTTAGTTCCTCCTAATATTTGAACTGCTTGTAAATAATCTGCGAGCCATGATTGTGGTTCTTGCGATCCGTCGTATTTTTGCTGATCATGAGGTAGTTTGAATCCCTTGGGAACCGGAGTTGTGCGAACCCTGCGGGTAAAGCATGATGCCCCCATCTCTTTTTCGTCGTCTTCATAGTCGCGTTTTTCATTTGGGGATCGTGATCTTCGGGTTCCTCCATGCTGCTTTGGTGATGGCGATCGAGATCGATGTTTGCTGCTCCTGCGCCGAGGACTATTGTGACGGCGAGGTGACCTTGCTTTGTGCACTTCCTTGTGGTGATGTGCTTCTTCTCCTTTTGCTGATAGCTTGTGGCCCACCATGTTGAGTCCGTTCAGTGCTGCTCTATGCATATGTTCTCTAGGATCTCCTGGACTTGGTCGAGTTGTAAGTAGGTATGCTTGCGCTGCCACTAGTGCTGCTTCAGGAGTTTTTGGTAGGATGTTTCCCTGCTCGTCGACCGATAGGAAGGACGGGGTTTTTGGAAATACTTTGCCTGTCAGAATACTCGAGGTTATCGTACCTTGAACCGTGTCGACGATTTTTCCTTGCGTTGCTGTGTGATGCGTCGCTCCGTGCTTTTCGAGCAGCCTCGCTAGCTGCAATGGCTGAATCTTTTCTTCTTTGTATCTCTGCTTTCTCCTTTGCTAATTGCTTGGCCTGCTGCCTTAGGGCGTAGTGATACCCCAAAAGCATGTCTTTGCTAGAATTTGATGGTATTGGAGTGCCGTGTTCTACGGCTTCTCTTATTATCCTCCATTCGTCGCCTGATAGTCGAATTTTTTCTCTGCTTGCGAGGGATTCTGGTGTTTGCCCTTCTGCTAGGTGATTTGCTCCTCTGTCGATATTTGCTGGGTTTAATACTGGATTGTCGTTTTCGTCGAATTCTTCTGAATTATCTCCTATAATGGCAAGCACCTGGCATTGTTTGCCGATGTTACCCTTAAAGCTTGAGAAGATCGAGTTACTATCCTCAGAAAGCTCTAATCCTGTCTTCCATGTATCTGTTGACTTGTCTGCGGTATCGTCGAGGCAGATCGTGAGATCTTCGAGTTGGTCTTCCACGTCAAAATTTTCCTTTTCTTCGTTGTCTTCTGCGGTCTTTTCTTTTTGCACTTCCTCTGGGCTGACCGGCGAGTTTACTTCGCTGGAAGACCCTTCAGAATATTCCATCATTGCTGTTGTTTCGGGCTCTTTTGCCGACGGATCTTGATCTTGTTTCGTCGGATCCGAAAGGCGAGACGAACCCGATGGCCCGATGAGGATGCTCAAACTTCCAATGGTTAATTCCGTCTCTTTACTTCTGTCGACTTCTGAACTGTCGTTGGCTAAAAGCGAAAAAGCCGTCGAATTCATGATTCCAACGCCCAAGATCCCCACGGTCGGCGCCAATTGACGAGGGTTAACTCGGCAAATGTCCTAGATGAAGGACTTAGGATCGGGGAGATAGGGCGTCGGATGAACTCGAAGGTAAAGTTAGTCGAAATAGGTGTGTATCGAAAGTAAACTTGGGTGTTCAACCTTGCTTGCTTTCAATCTGCCCTACACCGTCCCCTCCTGGTCCCTATATATAGGTGGCTAGGTCTCGAGGATCGGGTAGGGTACGATACAGATTACAATATCGACATACGGTAAGAACTCGTATTCGACTATCATTACAATTGGGCCTAGCTTAACGGGCCTCAGGGGTACTCAACTAACGGGCTCTATTAACTATACCCTTGTCACCGGGTGTAAGCTTAATACTTTTAAGTAATAAAGCGCTCTTTATCGAAAAAAAGTTGCAACATCACTTGCACCTCCTAGACTAGGCATAATTGAGCGTAGCACCTCGCGGCCAGGCATGACTTGACATCTCCGCCAAAGACTGAGTGCAAGATGAAGCCGCTCAACATTATACCCCTTCGACCAGCATCTTCTCCAAAACAATGTCTCTATGAGGGACAACGACACCAAGCGTTGTCATCGTCTGATCCAGCATACCCAGATCCGAGGTTTCCCCTAGAACAAACCAAGAAAGGATGTGCGTGCTGCATTGACGAAGCTTTCAACAAGGTAACAACACATAGATTTGTCACTTCCAGGCGGCTGACTCAGCGTCATCCGATGATCACCTGATGACCCGACTAGAAATATCGAAGCAGCCTGGTCGGTTGAGATCTTTCAAAGTATCCCCGCAAAAACTGAGATCTATCCAAGTAGGTGTAGTCCCATTCCACCCTCTCTATCCCGCAACGATACGATCCATTTCCATGCCATCTCCAACCCTGCCCTAGGGTTCATACATATTTGTTGCTTGTCTGTGAGGAGACACATTGCAGGCTACGGTAGGGAAACAAGGAGGGGTATTTTTCTAGCATGAAGGTGTTGCAATAAAGGCATTCATCGGAGCTCAGAGTAGTATGCACAAGCCGGGATGCGGACTTGATGGAGGCCGGGTAGAGTCGAAGCAGGGGAGGAACAAGCACGTCGGGGCGGAGGCTTCGCAGCGGAAGCAAGGGAAGGCAAAGCTTCATGGTCTGGGGGCATCATCCTCCTTTTTGATTTTTTTGTGCTATTAGTTCTAGAGTTTGGAACTATATCTGGATTGATTGGAAGAACGGGTCAATTATAAAAAGTCTGCTGCATGCCAAGAATTTAAAAGGTCCCTATTTGACTGAAGTGGTTGTCTTGGCATGCTGGAACATATGAAAACAGAGGAATAATTGGATTTTTAAGAACGAGAAGCCCAATTGGAAAGATGTTTTTTTTTGTGATATCACCATGCATAACTGTAGTTTTTGTTTTTGTGCCAAATACGATATGGTTCTGACAAGAACCTACTTAACTGCAAGCTCTAATGGTGCATGATTGCTAAGTCTTGGGTCTCTTGTGCACAAAAGTAAATTGACCTAGCACGACTTGTGAAGTAAGTAGCTGCTAGCGTGGGTCGTACGCACAACGACCCTTGCTGTGGTCGTACTATCGTCCTTTTCTCGTCATATATGGTGACAATCAGGTTCCAGATCCACACAGACGACGCTAAAACTGGCATTATTCAACTTGGTCGAACTTTAGAAGTCGTCAGTTCGACAGTGCGCTTTTCGAACCTTCTTTGACGCGAATTGCACAGGTTGTTGAGTGACATTTCGCCGAAGAAAAGCGAAGACACGTCAAGAAACGCGTAGAGTTTCATTCAAAATTTACAGGAACTAAGGCCCCCTTCTTTTCAGCTTATTTTCCAGATTCTCCCAGAAGCTACCCTCCACCAGCTTCTTCCAGAATCTCGTTTCTAAAATTTTCACAACAATCTAGATTAGTCTTCCCAATACTTATCTAGATTGTTGTGCAAATTTTAGAAACGAGACTCTGGGAGAAGCTGGTGGAGGATAGCTTCTGGGAGAATCTGGAAAATAAGCTAAAGCTAGCACGATCGATTCTACTCTATCAGTTTGACAAATTTACTACTCCACATATACAGCATTCTATAGTCTACGCCTTGACCAGCAGCTGCCGGCTCTCGAGCTGCATCTTCCTCCTCATGGTGGCGATGAAGTCTTCGAATTTCCTGTTCATCTCGTCCACGTCGTCGGCGCAGTGCTCGGCCTCCTCTGTTCCCTGCCGCGCCAACTCTCTGCTTCTCTCGTCAACAGCTACCGGTTCAGAGCGCAGGCAAGCGATCTTGTCCCGCGCTGCAGCGATCTCACCGGCGCCAACCACGTGATCGACGCCGGCGAAGCAGCAGAGAGAGTTTAGTTTCTCCGCGAGATCGATCTCCTGGACCGCGGCGTACTCCCTTTGCCCTGCTCCCGTGCGTGCTACTTGCGCCATCGCCCTACTAGCCTTGGCCTGCGCAGGGTATTGTCTTCGCTGATGGTTCAGATGAGCGTCTTCGCCGCCGCCGGCCGCGCTGTTGCAGTCACTCTTTGGTTTAGTAGGCTGAGCATCGGAGGAGGCATCGGACGCGGTGTCGGCGCCGCTGCGCCGTCGAGCGGGGGCGGCGAGTAGGCCGGCGTCCCTGAGGATGAGGAGGAGGATGGCGTGGCAGAGGAGGATCATGTTCCTCCGGGTGACGAGCGCGACGAGCTGGCGGGCGTCGAAGCGGAGCGCGGAGAAGAAGCGGTCGACGGTGAAGGCGGCGGCGGATGCGCGCGGCGGGTGGAGGAGGAGCGCGTGGGCGAGGAGGAGGGTGGCGGCGAGCAGCGAGAGCAGCGCTGCGATCCTGGCCTCCGTTCTCCCCGCCATGGTCACGCGATTCGGGCTGGTGATGTGATGGGTGGTCGATCAGCTGATCGGGGTACACTGTTATATAGTAGCAGTTGGACGGCCGGAGTGAGAGGGAGACGACGACTGCAACGACCGGAAGGGGTTGGAAATTTCCAAAGCTTGTAGAGAACATGGGAGTGATGTGGGACGAGGACGACCACGTCCACGTCTCGGTGGGGACTGGGGGTTCCAGTGGGACTCCGAGTCGGTCTACACTTTCGGGTTGGAGTGGGCCCACGGGCTCGCGATACTTTTCACACCTGACCTGAGACCTGAGTGACCGGACACCGAAGATGGGATCGGAGAAAGGCGACCGGATCAAGCCCACGGCCCGGCGACGCGGCGCGGCGAGGAGTCGACGCGTATGCTGCCTGCGGCAACGGTGGCCGAGCCGAGCAGGCATGCAGTTGCTTCAGCATGTGGAAGACGGAGACTCGCCCTCGCTCGCTTTCCCAGGTCAACCAACGGACACGCATACCTTAATCTAGTCCGATTAAGTTAGTATATACTGGTACTAACAGCAAACAAACGCGGCTAGCTGGAGTATCTTCACAATGGAAAGGAAGCCTATAATGCAGATAATATGACATGCATGATACTGATCACTCCATAACTCTATTGTGGCTAGTATAACCATAATTCAGATAAACAGGATAGTTTTGGGTAAACAAGAGAGAAGGTATGTGTAAACAGATTTTTTTTTTCATTTTGCAGCCAACCCATAATTTGGATACCCGGAAGTAAATTGCCCATTTGTACTTCAAATTTTTATGTGCATATTGGGAACACTATTATGATGAAAATGGGGAAGCGGTGTCACACCACCCCTTCGTTCCCAGCTCCTAGGAGAAGCAGGCGATAGGGTTTTCTGCCTTGCATCGATGCCGGCTGCTAATCTGCCTCGCCTCCTGTGGCCTTAGGGCCATGGAGACGCGATGGTCCTTGTTGGTGGTAGGGCTCTGTTTTTAGAAGTTCTTTTGAGTTTGGTTAGGTTTGTGTTCTATTCACGAACACCGATGAATGTATATTGGATTGCAAAATTTAGATTTTTTTACTAGGTGTATACTACCTTTAACGGACAACTCATACTTCGAGTATATAACACTATAACAAGGAAATTGCTAAAAATGATTCTGGGCAACTTTAAAGGCTTTCACAACATAGAAAACAGAAAAATTCATACAAAGAGAATGTGAATCAAGATCCAATCTATGGAAATGCTAGTAACAAAGAGAGAGATTTAGATCTACATACCCTTGTAAATCACTCAGCGGTAACATTTAAGTGAACATGGTCAGCATAATCATACTACTAGGAAGGTTGGCGCGGCGGTACGCCGCGCCCGTGGTGATGACTTCTTCTTGTATATCTAGTTTTCGATCAATAAAAGATGGTATGAGATCCAACTGTGGAGTACACCGATATAATTTTTGTGAAGCGGTTAAAAAAATAGAAGATAATACTATTTTATCTGTATAAAAAAGAGGCAACGAACGATGCAACAGTGTGACGTGATATGATTAATAGAATAAGATAGTGGTATTTTTTGAAATAAAAGAGGTGATGAATAATGGAGTATTCTTTTGAGGAGTTTTTTGTGTGGAAGAAGGCAGTATTACTCCTATAGGGTGATCATGAGGCAATAAATTAAGGAGATGACAAACAGTAAAGTATGCCCATAGGGTGAGCGTCAGGTGATCAATAAAAGATGGTAGAGATGATCAATAGAATATGGTATGTGATATTTGATAAAAGAAGATATTGTATTTATAAACTTTCAACTATAATATAATGTATGTATAAAAATATAGTATTCCAAGTATAAAAGAGGTGGTGAATAATAAAGTATTTGTCTCTGCCAAATAATGAGGCAGTTTTTCTGAAGTACCATCGGAACATTACTGCTAAAAAATTACTCGATGTGATTAGTGGAAGAAGGTAGTAATATTTTTCTCGAATAAATAAGACGGTGAATGGAGGAATAATTTGTCTCCCGAAGTTATTGTAGGAATTCTAAAGCTACAACGGGAAAAGAAATTTACCGTTGGAGTATTACGGTGGGAAAAAGTAATTTCTAAAGAACGACCATGCATGCACCGCTATATAGGTACTGTTCATGTGTATGTACTGTTCACATGAACAGTGTTTGATGCCGTGGACAGCCTCTCAGGCTGGTAAGATAGTTTGCCATTATATAGGTAGATATTCCTTCCTCGCATTCCAATCCGATCCAACGCTGCAACGAGCGGCACCTCCGAGTGATGCACACGCGCAGCGCAACAACGTCTCCTCCTTCCTAGGTCCAGCGAGTATGGTGGAGAGGTGGATGGGATCCGCAACATGAGGGTGTGGTGCGTATGGTGGAGAGATTCTGCCGGCAGGGCTTCGCCTTCGCGCGCACTGTTTTAGGGAAATGAGAGGGCAGCAGGGGAAGTGGCAGCTAGGGTTAAGGGTAGCCTGCACCTGGCCGCACCCCTCCTTATATAGGAGGCCTGGAAGGCCAGGGAATCCCCCTTCCCAAGTCACCTAGGGCGGCCAAGGGGGGAGGGGACTCAGGAGGAAAGTTTCCCTCTCCTGCTAGAAGGAGGTGCCTAGGGTTTGCCCTAGCTAGCTGATACGTTGCAAACGTATCTATAATTTTTTATGCTCCATGCTTGTTTTACACCAATTGCTTTATGTTTTGTTTACACTTCGTGGCATTTTTATGCATTTTCTGGAACTAACCTATTAACAAGATGCCACATTGCTAGTTCCTGTTTTCTGTTGTTTTTCTATTCGAGGTTTTACCAAAGGAAATATTCTCGAAATTGGACGAAACAAAAGCCGAAGTTCCTATTTTGCTGACACGAAGACGGAGTCCAAAGGAGAGACGGAGACGAGCAACGAGCCAGCCACACCTGGTGGTGGCGCGGCCCACCCCTGGCCGCGCCGCCCCATGGTGTGGGCCCCTCGGGCATCCACCGATCTTGCCCTTCCGCCTATAAATTCACATCTTCGGGAAAACCCTAAGGTCCTTGATGGGTTCGTAGCATAGAAAACAAAAAATTTCCTACGCAAGAACACATAAACTAGCCAAGAAACTCTACGAGATGGTAGCAACGATTAACTAACCCTCGAAGACCGGAAGCGGAGATTACGTTCCCGCACTAACGTTGCCGATGGAGAGTCGAGGAAGATGCACGTAGTCGACATAGTCGTTCACTTGACGTAGTCGACGTAGTGGTTCACTTGACGATCACGAGATCGTGTACATGGCGCCACAAGTGGCAGCGCCCCCGTGCTCGGTCACACGTACAGCTCGACATCGACTCCTCCACGCCCTCGGTCCAGCGGGGCAGCGGAAGAAGGGATCCGCCGGACACTCCACCACACACTTCTCCAAGTATATGAACTACGAACTACAATTCTGGCAGAGCTTCGCTAAGCAGAGACGGAAATTGGGCAGCAATTATGCGAGGGAGGGGAGGATCAAGAAGTGTGTCACATGGAGGAGAGGGAGGGGTTTATATAGGGGAGGAGGGGCAGCCCCCAAGGGGTGGCCGGCCAAGGAGGGCCTCCTCCTCTTCATGGTGATAACTCCCTCTTCATTCCCTTTATGGTGGTAACTCCCTCATCAACATGAGGTAACCCCCATTTTAATTTTGCATGACATTCATGCTAATTAAAATTCACACTTATTGATTTAATAAAACATTTTTATTTCTTTAATATTTGTTAATTCATTCAATTAACAAACATTAACAAATACACCCTTGAGTTATTTCGATATCCCGAAACAGTTTCGGTGCTTTTCTGAAACAACCCTTATGCTGTCCTGTAATTCGATCGGAGTATCGTATCCACTCAAAAACGACGGCGAACCTTAAGTGTGTCACCCTACGGTTCGTGAATAACGTGGACATGATCGAGACTCCTCTCCGATCAATAATCAACAGCGGGGTCTGGAAATCCATGATGACTCCCACTTACTCAACGATGAACTAGTGATCGTGTGAACCAGTAACGAACATAGTTAATTCCTTTTGTCTCGCGATATTATTACTTGTCCGAGATCCGATCATTTGGTATCAACCATACCTAGTTCGATCTCGTTCCTGACAAGTCTCTTTACTCATTCCGTGATAATGCATTCCTGTGACCTAGTCACATGCTTGCAAGCGATTCTAATGCAATATCACCGAGAAGGGCCCAGAGAATATCTTCCCGTCATCGGGTCGGACAAATTCCACTCTTGATCCATGAGCCTCAACTAATACTTTCAGAATACCCAAATCAACCTTTATAATCACCCTGTGACGGTGTGACATTTGATATCATCAAAGCACTCTTCCGGTATCAGTGATTAACATGATCTCATGGTCTGAGGATTAGAACTATTTCGTATGAGTTTGATATAGCAATGAACTTGATGACTTGATCGTTTTGCTATTCATACTATGGGTGTGAGTGTTCATCATATCAGTCTTCTAATGATATGACCCCGTTATTAACAACATCCAATGTTCATGATCAGGAAACCTTGATCATCAGTTAATCAACGAGCTAGTATAAAAGAGAGGCTTTACTAGGAACCTTTTTAGTTTATTAATCACACAAGTATTAATGTTTCCGATTAATACAATTCTAGCATGAGAAATAAACATTTATCATAAACATGGAATATGATAATAACCACTTTATTATTGCCTCTCGGGCATATTCCCTTCAGTCTCCCACTTGCACTAGAGTCAATAATCTAGTTGATACTTGCGTATATAACACTTATGGCTTTCACGTGTTATCCATACGCATTGCAGTGGTTAATCTGATCTCCAGATCTGACACTTTCAGTTCTGTGTGTATTTGCATGTCTTTGCGTCTCTACGCATCACTCATTCTCAAATGAGATAGTTGGGTATAAATTTGGTCCTTTGGTGAGACCTTAGTTCCTTTAGCTAAAATCATGTTGTCACTATTGTCGCACAATAGATCTTCACAGTAATAGCCAGCTTGGAACTACACCTAGTTTGATAACAAACTTCTTGACACAAATGCCCTCCTTTGCTACTTCTAAAGCAGCCATATACTCAACCTTTGTTGTAGAATCCATCACAATGTCTTAACTTTGGAACTCATCCAAATCCACCATGGAACTTCCTTCCATTACATTGTGCCACCTAAACATATAGCTAAAATTGAGATAAACTTAATTTGTATCTTGTGACAAACTTAGTATCAATGTAACACTTTATAATGAACTATGTGTCACTTTGTCATACATAATATATATCCTTAGTCCTTCCAAAGCACATAAGGATATTCTTACTATTGTCCAGTGATCATCTTATGACATTTATCACTCTGGTATATGCTCATAACATTTAGAGCATAGGACATATCTGGATATGTACATATCACGGTTTACATGATCGATCAAATCATTCATGTGGCTTCACTCATCAAGTGTCAAAAACACCTGAATCTTGTTTCAACCTCTTCCATGCGGCAAGAACTTTTCTTGTCGTTTCCATATTGAACTTCATTCAATATTTCATCTATGTACTTTGGCACAACCATATTGGCACCTTGATCTATCTACATAGACATCGAGACCCAATATTTTGGTTTTGCCTAAGTCTTTCATTGAAATCTAATTTTAATGAAATTCTTAACCTATGCCAATAAAAGATACATCATTTCCAATTAACAATATGTCTTCTACATAATGTACTGAAAATATGTCTCAGCGCTCCCACTTAATTTCTTGCAAATGCAAGCATATTCATCATATCTGATGAAACTAAACCTTTTAATTATTTCATCACGGTGAATATTCCAACTCCGCGATGCTTACTTTAACCATTGAAGTTTGCATGCCTTTTAGCATCCTTTGAATTTACAAAACCCATTGGACCATGTCATGTATATGTCCTAGGTAACCATTCTATTAGAAGAATGTTGTCTTGTTTGTTCAACTAACATATACCAAACTTGGCATATGTAGTGGTTGCTACAGTAATCCTTCCAGACAAAATATCGCTATGAAAGATCAAATCTTGTCATAGTCAACTCATTGAACACAATCGTAAACTCTTTTAACGATGTGTCGACTATTTCAAAGATGTTAAACATCCATGTCTGTCTTTATAGATCCAAATACGTTCATTAGGCTTCATGCCTTTTGAGGGTCTTCCAAGTTCATAAACTTGGTTTCTCGTGTATGGAACTATCATGGATTTTATGGCTTCTAGCCATTTGACGGAGTCAGGGCCCATCATTGCTTCTTTGCATGCAGTTGGTTCATCATTGTCAAACAATAATGATTCATTCTCAAATCTAACTATTTGATTGTTACCCGACTCACGCGGTTCAATAGGAACTTTGATCTATGTGACCACAACCTTTGAGGTATGACAGCCATGCGCATTGTGGCCGCCTCTGGGACACTTCCCAGCGCTGCGCTACTCAGCACATATAGCTTAGGTTCAACAACCTAATCAAAGTTCTATTGTCCTCCCACTTGACTTTTTGCGAAAAATTCCTTCTCAAGAAACTTGACGTTTTCGGCGACAAACACTTTTGTCTTAGGTGTTCTGGAGGAATACCCAACATTTATTTTGGGATAACCTACAAAGACGTATTTATCCGACTTTGGTTGTAAACATTTTACATATGCCTAGCATACCAAAATTTCAGAAAAGACAACTTGGGTTTTATCCCATGCCATATCTCATATGGTGTCATTTCAATGGATCATGATGGCGCTCTTTTCAGTGTAAAAAGCGGTAGTCTCTAAAGCTTTATCCTTAAAATATAATGGCAGTATTATAGACGACACCTTTGATCCAACGATGTCAAACAAAGTTTGATTTTATCTCTCGAACACTCCATACTCCTATGGTGTTTCGGGAAATATAAGTCTATGGAACGATTCCTCAACTTTTAGGTGTTTGCTAAACTTGTAACTCAAATATCTTTCTTTATGATCAAATCATAAATTCTTTATTCTCTTGTTATAATGATTTTCAACTTCATCTAGAAATACTTTGAACAATATTCAAATATTTCATGCTTCTTCCTTATCAAGTAAATATACACATATATCTACTCAAATCATCGGTTAAATAAAATGAAGTTCAAGAATTCACCACACACGGCTACACATAATGGACTATATACATCAACATGTACAATATCCAATAAGTTAGTCGTCCGTTCTTCTTTGGCCTATGAACGGAGTTTTAATCATCTCTTGGAAATTTTCACAAGCGTCAATTGATTCAAAATCAAAAGACTCCAAAATTCCATCAACATGGAGTTTCTTCATGTTTACTTTCCAATATGATTTAAATGGTGGTGTCACTCATAAGTGATCTTCTAATCATTTGTCTTCAGACACTTTTAGCATCAGTGTTATGGATGTGATTTCTCCAACAAGATAAGCGTTCATTCATCTTTTATGAATGCGGTAATAATTTGAACAACCATTGTTCTCATAATACCATAACAAAATAACAATTATTAAAACAAATCTTGAAGGCTAGGTTTACTTCCAACGAAACACAATAACACTTTATTCGTTTTCGATGAGAACCATCCCATATTCATTTGCTAGTTAATTAGGCCATTGTAGTTCTTCTATTGCGTTGTTCTGTATGACAGTTCATACCAACCAATTTAGTATCAAATACCCAAGAACCACATTGTTTTAACAAGCAACGAATACACCCATAACATGTATATCTTCTATATACCTGAGCTGGACATTTCCAGTCTTTTCTTTTCCGCCAGAATAAGTTTTGGATTCTCTTTTAGCAATTATTTTCCCTTTTAGAAGAATCTATCAACATCAATAGTGGCGCAATTCACATGGCACATAGTTCAAAGCGTGATTAGTCAAACACTAATACCCTTGGACTCGCACTTTGAAGTAGATCACCATTATCAAATATTTGGCGTTCTTCCAAATTCCATTCTTTAGTAATCTTTTAGTGTAGTAAACATTTTACCTACATCTTCCATTCATCCTATCATGACAACTTTCATGATCAAGCTACTATAGCTCATGAGGACGAATTGCGAGTATAATATTAGTTCCTAAACCTTTTAGGAGATCTGGACGCCTGGCGTCTCTAATCTTCGCAAATTCTCATACAATACGAGAACATGTGTCTTACTAAATTATACTCTATCACTTTGCAACCAAACATTGTTTCAGATATCACAATATCTTCCACACATGATAGTTTATGAAACAATTCTTTCAGCTCCTAGATAACCTTGATACTAAAAACAACTTTTGAATATCAAGGATCATGGAGGCAAGTGTGATACTTAGATACTAACACTGGAATTGTTACTCTTGATTTAATACTACTTATTAAAATTCATCGAGTAAACAAGGTTTGCTAAAAGTTTGCAATAGGACTTTAAACTTTAGATTGACATTCAAACAATACGATACCAGTTCGTAAAGTTAACATCCAGAATTCTATAGTTCTATTATCTCAATTATAGCTAATCGCAAGGTAGTAAACGGATGCCAATAACTACAACAAACTATGCAAATTCACTTTGATTTAGTTCATGATAAATTGAGTTCTATAATTCAAAAATTACTAAGTGAACTCCCACTTAAAAACAACATCCCTCTTAGTTTTCTTAAGTGATTACACGAACCAAATTCACTATACCGCAACCGATCATCACGTGCAACGGCATAGTTTCAAAAGGCGAACATCACCATGTTCATCATATCAACCATATGACTCATGCTTAACCTTTCGGTTCGTGTTCCGAGGCCATGTCTGTACATGCTAGGCTCGCCAAGTAGAACCATAGCACTTGCGTGTGTAAAACTGTCTTACACCCGTCGTATGTGAACGTAGAGTCTGTCACACCCGATCATCACGTGGTGTCTCGAAACGACGAACTTTCTTGACGGTGCATGCTATGGAAGAACACATTTTTATCTTGATATTTATGTGAGAGGGATCATCTTATAATCCTACCGCGCGATCAAATCTAAGCAGAATAAGATGCATAAAAGGATAAACATCACATGCATATATAATGTGATATGATATGGTCCTTCATGCATTCGATCTCCATCTTGTGCGTCATGGTATGATCTCCATCATTCCACCGGCGTAGCACCAAGGTCCATGGCGCGCCACCTTGGTTGTCTTCCTCCATTACAATATATCACTTGGATATATATATACGGCACGCAGACCATTTAAATGTAAAGACAACCATATGGCTCCTGCCAGTTGTTTATAACTTACAAAAAGGATCATTGCATACAATTTGTAACATAAACAATTTAACCATATCACATCACATGCCCTGCAAAAACAAGTTAGACGTTTCTAATTTGTCTTGCATATTTTACGTGGTTTGGGGCTTTCTAGGAAGAACCGTTCTTACCTACGAACATGTAACCACAACGGTGATAAAAAATATTATTAACAACTCTTTGTAAAATAGATCATAACTATAGTGGGAGAAACGTACACCCGCAAAGCCACATATGCCGAAGCATGTCAAGTGTGGGACAAGTCTCGTGAACGTGGTCATGTAAGGTTAGTCTCGGGCAGCTTCAATCCCACTATGCCACTATGATCCAAAATACAAAATAAAATTGCAATAACATGATCATCAACGCCCACATCCACATGTGTTCTAGCCGTGCATACCATCTACGCATAGATATGGCTCTGATACCACTGATGGGTTTGTAGCATAGAAAACAAAAAATTTCCTACGCAAGAACACATAAACTAGCCAAGAAACTCTATGAGATGGTAGCAACGATTAACTAACCCTCGAAGACCGGAAGTGGGAATTACGTTCCCGCACAAACGTTGCCGATGGAGAGTCAAGGAAGATGCACGTAGTCGACATAGTCGTTCACTTGACGTAGTCGACGTAGTGGTTCACTTGACGATCACGAGATCGTGTACACGGCGCCACAAGTGGCAGCGCCCCCGTGCTCGGTCACACGTACAGCTCGACGTCGACTCCTCCACGCCCTCGGTCCAGCGGGGCAGCGGAAGAAGGGATCCGCCGGACACTCCACCACACACTTTTCCAAGTGTATGAACTACGAACTACAATTCCGGCAGAGCTTCGCTAAGCAGAGACGGAAATTGGGCAGCAACTATGCGAGGGAGGGGAGGATCAAGAAGTGTGTCACATGGAGGAGAGGGAGGGGTTTATATAGGGGAGGAGGGGCAGCCCCCAAGGGGTGGCCGACCAAGGAGGGCCTCCTCCTCTTCATGGTGATAACTCCCTCTTCATTCCCTTCATGGTGGTAACTCCCTCATCAACATGAGGTAACCCCCATTTTAATTTTGCATGACATTCATGCTAATTAAAATTCACACTTATTGATTTAATAAAACATTTTTATTTCTTTAATATTTGTTAATTCATTCAATTAACAAACATTAACAAATACACCCTTGAGTTATTTCGATATCCCGAAACAGTTTCGGTGCTTTTCTGAAACAACCCTTATGCTGTCCTGTAATTCGATCGGAGTATCGTATCCACTCAAAAACGACGGCGAACCTTAAGTGTGTCACCCTACGGTTCGTGAATAACGTGGACATGATCGAGACTCCTCTCCGATCAATAATCAACAGCGGGATCTGGAAATCCATGATGACTCCCACTTACTCAACGATGAACTAGTGATCGTGTGAACCAATAATGAACATAGTTAATTCCTTTTGTCTCGCGATATTATTACTTGTCCGAGATCCGATCATTTGGTATCAACCATACCTAGTTCGATCTCGTTCCTGACAAGTCTCTTTACTCGTTCCGTGATAATGCATTCCTGTGACCTAGTCACATGCTTGCAAGCGATTCTAATGCAATATCACCGAGAAGGGCCCAGAGAATATCTTCCCGTCATCGGGTCGGACAAATTCCACTCTTGATCCATGAGCCTCAACTAATACTTTCAGAATACCCAAATCAACCTTTATAATCACCCTGTGACGGTGTGACATTTGATATCATCAAAGCACTCTTCCGGTATCAGTGATTAACATGATCTCATGGTCTGAGGATTAGAACTATTTCGTATGAGTTTGATATAGCAATGAACTTGATGACTTGATCGTTTTGCTATTCATGCTATGGGTGTGAGTGTTCATCATATCAGTCTTCTAATGATATGACCCCGTTATTAACAACATCCAATGTTCATGATTAGGAAACCTTGATCATCAGTTAATCAACGAGCTAGTATAAAAGAGAGGCTTTACTAGGAACCTTTTTAGTTTATTAATCACACAAGTATTAATGTTTCCGATTAATACAATTCTAGCATGAGAAATAAACATTTATCATAAACATGGAATATGATAATAACCACTTTATTATTGCCTCTCGGGCATATTCCCTTCAGTCCTGAGTCTCCATCAATGAAAATTTATGTAGCCTCCGCCGTCATCACCCTAGTTCGGGAGGGCTCTGAAGCTCTTTCCGGCACCCTGCCAGAGAGGAGAATCATCACCGAAGGCCTTCTTCATCACCATGCCTGCCTCCTGAGTGATGCGTGAGTAGTTCATCTTTGGACTATGGGTCCATAGCAGTAGCTAGATGGTTGTATTCTCCTATTTGCGCCACCATGTTTAGATCTTGTGAGCTGCCTACATGATCAAGATCATCTTAATGTAATTCTACATGTTGTGTTTGTTGGGATCCGATGAATATTGAGTACTATGTCAAGTTGATTATTGATCTATTGATACATCTCAAACGTATCTATAATTTTCGATGCTCCATGCTTGTTTATGCACCATTTGCTTTGTGTTTTGTGACACTTCGTGGCATTTTATGCATTTTCTGGAACTAACCTATTAACAAGATGCCACAGTGCCAGTTCCATGTTTTCTGCTGTTTTTTTGTTTTAGAAAATTTACACATGAAATATTCTTGGAATTGGACGAAACAAAAGCCGAAGTTCCTATTTTTTCCGACACGAGACGGAGTCCAAACCAGAGATGGAGGGAGGCCAGAGGGTAGCCACGCCATGCCATGGCGCGGGCCACCCCCTGGCCGCGCCAGGCTATGGTGTGGGCCCTTGGTCCACCCCCTGACATCGTCCTTTCGCCTATATATTCTCCTCGATGAGAAAACCGTAAGGGCCCAAACTCTTTTCCAAAACACATACTGCAAGCCACCGCCATCATCGATGCGAGATCGGGAGGGTCCAGAAGCTCTTCTCGGCACCCTGTCGGAGAGGGGAATCACCACCGGAGGCCTTCTTCATCACCATGCCTGCCTCCAGTGTGATGTGTGAGTAGTCTACCTTGGACTACGGGTCCATAGCAGTAGCTAGATGGATGTCTTCACCTCCATGTGCTTCATGTTTAGATCTTGTGAGCTGCCTATCATGATCAAGATCATCGTTATGTAATTCTACATGTTGTGTTTGTTGGGATCCGATGAACATTGAGTACTATGTCAAGTTGATTTGTGATTTATCATCTCTATGTTGTTTATGATCTTGCATGCTCTCTGTTGCTAGTAGATATTTTGGCCGAGTAGATGCTAGTGACTCAAAGAGGGGGTATTTATGCTCAATAGTGGGTTCATGTCTCTGATAATCTGGTGGGCTAACAACAACCTCTAAGATTGTAGATGTGTTGTTGCTACTAGGGAGAAAACAATAATCTTGTGTTCAAGGACATTTGTATTGTTTACATTACACACTTTGCTTAAGGCGATAATCTGTTGCTTGCAACTTAATACCCAACGGTTGTTCGGATGATATCCGGCGGGTGGATTATTAGTCATAGATGCAGTTGGATTACGGTCTATGTATCATGTTGTAATGCCCATGTGAATCTCATAGTGATCCTCATGACATGTACATATATTATTTGTATTCTTTATTCTATCAATTGCCAAACTGTAAATTTTTTACCCAGCATGTTATTTATCTTTATGGAGAGACACCTCTAGTGAACTGTAGACCCCGGTCCATTCTTTCACATTCATATTACCGTTTACTTTTACAAGCATTATTTACTTTCTTGCAAACAAATATCTTTTACCACACGATACGTTTAATCCTTTGTTTGTAGCAAACCGGTGAGATTGACAACCTCACTGCTAGTTGGGGCAAAGTACTTTGGTTGTGTTGTGTGCAGGTTCTATGTTGCTGCTGGTGGAAAGCTACACCCCAGATAAGGCGCCATATATAAATTATCTGGAGCTGTCGCCAAGCCAGCTAGCATCAACCTTCGGAAGTTGGTTCTTTCTCCTACTGGTTCGATTAAACCTTGGTTTCATACTGAGGGAAACTTGCTGTTGTGCGCATCATACCTTCCTCTTGGGGTTCCCAACTGGGTGCCTACCATGCACCATCAAGCATTTTTCTGGCGCCGTTGCCGGGGATTGAAGAAGAATAAGCTACCACGTCAACTAGGCGCCGTCAGCATTTTTCTGGCGCCGTTGCCTGGGAGAAAGAGGATTTCTGCAAGGGGAGTCTCTCGCTTCCAATCTTTTTACTTTGTTACTGTTTTGCTTACTTTCTTTACTTTATTTTTGTTTGCATCTTTTTATCAAAAAATACAAAAAAAAATAGTTTCTTTTATAGTTGGTATTTCGTTAGTTTTACTTTTTAGTTCATTATGTTGTTCCCTAAGTACGTCTTGGAAGACCTTTCAGTGGGTAGTGGTTCTATAATTGGAAAAGATAACATCGAGGAGTTCTTTAATCATGTTAGTAAGCACAAAGATGTTGAGGATAGATCTTTAGCCGAACTTGCTCCCAGTTATGAAGTTACAGCTGCTTATTTAGTTCACATGTTGGAGTCTAGGTTTGTTAACCTTAATCCATGTATGCAGCAAATGTTTCTTAAGCTTTATGATATCGAAGACTTCGAAAAGAAAGATTTTATTTTGGAGACTTTGCGTAAAGAATTTAGAGATGTTGTTATAGAAGCTAGGAAAGTTTTTGAGCATTTTAATATCCTTGGCTCACGTGTATATGTTGTTGGTACAAACAAGGAAGAAATCAAAGTACCAATACCGTTCAAACTCGTAGGGATGCATGAAGCTTTGGATAAGAATTTTGATTGGATTGTTCCTGAAAACCCTTTTGATGAAAGTAGTGAACCCAAGAGTGTTTATAGAGGATCTTCAAAAACTTATTTGGATAAAATACAATTCCTTTTTGAAAAGACTAATGCTATTGATCTTAATGCTTCATTTGAAAATACTTGATTTCCACTGTCTGCGCCTAGCTCAAAGGCGTTAAAAAAAGCACTCTTGGGAGATAACCCAATGTTTTCTTTTCAGTACTTTTTCCTTTTGTTGAGTATTGGAAGTTATTACTACTGTAATGACCTCTTCTTATCATTTTTATTTCGTTTTTGTGCCAAGAAGAACCTCTAATTGGAGAAAGGTAAGATTTGAGGAAGTTGCTGTCCTGAAACAGATTTCTGCGCTGTACCGTAAAAATTCGTGAAAATTCTCAGGACGTCTTTTTGGTCTGCAATTTCTTGTGCACATGCCCCAGGTTATTGCCTAACTTTCATTAGTTTTGCACTTTTCAATTTGAGCGACAGAAGATTTTCAAAAAAATCAAGCTTTACCAGCTGTTCTGTTTTGACAGATTTCTGCCACTATTTGTGTTTGCCTCTTGATCTCTTTCTTTTTGAGTTCTTTTGATCATCGAACTTTTAAGGAATTTGCTAAATTATATTATGCTTTAATGGGTGCTATACTTGAGTTGAAACTGAACCAAAGGGTGGATTTACTATCTTGCATACACTAATATTGCTAATAAGAATTGTGTGAAGTTTTGTATGAAGGAAGTTTTCAAGTGTAGGGAAGGGAGAATGATGAGATGAGATGAAGAATGGACAAAATCTCAAACTTGGTGATGCCCATGTCACCCCAAGAAATATCCAAGAGGTACAAGCGTCAAAGCTTGGGGATGCCCCGAGGCACCCCTTCTTCATCGACAAAAATCAGGTCATCTTTCTAGACACTATATTTTTATTGCTTCGTATACTATGCATTTTACTTGGAGCGTCTTTATTTTTGCTTTCAGTTTTATTTTGTTTTGTTTGCTGCAATAAATGGTTGGACCCCAACATGTTTCTTTTGGAGAAGACACACTCTGTTTTTCATTGCCAAGAACACTCTAGTTTTCATTCTTTTCGTTCAACGAGTGTTATATTTTTGTAGTACATCGTTTAGCTCTCATTTTTTGCCTTGATTTTTGTTCAAAACTTGTTAGTTCTTTGTAGCTAGGTGTTTTTAGACCTCTGGTCTATGTTGGTTTTTATCTTTAAGAGTTGTTTCAAAAAGTTTGATTGGTGTTGGAAGAGAGAAAAAAGTTTTATGCCTATAGTGGTACAAATGGGAGCTTGTTTAGACTGTGGCTTAGACTTTTCCATGTCATGCTTGATGTTATTTTGATTATTGATGGCATGTAAGTATAGCCCGTTGGGAACCCCAGGAGGAAGGTATGATGAGCACAATAGCAAGTCTTCCCTCAGTTGTGAAACCAAGGTTTATCGAACCAGTAGGAGAAAGCCAAACTTCAGAAGGTGATGCTTGCTAGCTTCGCAACACTCTAGAAAAGGGCGCCAGATCAACTGCTTGTCGGCGCGTAGATTTTCACCAGCAGCAACGTGAAACCTGCACTCAACACAACCAAGAACTTTGCTCCCAACTTATGATGAGGTTGTCAATCTCACTGGTTTGCTGTAAACAAAGGATTGAGTGTATCGAGTGGTAAAAGGATAATAGTATGCAAGAAAAGTAAACAGAGTGAGTAATAGTAAAACTGTAAAGCAATGTAAAGGAAATTGGACCGGGGTCCATAGTTCACTAGTGGCGTCTCTCCATAAGATAAATAATAACATGCTGGGTAAACAAATTACAGTTGGGCAATTGATAGAGTAAAGATAACGTATATATGTCATGAGGATCACTATGAGATTCACTCTGGGCAATACGACAAAATACATAGACCGTAATCCAACTGCATCTATGGCTAATAATCCAATCGCGGGGAGTCGTCCGAGTACCCCTCGAGTATTAAGTTGCAAACAACGGATAACTGCATTAAGCAAAGTGCGTAAAGTAAACAAAGCAAATGTCCTTGGACACAAGAATGTTGTTTTCCCCTAGTGGCAACAGCACATCTACAACCTTAGAGGTTTCTGTCACTCTCCCAGATTAAATAGAGGCATGAACCCAACTATCGAGCATAAATACTCCCTCTTGGAGTCACTAGCATCTACTCGGCCAAGATAGCTACTAGCAACGGAAAGCATGCAAGATCATAAACAACATAGAGATAACATAAGATATATGATTCAGCACATCAACTTAACATAGTACCAATACTCATCGGATCCCAACAAACACAACATGTATGATTACATAAAGGTGATCTTGATCATGTAGGGCAGCTCACAAGATCTAAACATGAAGCACATGGTGGAGAAGACTACTCACACATCACTCCGGAGGCGACCATGGTGGTGGAGAAGGCCTTCGGCAGGGATTCCCCTCTCCGGCAGGGTGCCGGAAAGAGCTCCTAGATCCTCCCGATCTCGTTTTGACGATGGCGGTGGATTGCAGTATGTTTCAGGAGAAAGCGATCCGTCCCTTAGGTTTTTCCCGTCGAGGGGACTTTATAGGTGAAAGGGCAGCGTCAGAAGTGGGACCAGGTGGTCTCACCATAGGCCGACGCGGCCAGGGGCTGGGCCGCGCCGCCCTGTGGTGAGGCTGGCGCCTGGTCCCCCCCCCATCTCATCTTCGGTCTTCGCCAAGCTTCAGTAAAAATAGGAGGTTCAGCTTTTGTTTCATCCAATTCCGAGAATATTTCCTGTGTAACTTTTCTGAAACACAAAAATAGCAGAAAACAGGGAACTAGCACTGTGGCATCTTGTTAATAGGTTAGTTCCGGAAAATGCATAAAAATGCCACGAAGTGTAACAAAACTCAAAGCAAATGGTGTATAAATAAGCATGGAGCATAAAAAATTATAGATACGTTTGAGATGTATCAATTATATGCTTAGTAGTTTTTGCTGTAGCATGACTTATCTCAAGTGACTGAGATTGCTTAATGTGCCTTTGAAAGAATCATGCGTTGTTTTTATTATATGGGAGCATATTATTGTGGTATTCTCCTTTGATGCTTTATTTGGGTTGACTTGGCGCATTCTTACACCATGTTTGACTTTAACCAGTCGCCTTAAGCCTCTATGATCATTTGGTTTTTGACTTATGATACCACTTTATGCTTTGGTTAATAATGTTTTATCGCTATGCATGATTATGGCCGTTATTGCTCTCTTAGTTGGTCGCTCCCAGTCTTTTGCTAGCCTTCATCTGTACTGAGAGGGAATACTTCTCGTGCATCCAACTCCCAGAAACCAAAGTTTTCCAATGTGTCCACCATATCTACCTATTAGCAATTTGCTATTCCAAGTACATTCGTCTTACTTTTATCTATCTTCCAAATTAAACTTTTTGTTATGTGAAAATTAGTTAGTAAAGCTCTCACGAACCTGACGGCACATTTTCTTTCTTGCACTTAATAAACTTGACCATTGTGGCTCTTTTATTTTGATTATATGCTTGCAAGTTGTAAGTTGGGAGTTAGCTCAACCATGCTGTCATGGGGCACACTTTCAACATTGCACTTATTTCTATTTAAGTTGATATTATGATCTTTTGTTTATGGATGCTTATCTGTGTGAAAGGAATTGGAAACTTGTGGAGTTCATAGAGTTTGTATATGAGTTAGAGAAACGCATGGGCCGCTAATCTAAGCCATGCATCATTCATGGTGGAAATTTACAGCATGCCCATAGTGGACATTCGACGACGCATCTCAAAATAAAAAGCTATACCCAATGGTAAATAAAAGAGATGCCGAGGTGTCCATTGTCTGTTTTTCTTGTCATTTTGATGTGGGCTAGTCTCCATGTCATCGGGCAAGAGGTACCCCATTGGCGTTCTCAATGATACACGTATGCTTACAATGACAAGAACTTGCTTGGGACCTAAGTCGATTAGCATTGTTTAAGTACTCGTATTCACGGGACATGAGATTTTCAACTTGTGATTTGTCAAGCATATGCCTCATATTTGTACTCGCATTAACCTTAACCATTCAAGATGCCTATGATGGGGGCAATGAGAGCTCAAACCTAGTAAGTACCATAATTTTTAGAAGGTTTGTAAAAACTTCCAATCACTACTTCCCTCTGCGAAGGGCTTTCTTTTACTTTTATGTTGAGTCTTCACCTTCTACCTTTATGCACCGTCTAAGAGAGCATAGTTGTCATTCTGAGTATAATATGCATAGTCCCAAAATTTATTATTGATTGATTCATGATTATGGTTTCGCTTGTTCTTAAATTATTTGTATCTAGTCACCCTCTTAAACTTGAAGGTGTCCTATGCATTTATGTTTTGCTACTCCATGAGGGACAAGCTGAATACCACTTTGCTATATTTTTCTATTTGCTTGAAACACATACTTGAATTTCAATGCATTATTACTCATGATCTTTTGTTTGTGTTACTTTTCATATTATAACATGGTTGCTAAGTTTTATTGTCAAGATTATGTCTTTTATGCCCATGTTTAGAGTACTTTGATCTCGGCACTCAATGCTTTACATTGTTTGATCAAGATTGTGTTGGTGCATGTCACATCAAAAATTATTGTTTTGTTATCACTTACCTACTCGAGTACGAGCATGAGTTAAGCTTGGGGGATGCTTGATAAGTCTCAAACGTATCTATAATTTTTGATGCTCCATGCTTGTTTATGCACCATTTGCTTTGTGTTTTGTTACACTTTGTGACATTTTTATGCATTTTCCGAAACTAACCTATTAACGAGATGCCACAGTGCTAGTTCCCTGTGTTCTGCTATTTTTGTGTTTCAGAAAAGTTACACAGAAAATATTCTCGGAATTAGACAAAACAAAAGCCAAAGTTCCTATTTTTCCAGACACGAGACGGAGTCCAAAGCAGAGACGGAGAGGGGCCAGAGGGCAGCCACGCCATGCCATGGCGCGGGCCACCCCCTGGCCGCGCCAGGCTATGGTGTGGGCCCCTGGTCCACCCCCTAACATCGCCATTCCGCCTATATATTCTCCTCGACGAGAAAACCCTAAGGGCCCGAACTCTTTTCTAGAAAACATACTGTAAGCCGCCACCGTCATTGACGTGAGATCGGGAGGGTCCAGAAGCTCTTCCCAGCACCCTGCCGAGAGGGGAATCACCACCAGAGGCCTTCTTCATCAGCATGCCTGCCTCCGGCGTGATGTGTGAGTAGTCTACCTTGGACTACGGGTCCATAACAGTAGCTAGATGGATGTCTTCTCCTCCATGTGCTTCATGTTTAGATCTTGTGAGCTGCCTATCATGATCAAGATCATCGTTATGTAATTCTCAATGTTGTGTTTGTTGGGATCCGATGAATATTGAGTACTATGTCAAGTTGATTTGTGATTTATCATCTCTATGTTGTTTATAATCTTGCATGCTCTCCGTTGCTAGTAGATATTTTGATCGAGTAGATGCTAGTGACTCCAAGAGGGGGTATTTATGCTCGATAGTGGGTTCATGTCTCTGGTAATCTGGGGGAGTGAAAACAACCTCTAAGATTGTAGATGTGCTGTTGCTACTAGGAAGAAAACAACAATCTTGCGTTCAAGGACATTTGTATTGTTTACGTTACACACTTTGCTTAAGGCGATAATCTGTTGCTTGCAACTTAATACCCAGCGGTTGTTCGGATGATATCCGGCGGGTGGATTATTAGTCATAGATGCAGTTGGATTACGGTCTATGTATTATGTTGTAATGCCCAAGTGAATCTCATAGTGATCCTCATGACATGTACAAGTATTGTTTGCATTCTTTATTCTGTCAATTGCCCAACTGTAATTTGTTTACCCAACATGTTATTTATCTTTTTGGAGAGACACCTCTAGTGAACTGTGGACCCCGGTCCATTCTTTTACATTCATATTACCGTTGACTTTTACAAGCATTATTTATTTTGTTGCAAACAAATATCTTTTACCACACGATACGTTTAATCCTTTGTTTATAGCAAACTGGTGAGATTGACAACCTCACTGCTAGTTGGGGAAAAGTACTTTGGTTGTGTTGTGTGCAGGTTCCACATTGCTGCTGGTGCAAAGCTACACCCCAGATAAGGCGCCATATATAAATTGTCTGGAGCTGTCGCCAAGCTAGCTAGCATCAACCTTCGGAAGTTGGTTCTTTCTCCTACTGGTTCGATTAAACCTTGGTTTCATACTGAGGGAAACTTGCTGCTGTGTGCATCATACCTTCCTCTTGGGGTTCCTAACTGGGTGCCTACCATGCACCATTATCTATCATGTCTATGTTATTTGTGATCTTGCATGCTCTCCGTTGCTAGTTGATGGTTTGGCCTAGTAGATGCTTGTGACTCTAAGAGGGAGTATTTATGCTCTATAGTGGGTCCATGCCTCTATTAATCTGGGAGAGTGACAATAACTTCTAAGGTTGTAGATGTGCTGTTGCTACTAGGAAGAAAACAACAATCTTTTGTTCAAGGATAATTGTATTGTTTACATTACACATTTTGCTTAATGCAATAATCTGTTGCTTGCAACTTAATACCCAAAGGTTATTCGGAATATATCCTGAAGGTGGATTATTAGTCATAGATGCTGTTGGATTACAGTCTATGTATTATGTTGTAATGCCCAAATGAATCTCATAGTGATCTTCATGTCATGTACATGCATTGTTATGCATTCTCTATTTGTCAATTGTCCAACTGTAATTTGTTCACCCAGTATGTTATTTATCTTGATGGAGAGACACCTCTAGTAAACTATGGACCCTGGTCCATTCTTTTACATTGATAATACCATCTACTACAAACACTGTTTTTTTTCTGTAAGTATTATTTTATTTCACTGCAAACTAACATCTCTTTCCACACTATACGTCTAATCCTTTGTTTTAAGCAAAACCAGTGAGATTGACAACCTCACTGTAAGTTGGGGCAAAGTAGTTTGGTTGTATTGTGTGCAGGTTCCACGTTGCTACTGGCGCCGGTAGTGCGCCCTGCCAAAGTCAGCTAGCAACAACCTTCAGAAGTGATTTCTTTCTCCTACTGGTCGATTAAACTTTGGTTTCATACTGAGGGAAAACTTACTGTTGTACTTATCATACCTATCTTGGGGTTTCCCAATGGGTCCTGTGAGACATCAAGACTATTTTCGGGCGTCGTTGCCGGGGAGGAAGAGGATTTCTGCAAGGGGAGTCTCTCATTTCCAATCTCTTTACTTTGTTATTGTTTTGCTTAGTTTTTTTTACTTTGTCTTGTTTGCTTCTTTTTATCAAAAATGCAAAAAATTAGTTCCTACTATAATTGTTATTTTTGTTGGTCTGTTTTAGTCTTGCTAAAATGAGTAATCCTGAGAACACTAAGTTGTGTGACTTTACGAGCACAAACAACAATGATTTCATTTGTACACCTATTGCTCCACCTGCTCCTGAAGCAACTTTCTATGAAATTAAACCTGCTTTGTTAAATCTTGTTATGAAAGAGCAATTTTCTGGTGTTAGTACTGATGATGCTGCTGCTCACCTTAATAATTTTGTTGAACTTTGTGAGATGCAAAAATATAAGGATGTAGATGGAGATACTATAAGCTTAAATTGTTTCCTTTCTTTTTGAGAGGAAGAGCTAAAGATTGGTTGCTATCTTTGCCTAGAAATAGTATTGATTCTTGGGTTAAATGCAAAGATGCTTTCATTGGAAAATATTATCCTCCTGTTAAGATTATATCCTTGAGAAGTGACATAATTAAATTTAAACAATTTGATAATGAATATGTTGCTCAAGCTTGCGAAAGAATGAAATCTTTGGTAAAGAATTGTCCCACTCTAGACTGACTACTTGGATGATCATCCAAACCTTTTGTGGAGTACTGAATTTTTCTTCAAGAAACCTTCTGGATTCAGCTGCTGGAGGTACTTTTATGTCCATCACTTTGGGTGCTGCAACAAAGCTCCTTGATGATATGATGATAAATTATTCAGAATGGCACACTGAGAGAGCTCCACAAGGTAAGAAGGTAAATTCTATTGAAGAAACCTCTTCCTTGAGTGATAAGATTGATACCATTATGGCTATGCTTGTTAATGGTAAAACTCATATTGATCCAAATAATGTTCCTTTAGTCTCTTTGGTTGCTCAAGAAGAGCATGTTGATGTGAACTTCACTAAAAATAATAACTTCAACAAGAATGCTTATAGGAATAATTTTGGTACTAACAATTATAGGCCATCTTTCCTTCTAATAATGGTAATAGTTATGGTAATTCCTACAACAACAATAGAATTGTTCCCTATGATCTTGAAGTCATGCTTAAGGACTTTATTAGTAAACAAACTGCTTTTAATAAATCTGTTGAGGAAAAGTTTGGTAAAATTGATGTTCTGTCTCTCCATCATGTGGAGGGACTAATCCTAATCTTGATATGTGTAACCCAACAAGTACTTTGTAGTTACCTAAGAGACACATTTATGATCACTCAGTTACGGTGTGACGTTTGATGACCTCAAGGCATTCTTCTAGTACTAGCTAGGGAGTAACACTATCTCATGGTCTAAGGAATAGGATAATTTACATTAGAAAACTATAGCAATTTGAACATAGTGACACAGTCTAAATGCTATGCTTAGTTGGGTCTGTCCATCATGTCATTCTTCTAATGATATGACCCTATTATTAATTGACAACACATGTCTATGGTTTGAAAATCGTAACCATCATTAATCAATGAGCTAGTCTAGTAGATGCTTAATTACTAGGATCTTGGTGTTTGTTTATTAAATCATACATATATTAATGTTTCCGCTTAATACAATTCTAGAATGGAGCATAAACATCCATCATGAACAAGAAATATGATAATAACAGTATTATTATTGCCTCTAGGGCATATTTCCAACAAACTTAACTCCGTTGTAAAGGACAACTTAAACTCCAAATGTTGCTTCAATGCCAAATGTTTTTGTGAGCAACTACAAACACTATCCTCCCATACGTGTCCATTGTTTCTCAGGGATTTGCTGCATCGGATTGATATTCACTGCATACTCATATATTTTTGTTGACCTAGTGTTTTTGGAATGATGCAATGTTTTTTGCAACAGTACAGATGTTTTGCTAGGCAGGAAGATCACTCACAAACCAGATTCCTAAGTTGTTCTAACTTGGTATATTTGTAGCATGACAAGTTTTTAACACTCATGAAAGTTATAATTTAACCCAGAATGTTTGACCCTCTCACAAAATAAACCTCAGAATCTATCTGCTCGTCAAGTGCTTGCATGCCAAAGGGATACCTTGGAAGCAGTGCACCTACTCCCTACCTTCCAAAAAAAAGTGCATAAACTTTCCCCAAGGTGAAACAACATAAATTTTGAGAAAAATATTGAAAAAGGTTAACTCCTGTAATACCAAGTTGACATATTAGATACATGACAGAATATATTTTTATATTATATACATTAGATATTTTAGATGTTGATGATTTCCTATGTATTTAGTCACACTTTATACTACTTTCGCGGAACAAAGGGGGTATGAAGCTATGACACTACTCAGTTTTTGGCATAACCGCTATGAAGGAGAACGTCCAATTACATGATAAAGTACTCCACCCACTATACTTCCTCTACTAACTTAATACTCCCTCCGTTCCTTAATATAAAGTGTATAGTTTTCTTGCACGAATATTAACACACAGGCCAAAAGGGCAAATTTTGATACTTTTAGACGTTAATACGGGTATGTGGTCGATGTAAGAATAGTTAAAAATAGAGAAATCTCGATATCTTATCTCTCCTAATCATATTTACTCCTAAATTGTGTAAAAAAAATCCCACAATCTCACCATGCACCTTATATTTTGGAATTTTTCAGAAAAAACTATACACCTTATATCAAGGAACGGAGGGAGTATGTTTTTGAGATTCTTGTAGAAAATTTCAAGTTATGCTATCGTAGCCTACTCATCTTCAAATACCCCTTCAAAGGAGATGCCTATTAGACGTGCTAGATCATTAGTATTTCAGTTGATGTTCTCCCTGAGGAAGGTCTTGATGTAAACATTTTCGATCTACAAAGATTTTTCATGCATTTTTTTTCAAAATTTCGCAAGGATTGGGAACTCTTGTAAAATTGCATGCATCACCTAGTTTATCCAAAGACTCAGAGTTCATGCAAAGCTTCAAACTCTGCTTCAATATGGACTAAGCCTGGGATCATATGCCTACTAAATTGTATGCACCAACCAATTCATCAAATGATCAAACTCACAAAGAAAAGTGGTCAATACTTATAACTCAACAATTGTGAGCTCAAGCCATCATCCCACCTCCGGTTGGAGGGGTTAGCTTAACATGTTGTTGAGCCGCCTACGGTGGTTCCGGTATACCCGACTCATAGAGGAGAAGAATATATGTCAGAAGACATCGCTAAGGCCAAATAGATACAAATTTCACATGTTTATTTGTTCATGCCAAGCTTAAAGGTATGCTCTATTTTGTGGCATGCATATATATATTCCTATCCAACGAGGAGGAAGAAAAGGCCTCTTTGAATTATATGGATTTCATAGGATTTTTGTAAGATACTAGTCCTTTGAATTTTTCCTATGAATTGCCTTTTGATCAAAGGAACTGTGCAACCCAAATTTCTAGGGATTGAATTTCTATGTGTCAATCCATATGAATTTGAACATCTACTTCAACCTCATTTTAAACTCTATGAGTAGGATCGATGCATTTTTTTTCCTTTGCTTTTTCTGCATTTTATCCAAACCATTCGTCATGTGTTTCACAATCTTCTTTTTTTGCGAAGACACAGTCCTCTATTTTGCATATGCAAATTTATGAGATTCTTGTGTTTTTCTTATTTCTTCGTTTTTCAATACTATAATCCAAAGAGGCCCTAATAAATGGAAAGGGAAATATCCTAGAGGGAGTCTGGCAAGAATTGCTCCAAAACAAATATTTACATTCAAAAGCGCTTTCTCAAGTGGAAGCAAAACCTGTAGACTCCCCTTTTTAGAAAGGTCTAATGAAAGTTAAAGAAGATTTTTTCAGTCGTGGTAATTTCAAAATTGGTGATGGTCTGAGCACTAGATTTTGGGAAGATACTTGGCTAGGAAATAAACCTTTGGCAACTCAATATCCAGAGCTCTACAGTATAGTTAGCCGGAAACAAGTTCTGGTGGCCGATGTGTTAAGCCATAGGCCGATAAATATCACCTTCCGAAGGTCTTTAGTCGGGGACAAATGGGTCAAATGGGTTCACCTATTAAACCGCTTGATTCAAATTCAATTATCCAATGAACAAGACAAGTTTGTGTGGAATCTAACAAGGTCTGGTTGCTTCTCGGTTAAATCAATGTATCTAGATCTTATGAATGGTAATACTACTTATCTTCGAAAGTACATTTGGAAAATTAAAGTTCCTTTAAAGATCAAGATCTTTATGTGGTTTCTTCATCGCAAAGTTATTCTAACGAAAGATAATTTGGTTAAAAGAAGTTGGCAGGGGTGCAAATCATGTAGTTTTTGTCACAAGGATAAAACTATTCAGCACTTATTCTTTAATTGTTCTCTTGCTAAGTTAGTGTGGAGAATTATTCATATGACATTTGGCATTTCTCCTCCCACTACTGTTAGTAACCTGCTTGGGAATTGGCTAGCTAATATTCCTAAGAAAGAGTTAATGCAAGTTCGTGTTGGAGTTTGTGCAATTCTTTGGGCTATGTGGAATGTTCGAAATGATTTTATCTTTAACAAACCAAAGAAACCATCATTTTTGCAGGTTATTCCTATGGCTACGCATTGGATCCGTATATGGTCCTTTCTCCAACCAGTAGAGGAGCGGCATGCCATGGATTCTGGGTGCAACTGTTTGGAGACGGTAGCACGGGATTTATACAACCAGTGCGGCTGGCGGCTTGACAACAGGATCACTTTTTGAAGCTTCAACCGATGGCAGCAGCCTTTGAAGATCATTGTTGTAGCTCTATTTTGTGATCCGGTTGATCTTTGAGATGTAATAAAACCTTCTAATAAGTTGATACTTGTGTGGATGATTTAATAAAATAAAAGCCATATGCATCACTTTGATGCAGAGGCTGGGTATGCCCCCATTTCGGAAAAAAAGGGAAATATCCTGGAGCAATTAGTAATATTTTTCTTGGAGGAGTTGGATGATTTATTGATAACCACCAGTCGTTGGACCACTACCGACAATATCCCAGCCCAGCTGTCAGGGAGCCATTATCAACAACATCGATCCCCATTCGTCCAAACCAAGCTTCCAAATCTATCTGTCCACGGCAGATTCAGATGGATTGATAGTTTGGTACTCCCAACTTTTCTTGTTTCTTTCCTGCGCCAATGGCAAGCATCAGCTTAGGCTTCCATCTCCATCCTGCTGCCGCTTTCTCGGCTCAGCCGTCCAGTGCAAGCTCCAAGCCACACCGCCATTGCCCACCTCAGAGGACTCATGCTGCCGGAAGAAGGTGCCTTCTCAGGGCGAAGTCCTCAAATGGACACCCACAGATCGGTGCCTCCTTCAGTGATGGTACTCGGACCTGTAACTAGCACGGCTATCTGAACTCACTGCCGCTTGCATACAAGAACACTGTACCAAGAAGTGGTTGTTGCAGGGGTGCTAGATGGTAACTCGTCTGGAGCTGGAGCCGTGGTTCCGGAGCAGGGAGAGACTACTGTCAGTATCACGGTCGTCGGAGCCTCCGGCGACCTTGCCAAGAAGAAGATCTTCCCAGCGCTTTTCGCCTTGTTCTACGAGGATTGGCTCCCCAAGGTTTCGTACTGCGGTTTCCTTCTTTCAATTCAATTAGAACGGTGCTGTTCTCCAATTTGGGCTTTGGTGTATTTGTTTTAGTTAACCTCTGTTAATACAGCATTTTACAGTTTTTGGCTATGCTCGTAGCAAGATGAGCGATGAAGAGCTCAGGAACATGATTAGCATGACCCTGACTTGCCGGATTGATCAGAGGTACCCACTTACATATTTTCATGTTTGGTGCCTTGCTATCATGCGGTGTGAGTTGTCTGTATTGTTTAACTTGTAGAGTATCTAATTTTGCGCCTTGCCCTGGGTGTCAACTAGTTATGATTATCTGATTGGTGAGCCAAAATTGGCAATAAGTATTCTAGTTGTATAATGCATCGCATAATGTAGTCGGATTTACATTTGAAATGTACATCATTACTGAAATCTGCAATTTCAAGTTGATTAGCTCTATTTAGTTTATGTTGTCCATTATCATAAACCGTTTTACAGACACTCGCAATAGCCAGTTGTATTTTCGAACTTAACATGTTATATTGGAATGATGGAATAGGGCGAACTGTAGTGATAAGATGGAGCAATTTCTGAAGAGGTGCTTCTATCAGTCTGGGCAGTACAACTCAGAGGAAGGATTTTGCGAATTAGATAGAAAACTTACAGAAAAAGAGGTAATACTAAATTCCTAATTCACACCTTTTGTACTTACTTTGAGAAGTAGTAGCAGTGCAGAACTCATAAAAAACATTCCCTAAAACTGAATTCATGAAAAATACTCCCTGGAAAAGGAATTCATGGCAAATGTTTGTCATCAGGCTGGGAAGGAACCAAACAGGTTATTTTACCTGTCGATTCCACCAAACATATTTGTGGATGTGGTTAGATCAGCTAGCCGCACTGCTTCATCTCGGGCTGGCTGGACGAGATTCATAGTGGAGAAGCCATTTGGCCGCGATTACGAGTCTTCAGGGGAGCTCACCCGATCCCTGAAGATGTACTTAGAGGAGGAGCAAATCTTCAGGTACATGCAGTGATCAGTTTCAGAGACTCTGTCCCTTTATTTGGAAAAATCACTACAATTTGCTGTGACAGGATTGACCATTATCTGGGAAAGGAGCTGGTCGAAAACCTGTCGGTCCTCCGTTTCTCCAACCTTGTCTTCCAGCCACTGTGGTCAAGGGACTACATTCGGAATGTGCAGCTCATATTTTCCGAAGACTTCGGCACCGAGGGTCGAGGCGGGTCGGCATTGCTTTTGATTCTCCCAATATCCAGTGTTCTACTACAAAACTTAGCCAATTGAATCAGCAGATAATGGTTTCGTTTGCTGGTTTTTCGTTGCAGCTACTTCGACAACTACGGGATCATCCGGGACATCATGCAGAACCACTTGCTGCAGATACTAGCCCTGTTTGCCATGGAAACCCCCGTCAGCCTCGCCGCCGAGGACATTCGAAACGAGAAGGTTTGAGATCGAGTTACAGTAGCATGATCAATTAAATGAGCAACCAAATTGAATATCAGCTTCGAACTATTGCAAATTTTTATGCTGTTGTTTCATTCAGGTGAAAGTGCTGCGATCGATGAGGAAGCTGAAGCTGGAGGACGTGGTGGTCGGACAGTACAAGGGCCACACGCGCGGCGGCAAGTCGTTCCCGGCGTACGTGGACGACCCGACGGTGCCGAACGGCAGCGTGACCCCGACCTTCGCGGCGGCGGCTCTGTTCATCGACAACGCGCGGTGGGACGGCGTCCCGTTCCTGATGAAGGCCGGCAAGGCGCTGCACACCCGACGGGCGGAGATCAGGGTGCAGTTCCGGCGAGTCCCCGGGAACCTGTACCGCGGCAACGTCGGCACTGACCTGGACATGGCCACCAACGAGCTGGTGCTCCGTGTGCAGCCCGACGAGGCCATCTACCTCAAGATCAACAACAAGGTGCCGGGGCTCGGAATGAGGCTCGACAGCAGCAACCTCAACCTCTTCTACTCCGAGAGGTACCAGCGGGAGATACCGGACGCCTACGAGCGGCTGCTCCTGGACGCCATCGAGGGGGAGCGCCGGCTCTTCATCCGGAGCGACGAGCTGGACGCGGCCTGGGCCATCTTCACGCCGGTGCTCAGGGAGCTCGAGGAGAAGAGGGTGGCGCCGGAGCTCTACCCCTACGGCAGCCGGGGCCCTGTCGGCGCGCACTACCTCGCCGCCAACTACAACGTCAGGTGGGGGGACATCAGCAGCGACGGATCATTTTAGTTCGAACTGTGTGACGAACAAAACAAGCCCATGCCGTAACCGTTTTGTTCTGTCACATTAGTTTCTTCTGAAAAAAGGAGGAAACCCAGCGATCTTTGCACGCGACAATTATCATTTGTTGCGAGAGGAGAAAGTTTTTCCCCGGAATTGGAAACTTTATTTTTACAATAACATTTCAGTAGTTTAAAATAGAGTTAGATACATTGCACACCCAATTAAGCCTTGTTTGGTACTAAAATATTTCCACAGTTTGTAGGGATTATTCTCACCATACCTCTAAATCACCACTTATTCTAAAATCATGTTTGGTTCTAGGAGTATTGGGCTAATTTAATCCCCACATATCCCACAGTCTTAGTGTATTTTTACCAGTATCCAATACTCTACCCTACCTAGTGGATAGGATTTGGGATTAGTGAGAATTGAGTGAAGATAGAAGTTTACTCAATCCTAAGGATTTTCCCAATTCGGTACTCACGTGGGTATGTACACACCCCCTTTCAAATTTTTGTTCAAGACATATTAACCCATTTTTAGTTTGTTTTCTTAGTAGAGCACGGGATTCTGGTGTACAAAAGTGGTTTCAGAATTTTGATTTGGGTTGACTTTGACCCAAAAAAAATTCATAAAAAAAAATTGAAACCAGTTTTACACAGCAGTATTTCGTGTTCTACTAGAAAACCAAGCTAAAATAGGTTAATACATTTTGAATCAAAAGTTGAAGGATGGGTTTGTAGGTACCCACGTGCACACCGTTTTGTTTTCGTCTCGTAAAAACTCTAGAATCAAACAAAGCCTAATTTATCTCCAAGGTGCAAAGGCACCACAGTTATGAGATCAACACACCCTATGAAATCTACTCCCTCCGTTTTTAAATATAAGATGTTTTAGGTTTGTGAAGCAAATGTATCTAGACATCTTTTAGTGTGTATATTCGAGTGTACCTACACACTAAAAGATGTCCAGCTATATTTGCTTCACAAAGCTAAAATATCTTATATTTTGAAATGAAGGGAGTACTTTTTCTGGAACTAACCTATTAACAAGATGCCACAGTGCCAGTTCATGTTTTCTGCTATTTTGTATTTCAGAAAAGTTATATAGGAAATATTCTCGGAATTAGACAAAACAAAATCTAAAGTTCCTATTTACCTGACACGAAGATGGAGTCCAAAGAAGAGACGGAGGAGGGCCAGGAGGCGGCCACACAATAGGGTGGCGCGGCCCCACCCCTGGCCGCGCCAGGCCCTGGTGTGGGCCCCTTGGCCGCCCTCTGACATCGCCCCTCCGCCTATAAATTCACTTCATCGGGAAAAACCCTAAGCAAGAGCCTCCATCCACGAAAAGTACTGTAAGCCGCCGCCGTCGTCGACCCAAGATCGGGAGGGTCTAGAAGCTCTTCCCGGCTCCTTGCCGGAGAGGGGAATCATCACCGGAGGCCTTCTTCATCACCATGCCTGCCTCTGGAGTGATGCGTGAGCAGTCCACCCCTGGACCATGGGTCCATAGCAGTAGCTAGATGGTTGTCTTCTCCTCCATGCACCTCATGTCTAGATCTTGTGAGCTGCTTACATGATCAAGATCATCTTTATGTAATTCTACATGTTGTGTTTGTTGGGATCCGATGAATATTAAGTACTATGTCAAGTTGATTGTTGATTTATCATGTCTATATTATTTGTGATCTTGCATGCTCTTCGTTGTTAGTAGATACTTTGGCCAAGTAGATGCTAGTGACTCCAAGAGGGAGTATTTATGCTCGATAGTGGGTTCATGCCTCTAGTAATCTGGGAGAGTGACAATAACTTCTAAGGTTGTAGATGTGTTGTTGCTACTAGGAAGAAAACAACAATCTTTTGTTCAAGGATAATTGTATTGTTTACATTACACACTTTGCTTAAGGCGATAATCTATTGCTTGTAACTTAATACCCAAGGGTTGTTCGGATGATATCCTGCGGGTAGATTATTAGTCATAGATGCAGTTGGATTATGGTCTATGTATTATGTTCTAATGCCCAAATGAATCGCATAGTGATCTTCATGTCATGTACATGCATTGTTATGCATTCTTTATTTTGTCAATTGCCCAACTGTAATTTGTTCACCCAGCATGTTATATCTTTATGGAGAGACACCTCTAGTGAAGTGTGGACCCCGGTCCATTCTTTTACATTTATAATACCATCTACTACAAACACTGTTTACTTTCCGCAAGTATTATTTTACTTTACTGCAAACAAACATCTCTTTCCACACTATACGTCTAATCCTTTGTTTTCAGCAAACCAGTGAGATTGACAACCTCACTGCAAATTGGGGCAAAGTAGTTTGTTTGTGTTGTGTGCAGGTTCCATGTTGCTGCTGGCGCAAACCGCGCCATCAACTGTTTTCTAGCGCCCTGCCAAAGTCAGCTAGCAACAACCTTCAGAAGTGATTTCTTTCTCCTACTGCTCGATTAAACTTTGGTTTCATACTGAGGGAAAACTTGCTGCTGTGCTCATCATACCTTCCTCTTGAGGTTTCCCAACGGGTCCTGTGAGACATCAAGACTGTTTTCTGGCGCCGTTGCCGGGGAGAAAGAGGATTTCTGCAAGGGGAGTCTCTCACTTCCAATCCTTTTACTTTGTTATTGTTTTGCTTAGTTTCTTTACTTTATTTGTTTACTTCTTTTTATCAAAAATACAAAAAAATAGTTTCTTTTATAGTTGTTATTTTTGTTGGTCTGTTTTAGCCTTGCTAGAATGAGTATTCCTGAAGTTGAGGTTCGTTCTTTTAAGCAACAAGGTGGAGAAAGTTTGAAAGATGCTTGGTATAGAATAAGTAATGCCCATCATAGATGTACAAAAAAATATTCTACCATGATCCTCAGGAATTTTTATGTTGGTATATCTAGCTGGAATAGGTATGTTCTTGATACTCTCATAGGGGGTAATTTCCTGGGTGCTCCTGCTTTGGAAGCATGCAATTTAATTGAAAGTTTAGTAGGAGTACCACCTATTAATGTCGTTAAAACTGAGATCACTTTGGAAGAAGTTATAAAAAAACTGAGCTCTCTAGTGAAAAGTTTGCCAAATCTCCTTGATAACGCTAGTCAGGTTAATGAATCAATAGAAAGTATCGATAAAAGAATCACTGTTCTAGAGGATAGCACTATCCATGATAATCAAAACCTTAGGATTGGTAAATTAGAGGAGTCTATGGAAACTTTAAGTTCAGTTTTCTCTTCTCTTAAATTTAAGAAGGAGAAAGCTTTTGTGGGAAAAGAGCAAAAATTTATGTATGTTCCCAAGGTGTCTATACATAGACCGCAGAATGTGCTTAAAATTGATAAAACTTTTAGTGCAACTAAGAGTGGTTTACATGTTGAATCATCCTCAGGGGTATCTAAAGTGCCTATTGTGACAAGTTGTGTTTCTGAGGAAGCTATTGATCTTGATGCTTCTTCACTTGAAAATACTTGATTCTTACTCTCTGGGCCTAGCTCAAAGGCGTTAAAGAAAAGCACTCTTGGGAGATAACCCATGTTTTCTTTCAGTACTTTTTCTTTTTGTTGAGTCTTGGAAGTTGTTACTAATGTAATGACCTCTCCTTATCATTTTTATTTTGTTTTTGTGCCAAGAATAGCCTCTAATAGGAAGAAGGTAAGATTTGGGGAAGTTGCTATCCCGAAACAGATTTCTGCGCTTTGCTGTAAAAATTCGTGAAAAATCCCAGAATGTTGTATTGATCTGCAATTGTTTTTGCACATGCCCCAGGTTATTATCTAACTTTCGTTAGTTTTGCACTTTTTGATTTGAGCAACAGAAGATTTTCAAAAAAAATTGATCTTTACCTGTTGTTCTGTTTTGACAGATTTTTGCCACTATTTGCATTTGCCTCTTGATCTCTTTCTTTTTGAGTTCTTTTGATCACGGAACTTTTAAGAGAAGTTGCTACAATAGCTAATGTTTTAATAGATGTTGTACTTGAGTTAAAACTGAACCAAATGTGGATCTACTATCTTGCATAAACTAATGTTGCAAATGAGAATTGTGTGAAGTTTTGTATGAAGGAAGTTCTAAAGTGTAGGGAAAGGAGAATGATGAGATGAGATGAAGAATGGACAAAAGCTCAAGCTTGGGGATGCCCATGTCACCCCAAGAAATATCCAAGAGGTACAAGCATCAAAGCTTGGGGATGCCCAAGGCACCCCCTTCTTCATCAACAAAAATATCAGGTCATCTTTCAAGACACTATATTTTTATTGCTTCATATGCTATGTGTTTTTATTGGAGCGTCTTTATTTTTTATTTAAGTTTTCTTTTGTTTTATTTTCTGTAATAAATGTTTGGACTCCAACATATTTCTCTTGGAGAAGACACACTTCGTTTTTATTGCCTAGAACACTCTAGTTTTCACTCTTATCGTTCTACAAGTGTTCTCTTTTGCTAGTACTGCGTTTAGCTTTTGTTTTTCACCTTTATTTTAGTTCAGAACTTGTTAGTTCTTTGTAGCTAGGTGTGTTTAGACCTTTGTTCTTTGTTGATTTTTATCCTTGAGAGTTGTTTCAAATAGGTTTATTGGTGTTGGAAAATAGTAAAATGTTTCATGCTTATAGTGGTGCAAAAGGAAGCTTGTTTAGACTGTGGCTTAGACTTTAGCATGTCATATTAGATATTATTTTGATTATATGCTTAGCAGTTATTATTGTAGCATGACTTATCTCAAATGACTGAGAGTGCTTAATGTGCCTTTGAAAGAATCATGCGTTGTTTTTATCATATAGAAGCATAATATTGTGGTATTCTCCTTTGATGCTTTATTTGGGTTGACTTGGCGCATGCTCACACCATGTTATGACTATAAACCAGTCGCCTCAAGACTCTATAATTATTTAGTTTTTGACTTCTAATATCACTTTATGCTTTGATTAATAATGTTTTGTCGCTATGCATGATTATGGCCATTATTGCTCTCTTAGTTGGTCGCTCCCAGTCTTTTGCTAGCCTTCACCTGTACTGAGTATGAGCTCTACTCATGCATCCAACTCCTAAAAACCAAAGTTTGCTAATGTGTCCACCATATCTACCTATTAGCATTATTGCTATTCTAAGTATATTCATCATGCTTTTATCTATCTTCCAAATTAAATTTTTTGTTATGAGAAAATTAGTTAGTAAAGCTCTCACGAACTTGATGGCACATTTACTTTCTTGCACTTAATAAACTTGAACATTGTGATTCTCTTATGAAGTTTATATGCTTGCAAATTGTAAGTTGAGAATTAGCACATCCATGCTTTCATGGGGCATGTTTTCAACATTACACTTATTCCTATTAGTTGATATCATGATCTTTTGTTTATGGATGCCTAGCGGTGTGAAATAAGTTGGAACCTTGTGAGCTCATGGAGTTTGTATATGTGTTAGAGAAACGCCTGGGCCGCTAATCTAAACCATGCATCATTCATGGTGGAAATTTATAGCATAACCATAGTGGACATTCGACGACGCATCTTAAAATAAAAAGTTATACCCAATGGTAAATAAAAGAGATGTCGGGGTATTCATTGTCTGTTTGTCTTGTCATTTTGATATGGGAAAACTTCCATATCATCGGGCAGGAGGTACCCCATTGGCGTTCTCGAGGATACATGTATGCTTACAATGACAAGAACTTGCTTGGGACCTAAGTCGAGTAGCATGCAGTTTAGGTACTCGTATTCAAGGGACATGAGATTTTCAACTTATAGTTTGTCAAGCATATAACTCATACTTGTTCTCACATTAACCTTAACCACTCAAGATGCCAATGATAGGGACAATGAGAGCTCAAAGCTAATAAGTACCATAATTTTTGGAAGCTTTATAAAACTTGAAATCCCTACTTCCCTCTGCGAAGGCTGATAACCCACAAGTATAGGGGATCGTGTGTAGCCTTTTCGATAAGTAAGAGTGTCAAACCCAACGAGGAGCTAAATGTAGGATAAACGTTCTCTCAAGTTCTATCAACCGCTGATACAACTCTACGCACACTAAACGTTTGCATCATCTAGAAAATAAAACTAGAGCAATAATACGGGTATGAGAGATAGCTTTGCAAGATAATAAATACAAGAAATTAATTGTTAGTGCTGCAGCAATAAAATATACTAAGTAATCATAAACTAACAGTACCATGCGTGTGAAAAAGTGGTGGTAGTAGTGGTGGCTTTGTCTAAGTTCAATTAGCGAATAAATCGGGTTCATTGTCTTCGATGCAGTTTTCTATGTGGGAGAGGCAAAATATACATGCACTTCACTACTTGGAAATACAAGTACTATATGATTGGATTGTTAGAAAGCATCCGCAAATACTAACAATGCATTAAGGTTTCTCCAGCCATAGCCTTAAGTTAATGGTCTTCTTACTCCCATACGTGCAATGTTCCGGTTCGTGTCCTCAGGTTCTGTCGCTCCGGCAGGACTACCCCCTTCCTTTTACACATACTACTAACCCTAAGATGCTTAATCCACGCGCGCATAAATATAATAGACACCAAAGGACAGTACCATATCAACATACAACTCTAATGAACCAAAGACATTCAACAAATCAATCTAAGAACAAATAAACTATGCAAACTTGACATAGATCATAGGATAAATATTATAGCATCAAACACCATGTTTACATAGGACGGTACAGAGATGTATGGGAGGATGAACCACTACATAATAGGAGGAGTTGGTGATGGAGATAGCGGTGAAGATGGCGAAGATGAGCAGCGAGGGGCACGGGTGGCGACGGCAGCATGGGGGACTCCCCCGCCGCCGGCATCATGGGGGAGCGCCGCCCCTTAGCCCCCTTCCTTCATGGCTTCATGGGAGCCCTCCCCCATGGAGATGGCATCCATGTGGGAGGTGAAAACTTGGCTCTGGTGGCTGCAAATTTGTGGGTGAAGGTGTCTCCCACGAGTTAGGTTTCTTCCCCTTATATAGCTTCTCGGATTTTCGTCTCACCATCTTGGGCCGCACTAGATCGGGCCTAATTCGGCCGTCCGGACTCGGAATCAGGCAAATTTTATGTCCAGAACGTTTGCCGTGAAATTCCCTATAACTTTGTAGTTGAAGAGTTTTCCGTTTGATGCCATCTTCGACCCGTAACGTGACAATCTTCAAAAAGAGTTCTGGTACAGATTTCAGGAAAGTCCCAATTTGACTCCAACGAGGTTTCCACTTGTATTCTTGGTAATTCCTACACATCAAAGTGTAAAACAAGAACATTGTGCACTTTTGCAACTATTAGTAGGTTAGTCCAAATAAATTATAAAAGTGTCATAAAGTGTAGATAAAACATATAGCAATTGGTGTAAAACAAGCATGGAGCATCAAAAATTATAGATATGTTTGCAACATATCAACATCCCCAAGCTTAACTCATGCTCGTCCTCGAGTAGGTAAGTGACAAACAAAAGAATAATTTTTGAGGTGACATGCACCATCACAATCTTGATCATCTATGTAAGCATTGAGTGCTGAGATCAAAGAACTTAGAACATGGGCATAAGAGACATAATCATGACAATAAAAATTTAGCAACCATGTTGTAACATGAAAAGAAACACAAACGAAAGATCATGAATAATGAAACAATGAAAGTCAAATATGAGTTCAAATCATATGGAAAAAACATAGCAAATAGTTTTCATCTTGTCCTTCATAGAATAGCAATACATAAATGCATAGGACACCTTCAAGTTTAAGAGGGCGACTAGATACAACTAATTTAAGAACAAGTGAAACCATAATCATGAATCAATCAATAAAAAACTTTGGGACTATGCACATTAAACTCAGAATGGAAACTATGCTCTCTTAGACGGTGCATAAAGGTAGAAGCCGGTGACTCAAAATAAAAATAAAAGAAAGGCCCTTCGCAGAGGGAAGCAGTGATTAAACATGTGCTAGAGCTTTTCATTTGTAAAACAGACAGATAAGAATTGGGTTTTGAGAGGTGGTTGTCTTTGTCAACGACTGGCAATGGGGTTCTTACTATCTTCCATACAAAAATGAGCAAGTTTTTGAGAGAGAGAGATTGACACTTTTGTGCTCTTTTATAAAGCTTGGCACTCCTCCCCACCTTTTTCCTTTCACAAACCATGGCTAACCGATTCCATCGGGTGCCCACCAACATTCACATACCATGGAGGAGTGCCTTTTTTCTTTTCTTTTTTTTCCTTTTTTTTCCTTTTTAGAATGAAACAATATGGAAGATAGCAAATCCGACCACTATGTCCCCATGAGCTGAAAACAGTGTCACAAAATGATAAGTATTTTAAAGGTTTTTTGAAAGGTAGCACATGAAAATTTACTTGGAATGGCTTGCAAATACCATGCATAGGAATTTATAGTGGACGCTTGGAATAACTTGGTTTTTGGGAGTTGGATGCACGAGTAGAGCTCATACTCGGTACAAAATGAGGGCTAGCAAAATACTGGGAGCGACCAACTAAGAGAGCAATAACGGCCATAATCATGCAAAGCGACAAAGCTTCATTAAGAGAAGCATAAAATGGTATCACAAGTCAAAAACCAAATGATCATAGAGGCTTATAGTGACTTTGTAAGAGTCAAACATGTTGTAAGCATGCCCCAAGTCAACCCAAATAAAGCATCAAAGGAGAAAACCAAATAAATGCTTCCACATAATAAGAATAATGCATGATTTTTTCAAAGGCTCATTAAGCAATCTCAGTCATTTGAGACAAGTCATGCTACAGCAAAAATCACTAAGCCTACAATCAAAACGACATCAAGCATGGCATGAAAAATTCTAAGCCGCAGTCTAAACAAGCTCCTTTTTGTACCACTTTTTGCATGAAACTATTTCTCCTTTCCAACACCATTCAAACCTTTTTGAAATAACTCTTTTGACGAATACCAACATAGACCAGAGGTCCAAATACACCTTGATGCAAAGATATAACAAGATCTGAACAAAAATCAAGGCGAAAAACAAAAGCCAAACGCAGTTCTAGAAAAAGAGAACACTCGTTGAACGATAAGAGTGAAAAATAGAGTGTTCTTGGCAATGAAAAACAAGGTACATCTCCTCCAAAAGAATTTTTTTGGGGTCCAACCATTTATTGCAGCAAACAAAACAAAAGAAATCTGAAAGCAAAAGTAAAGACGCTCCAAGAAAAACACATAGAATATGAAGCAATAAAAATATAGTGTGTTGAAAGGTGACCTGATTTTTGCCGATGAAGAAGGGGTGCCTCGGGGGCATCCCCAAGCTTTGACGCTTGTACCTCTTGGATATTTCTTGGGGTGACATTGGCATCCCCAAGCTTGAGCTTTTGTCCATTCTTCATCTCATCTCGTCATTCTCCAATCCCTACACTTGAAAACTTCCTTCATATAAAACTTCACACAATTCTATTAGCAACATTAGCATAAACATAATAGTAAATTAACCCTTTTTGGTTCAGTTTCAAACTCAAAATCACTACATATAAAGTATATACTACTGTAGCAACTTCCTCAAAAGTTCCGTGATCAAAAGAACTAAAAAAGAAAGCGATCGAGAGGCAAACACAAATAGTGGCAGAAATCTGTCAAAACAGAACAGCTGACAAAGGTCGAATTTTTCGAGGACTTTCTGTTGCTCAAATAGAAAAGTGCAAAACTAATGAAACTTTGGATATAACCTGGGGCATATGCTCAAGAAATTTCAGTTCAAAAAGATATTCTGAGAATTTTCACGAATTTTTACGGTGCAGCGCAGAAATCTGTTTTAGGACAGCAACTTCCCCAAATCTTACCTACCTCAAATTAGAGGTTCTTCTTGGCACAAAAACGAAATAAAAATGATAAGGAGAGGTCATTACAATAGTAATAACTTCCAAGACTCAAATAAAAGAAAAATTACTGAAAGAAAACATGGTTTATCTCCCAAGAGTGCTTTTCTTTAACGCCTTTGAGCTAGGCACAAAATAGAGAACCAAACAAAGAAGGAAAACAAAAGGAACTATTTTTGTTGTTTTCAAATTATAAGTGAAAGTAAAGAAGAAATAAGAACAAAATAAAGATCCTAATAAAACTAAAAAAGATAAAACCAAGACATATAAAAGCAATTATAATATAAGTTAACACAACACATATCATGTGGATGGGTAATATAGAGTATGAAGGAGACAACCTCATGTTAGTTGATGAATACGGGGATGACTTGGGCATCCCCAAGATTAGATGATTGTATTTTCTTGAATATATTCTTTGGATGCACCTAAACATCCGCAAGCTTGAGCTCTTGTGTCTTCTTGTTCATCTCATATCACCATATTGATTAGAACTTATCAGCTACATCCACATAAAACTTCACAAAACTCATTAGTAGGGTTAGTACTCATTAAGTAAAATCCACTCATGTTCAAGCATTGACAAGGTTCATAATCTAAACTCAACATTAGTCACTATATATACTAAGGTATTCATGATTTCCGTCATCCGTCGAAACTAATGAAACTAATAACACCAAGTACAATATTGAATAAACTAAGAAATTTGTCAAAACTGAACAGTCTGTAAAGATGACACTCAACGAGATAGTTAGGTAGCTCAAATCGAAAAACTCCAAACTAAAGAAAGACATATAATAATCTCAGGTTTGTGCACAAAAAATTTCAGATCAAAACATTATTCTGAGATTTTTCACGATTTTTTATAGTGAAGCATCGAAATCTATCTAAACAGAATAGTCGGTGAAAATCAAATTTTTCGAGACAGCTACGTAACTCAAATCAGAAAAAGTTAGTCTAATGAAAGAAAGATAATAAGCATTACTTTGCACTCAAGAAATTTTAGGTCAATATCACGTTCTGGTGATTTTAAACATTTTATATGGTGAAGCACAGAAAATCTGTTTTTGGACACCAAAGCAAAACTATCAACTTCCAAGTAACTAGGAACTACAATTATCACCTTACTTTTATGGTACAAAGGAATATGTACAATATATACAATATACACAATATGTACAAGTTTTTAACTGAAAAGCTTCCATGGAAAGATTTGTTTCGGTTTTATAGGCATGAACACAAGTGTTCAAGGTCGACCCCCACTTAACCATTACTCATCTTTCCAATCACTTTCCTTTTTGAAAACGTTTTTAGGTAACAAGTACAACAATTTTTTTTTGTAATTCGCATTCCCTATCCATACTAAGATAGAGAACAACTTAAAACTGGAAGTAAAAATTACTTAGAGATAAAGCAAACAAGTGCACACAAGAATATTCACCCACACACTATTGCTCCCCGGCAACGGCGCCAGAAAAGGTCTTGATAACCCACAAGTATAGGGGATCGTGTGTAGCCTTTTTGATAAGTAAGAGTGTCAAACCCAACGAGGAGCTAAAGGTAGGATAAACGTTCTCTCAAGTTCTATCAACCGCGGATACAACTCTACGCACACTAAACATTTGCATCATCTAGGAAATAAAACTAGAGCAACAATACGGGTATGAGAGATAGCTTTGCAAGATAATAAATACAAGAAATTAATTGTTAGTGCTGCAGCAATAAAATATACTAAGTAACCATAAACTAACAGTACCATGAGTGTGGAAAAGTGGTGGTAGTAGTGGTGGCTTTGTCTAAGTTCAATTAGCGAATAAATCGGGTTCATTGTCTTCGATGCAGTTTTCTATGTGGGAGAGGCAAAATATACATGCACTTCACTACTTGGAAATACAAGTACTATATAATTGGATTGTTAGAAAGCATCCGCAAATACTAACAATGCATTAAGGTTTCCCCAGCCATAGCTTTAAGTTAATGGTCCTCTTACTCTCATACGTGCAACGTTCCGGTTCATGTCCTCAGGTTTCTGTTGCTCCGGCAGGACTACCCCCTTCCTTTTGCACATACTACTAACCCTAAGATGTTTAATCCATGCGCGCATAAATATAATGAACACCAAAGGACAGTACCATATCAACATACAACTCTAATGAACCAAAGACATTCAATAAATCAATCTAAGAACAAATAAACTATGCAAACTTGACATAGATCATAGGATAAATATTATAGCATCAAACACCATGTTTACATAGGACGGTACAGAGGTGTGTGGGAGGATGAACCACTACATAATAGGAGGAGTTGGTGATGGAGATAGTGGTGAAGATGGCGGAGATGAGCAGCAAAGGGCACGGGTGGCGGCGGCGGCACGGGGGACTCCCCCGCCGCCGGCATCATGGGGGAGCGCCGCCCCTTAGCCCCCTTCCTTCATGGCTTCATGGGAGCCCTCCCCCATGGAGATGGGATCCATGGGGGAGGCGAAAACGTGGCTCTGGTGACTGCAAATTTGTGGGTGAAGGTGTCTCCCACGAGTTAGGTTTCCTCCCCTTATATAGCTTCTCGGATTTTCGTCTCACCATCTTGGGCTGCACTAGATTGGGCCTAACTCGGCCGTCCGGACTCGGAATCAGGCGAATTTTATGTCCAGAACGTTTGCCGTGAAATTCCATACAACTTTGTAGTTGAAGAGTTTTCCATTTGACGCCATCTTCGACCCGTAACGTGACCATCTTCGAAAAGAGTTCTGGCACAGATTTCAGAAAAGTCCCAATTTGACTCCAACGAGGTTTCCACTTGTATTCTTGGTAATTCCTACACATCAAAGTGTAAAACAAGAACATTGTGCACTTTTACAACTATTAGTAGGTTAGTCCAAATAAATCATAAAAGTGCCACAAAGTGTAGATAAAACATATAGCAATTAGTGTAAAACAAGCATGGATCATCAAAAATTATAGATACGTTTGCAACGTATCAAAGGGCCTTTCTTTTACTTTTATATTGAGTCTTCATCTTCTATCTTTATGCACCAATTAAGAGAGCATAATTGTCATTCTGAGTATAATATGCATAGTCCCAAAATTTATTATTGATTGATTCATGATTATGGTATTGCTTGTTCTCAAACTATTTGTATCTAGTCACTCTTTGAACTTTGAAGGTGTCCTATGCATTTATGTTTTGCTATTCCATGAGGGACAAGCTGAATACCACTTTGCTATGTTTTATCTATGCTCAAAAAAACAAATAACTTTCAATGCATTATTATTCATGATCTTTTGTTTGTGTTACTTTTCATGTTATAACATGGTTGCTAAGTTCTATGGTTAGAATTATATATTTTATGCCCATGTTTAGAGTACTTTAATCTCAGCTTGCAATGTTTTACATCGACTTGATCAAGATTGTGTTGGCATGCCACCTCAAAAATTATTTTTTGTTATCACTTACCTACTCGAAGACGAGCAGGAGTTAAGCTTGGGGATGCTTGATACGTTGCAAACGTATATATAATTCTTGATGCTCCATGCTTTTTTTACACCAATTGATTTATGTTTTGTCTATACTTCGTGGCATTTTTATGCATTTTCTGGAACTAACCTATTAACAAGATGCCACAGTGCCAGTTCCTGTTTTCTGCTGTTTTTGTATTTCAAAAAAGTTATACAGGAAATATTCTCAGAATTAGACGAAACAAAAGATGAAGTTCCTATTTACCTGACATGAATACAGAGTCCAAAGGAGAGACGGAGGAGGGCCAGGAGGCGGCTGCTAACGCCAAGTTGACGTGGGAATATGCAGTTGATGGTCCTTGTGCGTGGCGAACAACCAGCCCGTTGGGAACCCCAAGAGGAAGGTGTGATGAGTATAGCAGCTAGTTTTCCCTCAGTTAAGAAACCAAGGTATGTCGATCTTGGAGAGAAGGGACAATAACGACTGAAGGTGATGCAGACTGACTTAGTAACACTCCAACAAGGGCGCCATTTAACGATACTTGTTGACTCGTCTTCGGTCAGTAGCAACGCGAAACCTGCACACAACACAACCAAGTACTTTGTTCCCAACTTGCGATGAGGTTGTCAATCTCACCGGTTTGCTTGAAACAAAGGTTATGAGCGTATCGAGTGGAAAACAGTAGAGTATGCGAGTAAAGTAAACAGGTGATAGCAATATGATGGAAATAGGACCGGGGTCCACAGTTTACTAGTGGTGTCTCTCCATAAGATAAATAACACATGCTGGGTAAACAAATTACAGTTGGGCAATTGATAGAATAAAGATAAACGTGATATGTCAAGAAGATCACTATGAGATTTACTCTGGGCATTATAACAAAATACATAGACCGCCATCCAACTGCATCTATGACTAATAATCCACTTGTGACGAATCAATCCGAGAACTCCACAAGTATTAAGTTGCGAACAACAGATAATTGCATTAAGCAAAGTGTGTAATGTAAACAAAGCATATGCCCTTGAGCATATGAATGTTGTTTTCTCCCTAGTAGCAACAGCACATCTACAACCTTAGAGGTTTCTGTCACTCCCCCAGGTTAAATAGAGGCATGAACCAACTATCGAGCATAAATACCCTCTCTTGGAGTCACTAGCAACTACTCGGCCAAGATAGCTACTAACATCGGAGAGCATGCAAGATCATAAACAACATAGAGATAACAAAATATAATATTCAGTATAGCAACTCAATCATAACACCAATATTCATCGGATCCCAACAAACCAAATATGTAGAATTACATAACGGTGATCTCAATCATGTAGGGCAGCTCATGAGATCTAAACATGAAGCACATGGTGGAGAAGACAACCATCTAGCTACTGCTATGGACCCATGGTCCAAGGTAGACTACTCACTTATCGCTCCAGAGGCAAGCATGGCGATGAAGAAGACCTCCGGTGGCGATTCCCCTCTCCGGCAGGGTGCCGGGAAGAGCTTCTGGACCCTCCCGATCTTCGGGTCGACGGCGGCGGCGGATCGCGATGTGTTCTGGAAAAGTGATCGGGTACTTAGGTTTTTCCCGTCGGGGGGTCTTTATAGGCAAAGGGGCGATGTCAGAGGTGGGGCCAGGTGCCCTCACACCATGGCGGCGCGGCCCAGGCCCTGGCCGCGCCAGCCTGGTGTGTGGGGCCCCTGTGGCCCCCCTCCTACTCTGCTTCGGATAACTGGAAGCTCCCGGACAAAATAAGACTTCAGAAACTTGTTTCGTCCAATTTCGAGAATATTTCCTGTGTATCACTTCTGAAACACAAAAATAGCAGAAAACAGGGAACTGGCACTGTGGCGACTTGTTAATAGGTTAGTTCCGGAAAATGCATAAAAGTGCCACGAAGTGTAACGAAACAGTAGGCAAATGGTGTAAAAACAAGCATGGAGCATCAAAAATTATAGATACGTTGGAGACGTATCAAGCATCCCCAAGCTTAACTCCTGCTCGTCCTCGAGTAGGTAAGTGATAACAAAAGAATAATTTTTTAGGTGACATGCACCTACACAATCTTGATCATATATGTAAGCATTTGCGAGCTGGGATCATAAGAACTTAAAACATGGGCATGAAGATATAATCTTGACAATAAGAACTTAGCAACCATGTTGTAAACATGCAAATGAACACAAACAAAAGATCATGAAAATGAAACAATGAAAGTCAAACATGTGTTCAAATCATAAGGAAAAATATACAAATGGTTTTCAGCTTGTCCTTCAAAGAGAGCAAAACATAAATGCATATGACACTTTCAAGTTTAAGAGGGCGACTAGATACAAATAATTTGAGAACAAGTGAAACCAACAATATGAATCAATCAATGAACTTTGGGACAATGCATATTATACTAAGAATGACAACTATGCTCTCTTAATAGTACATAAAGATAGAAGGTGGTGACTCAACATAAAAGTAGAAGAAAGGCCCTTCGCAGAGGGAAGCAGTGATTGCAAGTTTTATAACCTTCAAAAATTATGGTACTTACCGGCTTTGAGCTCTCATTGCCCCCATCATAAGCATCTTGAATGGTTAAAGTTAATGCGAGAACAATTATGATGCATATGCTTGACAAATCATAAGTTGAAAACCTCGTGTCCCGTGAATACGAGTACCCAAACCTCATGCTACTTTACTTAGAGTCCCAAGCAAGGCTCTTGTCATTGTAAATATATGCATATCATTGAGAACCGCCAATGGGGTACCTCCGTGCCCGATGACATGGAACAAGCCCACATCAAAATGACAGGACAAGCAGACAATGAACACCTCAATATCTCTTTTATTTGCCATTTGTTTAGCTTTTTATTGTGAGATGCGTCGTCGAATGTTCACCATGGGTATGCTGCAAATTTCCACCATGAATTATGCATGGCTTAGATTATCGGCCCGGCGTTTCCCTAATACATATACAAACTCCATGATCCCCACAAGATTCCCAATTCATTTCACACCGCGGGCATCCATAAACAAAAGATCACGATATCAACTCAAATAAGAAGTGCAATGTTGAAAGCTTGCCCATGACTGCATGACTGGGATAGTCTCCAACTTACAACTTGCAAGCATAACAACTCAATATAAGAGACCACAATGTCAAATTTTTAAGAATAGGAAAAAGTAAAGTGTGCCTTCCGGTTCGTGAGAGCTTTACTGATCGAATTTCGCATAACACTGGTAAGAGTTTAATTTGAAGAGAAAATAAAAGCAAGTCAAATTTACTTGGAATAGCAAATTGCTAGTAGGTATGTATGGTGGACACTTTGGAAAACTTTGGCTTTTAGGAGTTGGATGCACGAGTAGAGCTCATACTCAGTACAAGGCGAGGGCTAGCAAAAGACTGGGAGCGACCAACTAAGAGAGCAGTAATGGCCATAATCATGCAAAGCGACAAAGCGATATTAAAAGAAGCATAAGATGGCATCAAAAGTCAAAAACTAAATGATCATAGAGGCTATTGGCGACTTTGTAAGAGTCAAACATGTGTGAGCATGCGCCAAGTCAACCCAAATAAAGCATCAAGGAGAAAACCAAAATAATGCTTCCATATAATAAAAACAACGCATGATTTTTTTCAAAGGCTCATTAAGCAATCTCAGTTATTTGAGACAAGTCATGCTACAGCAAAACCACTAAGCATACTATCAAAAATACATCAAGCATGACATGAAAAAGCCTAAGCCGCAGTCTACACAAGCTCCTTCTTGTACCACTTTTTTGCACAAAGCTTTTTCTCTTTTCCAACACCATTTGAAATTTTTAAAGACACCTCTTTTGATGAAAACCAATAAATATCAGAGGAAAAAATACACCTTGATGAAAAGATATAAGAATATCTGAATGCAAATCAAGGCGAAAACGAAAACCAAAAGCAGTAGCGGAAAAAGAAGAACACCCGGTGAAATTGTAAGAATGAAAACGGAGTGTTCTTGGCAAATGAAAACGAGTACATCTCCTCCAAAGGAAATTTGTTGGGGTCCAACCATTTATTGCAGCAAACAAAACTAAACTAACTAAGAAAACTAAAACAACTGACGCTCCAAGAAAAACACATAGTGCATGAAGCAATAAAACTATAGTGTTTTGAAAGGTGACCCGATTTTTGCCGATGAAGAAGGGGTGCCTCGGGGGCATCCCCAAGCTTTGACGCTTGTACTTCTTGGATATTTCTTGGGGTGATGCATGGGCATCCCCAAGATTGAGCTTTTTTCCATTCTTCAACTCATCTCATCATTCTCCAATCCCTACACTTGAAAACTTCCTTCATACAAAACTAAACACAAATCTATTAGCAACATTAGTGTAGGCATAACATATAATCAACCTCTTTTTGCTTCAGGTTTCAACTCAAAACCACCACATATATAGCAAATACTACTGTAGCAACTTCCCAAAAAGTTCCATGATCAAAAGAACTCAAAAGAAAGCGATAAAGCGGCAAACACAAATATTGGCAGAAATCTGTCAAAACAGAACAGCTGACAAAGGCCGAATTTTTTAGGGGTTTTGTATTGCTCAAATAAAAAAGTGTTCAACTAACGAAAGTTTGGATATAACCTGGGGCATATGCACAAGAAATCGCAGGTCCAAAAGATATACAGAGAATTTATACGAATTTTTACGGTGCAGCACCGAAAACAGTTTCAGGACAACAACATCCCCAAATCTTTACCTCACTCGAATTAGAGGCTTCTCTTGGCACAAAAACGAAATAAACAAGATAAGGAGCCATCATTACAGTAGTAATGACTTTCAAGACTCAAATAAAAGAAAAAGTACTGAAAGTAAAACATTGGGTTATCTCCCAAGAGTGCTTTTCTTTAACGCCTTTGAGCTAGGCGCAGAAAATTGCGAATCAAGTAATAATGAAAGGGGGATCAGGATCCACTATAGGAATAAAGAAATGAATACTATCCAATTGAGGTTTTGAGTATCCCTTGTAATCACGCTTTGGTACACTATTTTCATCAAAAAGATTTTCAGGACAAATCCAACTAGTATTAGCTACCAAGGCATTATGAATTCCTACAAGCTTACAAGGTATTGGCAATCTAGAATCTTCGTTGGGTGTACCAACAATTTCAACAGGCGAGCCAAGCTTATTAAACTTCTTAAAAACTTTCCTAGCCTCAATTGCAACATCTCTAAATTCTATGCGCAAAGTTTCCAAAATAAAAGCTTTCTTTTCAGGATCTTCAATTTCATGAAGCTTAAGGAACATGTATTGCATAAAAGGATTAAGACTAGCAAACCTAGTTTCCAACATGTGAATCAAATAAGCAGAAGCAACTTCAATACTAGGAGCTAGCTCAACCAAAGATTTCTCCTCAACTTCCTCATGCATACTAATGTGATTAAAGAACTCCTCAATGTTACTTTTTCCAATAATTGAACCACTACCTACTGAGAGGTCCTCCAGAACGTACTTAGCGATCAACATAATGAACTAAAAGTAAAGAAATAACAACTACCAAGGATTCTAATTTTTTGGGTTTTTGATATAAAACGATGCAGGTAAAATAAATAAAGTAAGCAAAACAATAACAAAGTAAATGATGTGCGTGTGAAAACTCCCCTCGCAGAAGTCTTCCAATCTCCCCGGCAACGGCGCCAGAAAAGAGGCTGGTGCCTAGTTGCCGTGGGAGCTTATTCTCCTTCAATCTCCGACAACGGCGCCAGAAAAGAGGCTGCTAACGCCAAGTTGACGTGGGAATATGCAGTTGATGGTCCTTGTGCGTGGCGAACAACCAGCCCGTTGGGAACCCCAAGAGGAAGGTGTGATGAGTATAGCAGCTAGTTTTCCCTCAGTTAAGAAACCAAGGTATGTCGATCTTGGAGAGAAGGGACAATAACGACTGAAGGTGATGCAGACTGACTTAGTAACACTCCAACAAGGGCGTCGTTTAACGATACTTGTTGACTCATCTTCGGTCAGTAGCAACGCGGAACCTGCACACAACACAACCAAGTATTTTGTTCCCAACTTGCGATGAGGTTGTCAATCTCACCGGTTTGCTTGAAACAAAGGTTATGAGCGTATCGAGTGGAAAACAGTAGAGTATGCGAGTAAAGTAAACAGGTGATAGCAATATGATGGAAATAGGACCGGGGTCCATAGTTTACTAGTGGTGTCTCTCCATAAGATAAATAACACATGTTGGGTAAACAAATTACAGTTGGGCAATTGATAGAATAAAGATAAACGTGATATGTCAAGAAGATCACTATGAGATTTACTCTGGGCATTACAACAAAATACATAGACCGCCATCCAACTGCATCGATGACTAATAATCCACTTGTGGCGAATCAATCCGAGAACTCCACAAGTATTAAGTTGCGAACAACAGATAATTGCATTAAGCAAAGTGTGTAATGTAAACAAAGCATATGCTCTTGAGCATATGAATGTTGTTTTCTCCCTAGTAGCAACAACACATCTACAACCTTAGAGATTTCTGTCACTCCCCCAGGTTAAATAGAGGCATGAACCCACTATCGAGCATAAATACCCCCTCTTGGAGTCACTAGCAACTACTCGGCCAAGATAGCTACTAACAACGGAGAGCATGCAAGATCATAAACAACATAGAGATAACAAAAGATAATATTCAGTATAGCAACTCAATCATAACACCAATATTCATCGGATCCCAACAAACCAAACATGTAGAATTACATAACGGTGATCTCAATCATGTAGGGAAGCTCATGAGATCTAAACATGAAGCACATGGTGGAGAAGACAACCATCTAGCTACTGCTATGGACCCATGGTCCAAGGTAGACTACTCACTCATCGCTCCGGAGGCCAGCATGGCGATGAAGAAGACCTCCGGTGGCGATTCCCCTCTCCGACAGGGTGCCGGGAAGAGCTTCTGGACCCTCCCGATCTTCGGGTCGATGGCGGCGGCGGATCACGATGTGTTCTGGAAAAGTGATCGGGTACTTAGGTTTTTCCCGTCGGGGGGTCTTTATAGGCGAAGGGGCGATGTCAGAGGTGGGGCCAGGTGCCCTCACACCATGGCGGCGCGGCCCAGGCCCTGGCCGCGCCAGCCTGGTGTGTGGGGCCCCTATGGCCCCCCTCCTACTCTCCTTCGGATAACTAGAAGCTCCCGGACAAAATAAGACTTCAGGAACTTGTTTCATCCAATTCCGAGAATATTTCCTGTGTATCACTTCTGAAACACAAAAATAGCAGAAAACAGGGAACTGGCACTGTGGCGACTTGTTAATAGGTTAGTTCCGGAAAATGCATAAAAGTGCCACGAAGTGTAACGAAACAGTAGGCAAATGGTGTAAAAACAAGCATGGAGCATAAAAAATTATAGATACGTTGGAGACGTATCAGCGGCCACACCATAGGGTGGCGCGGCCCCATCCCTAGCCGCGCCAGGCCCTGGTGTGGGCCCCTCCGTCGCCCTCTGACATCGCCCCTCCGCCTATAAATTCACTCCATCTGGAAAAACCCTAAGCAAGTGCCTCCATCCACGAAAAGTACTATAAGCCGCCGTCGTCGTCGACCCGAGATCGGGAGGATCCAGAAGCTCTTCCCGGCACCCTGCAAGAGAGGGGAATCATCACCGAAGGCCTTCTTCATCGCCATGCCTGCCTCCGGAGTGATGCGTGAGTAGTACACCCCTGGACCATGGGTCCATAGCAGTAGCTAGATAGTTATCTTCTCCTCCATGCGCCTCATGTCTAGATCTTGTGAGCTGCCTACATGATCAAGATCATCTTTATGTAATTCTACATGTTGTGTTTGTTGGGATCCGATGAATATTGAGTACTATGTCAAGTTGATTGTTGATTTATCATGTCTATGTTATTTGTGATCTTGCATGCTCTCCGTTGTTAGTAGATACTTTGGCTAAGTAGATGCTAGTGACTCCAAGAGGGAGTATTTATGCTTGATAGTGGGTTCATGCCTCTAGTAATCTGGGAGAGTGACAATAACTTCTAAGGTTGTAGATGTGATGTTGCTACTAGGGAGAAAACAACAATCTTTTGTTCAAGGATAATTGTATTGTTTACATTACACACTTTGATTAAGGCGATAATCTATTGCTTGCAACTTAATACCCAAGGGTTGTTCGGATGATATCCTGCGGGTGGATTATTAGTCATAGATGCAGTTGGATTATGGTGTATGTATTATGTTGTAATACCCAAATGAATCTCATAGTGATCTTCATGTCATGTACATGCATTGTTATGTATTCTTTATTTTGTCAATTGCACAACTGTAATTTGTTCACCCAGCATGTTATATCTTTGTCGAGAGACCCCTCTAGTGAATTGTGGACCCCGGTCCATTCTTTTACATTTATAATACCATCTACTGCAAACACTGTTTACTTTTCGCAAGTATTATTTTACTTCACTGCAAACAAACATCTCTTTCCACACTGTACGTCTAATCCTTTGTTTTCAGCAAACCAGTGAAATTGACAACCTCACTTCAAGTTGGGGAAAAGTAGTTTGGTTGTGTTGTGTGCAGGTTCCACGTTGTTGCTGGCGCCGACACTGCGCCATCAACTGTTTTCTGGCGCCCTGCCAAAGTCAGCTAGCAACAACCTTCAAAAGTGATTTCTTTCTCCTACTGGTTGATTAAACTTTGGTTTCATACTGAAGGAAAACTTGCTGCTATGCTTATCATACCTTCCTCTTTGGGTTTCCCAACAGGTCCTGTGAGACATCAGTAAGCCCGACAATTTCCGCTTTCAAGAAGAGGTGATAACTCCTCAAGTCCGAAAAAAATCTAATCTCCCTCCTCAACCACAATGACACAATCTCGGGAAAGCAAAAAGATCACTACGGTAAAGCCCAGATAGACGCCACATACTGTACCCTCTTGATCTTCACCTTCTTGGTCTCGATGTTCGTCCATGCACCATCTGAGACACCATCATTTCGGTGATGCTCGATGCACCAAATGATCAGGATAATGGAAGTCCACATGTCTTTTGGCGTCCCTTGGGGGGCAAGGCCTCACTATAGGAGCTTGGTCGTATGAGGCCATGCCAACCAGTCTTAATGGTTTAGAGCGTATACACGGATCTCATGGATAACCACACAATCAATGAGTAGTTGTTAGATCGACTCTATCTCTTGGTCGCTAAGACCATCCACTATGTGGTCAAAAAGCGATTCAAAACTTCCTACGAATCGGTTCAATACATAGCGGTGAACCGATTCCTTGTGTCAGAGCAGAGTGTCGCTAAGAAGTTGTGCGCAGGTGTGAACGGTCCAGATCTCGATTGAAGCGAGTTCCGAGGGCGTCTTGCATTGCCGGGCGGTCCCGGGGATGAAGCACAGATAGTGTAGGTGGTCAGTTTATGTAAGTTGCATCGTTCTTGTTGCGTATCCAGCGGCTCTGAGAGCATCTCCACTCGCCAACCCCCCAAACGGCGACCGACGCAAGAGAAATAGAGGTCGTTTGGGGGGGGGGTAATTTCGATATGGGCGGCGGCGGTTTCTCAGCCGTGCCCCCCATCCCAAATTTAAATCTAAATAAATTTAAGCAAACTTGATAGATTTCATTGAAATATAGAAGGTTTTTATATAATACGGTGAAATATAAACAAAACTAAACCAAAAGAGGACGTCTTCATCGGAGTCCCCGCCGGAAGCGTCGTCATCGGACCGGCTTGGTGGGCGGGAAACCATCCCGTGGCAGCGACGGCTCTCCTCCGTCACACGCTCCTGACGGTGGCGCTCGGCGTCCTCGAGGAAGGAGGTGAAGTTGCGGTGTTCCTCCTGCCGCTGGGCCGATGCGTCGAACTGAAGGAGATATGCCCTAGAGGCAAATAATAAAAGTATATTTTTGTGTCATATCTCATTTGTTCATAATATTATATGTCATGCTATAATTGTATTAAGCGGAAACATTAATACACATGTGACATATATGAAAAAGGTCCTTGGTTAACTCTAGCTAACCAACTCATGTGTCATCTGATGATCAAGGTTTCCTGGTCATGGGCAAATGCGCCAATGAATATTGAGGCATGTAGGACATGCTGGACATCACCCAAAGTACTGTTAATGCGATTAGATCAGTCACAAAAGTTTAACACTGCATATAACTAAGAAACAAAGCAATCAGTTCCTTAGACTGTGAGGTCAGTACGATAATCGCGACATCTGGAGGCTGCTTTGATTACATCAACCGTCTTCACATAACAGGTTGACTGAAAAGGTGTATATTGGGTATGCTATAAGGAGTAGGTTGAGGAGTGTGAACCAAGAGCGGGATTTGTCCATCCACGTGACGGATAGATACTTTGGGCCCACTCGGTGATAGTTGCATATACGAGCTTGCAAGCATGTGACTAGGTCACGGAGTATGCAATGTCATGAAACGAGTTGAAAGACTTGTCGGACGAGGGTGAACAAGCGATATGGAGATATCGGTGATCTAACCTCGGATAAGATCTAGTACCGTGAGACAAAGAGAATAGAATATTGAGTTTACGAGATCATCAAAGAGTTTTGTGGAATACACAGGGATCGCATGGTTTTCCAGAACCCCCTATTGATCATTGATACGGAGAGGAGTCTCGATCATGTCTGGGTATTCCCTGACCCGTAGGGTGTCACACTTAAAGGTATATGACACTTAGGGGTGGATTTGTAATTATGGAAATTGACAGGGAGGTATCTAGAAAAGTTCTAGGCAATATCGGAAAGGTTCCAAAGACATCGGAAATGTTCTGGACTTTATCGAAGTTGTATCGGTGAAAGAATTATGCTAAGGTATTGATTAATTAATGGGTTTTTAGTATTTAATTAAAGTAATTAAATATTAAAAGAGAATTAATTAATAAATAAAAGAAAAAAGGGGATATCTCTAATGGGCTTGACCCATTAGGGTGGCCGGCCAAGCCAAGCCAAGGGCGCCCTAGGGTTTACCCTAGGGGCCGACGGCTAGGTTTTGGGGTGCCCCCCTAGGGGAGGTTCATCCTGGGGAGGTGCTACCTAGCACCTCCGCCTATATAAAGGCCCCCCTGGACCCCTTGGCTCATTCATTCCTCTCCATTCCTCTTTTCCTCCTGGTTTGGCTCCCACGTTTGGAGCTGTGTCAGCGGGTTGAAGGAAACCTCCTTTTCGGATGCTGTCGCGCTGCCGGATATCCAGTCTAAATCCACCTTCTTCCGCTGCTCTGCTGGACCGGAGCTCGGACGATGTCTATACACCGTATGTGTGTAATCCCTCGGAGGTGCTACACTTGTGGCACTATGTCGATGTGCCGGTGCTGTTGCACTGGTGTCGTGGCGCCGTGGCATCGTGGAGCTGTGGCGCCATGCTCGTGCAGTGCTGGTCTTCATCGACTGTACGACTACACGACCTTGAGGTTGGCTACGGTTGTTTTCATCGACAACGTTCGTGCGGGAACGTTCCCGCACACTCGGTCTTCAAAGGTATGAATACTGCCGTTGTTCCGTTACTATTCAACTACGTAGATAGATCATGGGCTATGGGTTAGAGGAATTTTTTTGTTTTCTGCATCGAATCCCAACACAAACAACGGGAGAGGGTACTGATGCGCGCGCCGCTGGCGCTCCGCCGCCACCATCGCCAAGCCTTCGGCTACGTCCGCCCGGGCGAGGCGTTGCTCAGCCTCCGCCATCGCAGCCCTCGCCGCTCCGACACCACCGTCGCCAGGCCTTCGGCTTCGTCCGCCCGGGCGATGCGTTGCTCAGCCTCCGCCATCGCAGCCCTCGCCGCTTCGATGTTGCGGCGATAGGCCTCGGCGCGGGCGGCAGCATGCTCCGCCGCCAGCTTAACCGTTGCCGCCCTCCTCTTCGCGGCCATGAACTCCTGCACTGACTGGTCATGGTGCTGCATCTCGAAGGACGCGATGATCGCCTTCTGCTCCGCGGCCCTCTCCTCTGACTCCGCGTCCGTCGGCAGGTCGGCGAAGAACGCCTCATCGTTGGAGTCCTCCTCCTCATCGCCCTACGGCGGAGCTGGCTCCCGCGGCGGCGGCGGTGGTGGTGGTGGCGGTGGTGGTGGCGCGCCGGTACCACCGCGAGGGAGCATGACGTAGGTTGTGATGAGGCGGCGAGATATTGTCTACCGGCGGTTTGGAGGATAAAGCTAGCGGTGAGGCACCGAGCATTTTATAGCCGGAAGCTGACGGGAAAATGAAGAAGAAGGGGCGGAAAGCGGCGAGATGACATTCATTTCACGCCGACGCGTGCTCCAACACGACGGCTCGCTGCAAAGCTGCTGCCGTTTGCAGCGCCATTACTCGGCGTGGGAGACGATGCGAGTGGAGACGACGAACCGTCGGTCGTGCCGCTGACAATGGGCCACACGGCGAGTCACGCGTCTAGCCGGCGCCCCTGCTCGCCCCCTCCCCGTGGACAGAGTTTAGATCGAGTGCGCCGGATAAAAATAAGCATCGCGCTGAATGGAAAAAACATTTAGAGAACGCGGCTGAACGAAATTTCTACACCGGCACCTCCAAATACCATTTGAGGGGCTGGGGCGAGCGAAGATGCTCTAAGAAATAGGGAACGGAAAAGAAAAGGGAGGAAAACCATGAACCATGGGCCATGGCTCACCGCTCAACACTTCGGTAAAAGCCAGAGCCACCGCACTGCGGCTCCTTTGGCCATGTGTTCCCTTGGTGAGCTCGCCCTAGTTCCCCAACTAGGAGCACACACAAGCGGGGCGGCGCCGATGGAATGCGCAAACGGGGCCGGGGCCGGGGCCGGGGCCGGCGCCGGCGCCGAAGGGAATCGACCGAAGGTGAGCGACACCCGCATTTCACATCCCCCGTTCCGATTCCTTTCTCCCCATCTCGAGACTCCATACGTTATGTCTGAGCTAAGCAGGCTTTCCGGCATCTTGCCTCCTGCATTTGCGTTGGGGAAACCCTCTGAAATCTTGATGTGTGATTTGTTCCCTTTGCGAGCTGGGTGGGTGAGCTTAGCACAATCTGAAGAACTGATGGTGGCCCGTTGACCACTGTTCCTGCTTAGAGACACCGTCGTTTGATTCCTCTTCGTGGCCGTTACTAATCTCAGCAGTTATCCAGTAGAACTGCTTTTAGGTGTCAGTGTCACTCACTCATTGATGTCAGTACTTTCGGTTTTACTTCAGTTCGAATCGCACTTCAGATGTCATATGGTTTACATCTAATGCTGTTCAATGATTGCATGTCGTAAAAGAAGTAAGATATTAGTTGGCGTCTCAGCTCTCAGGAGGAGGATTAAACCCTGCTCCTCGGATAGATGCTAGTTCTTTGGCATTAGCTACTGAATTTCTCTTCAATCTTAGTAAATGATGTGGTTTCGGCAATCTTTATTTACAGGAAAGTGACTTCAGAGAACAAATTCTCCAACTTGCAGCGATTGCCTGTCATGAAGACGAGGTATGTCGCCCATTAGTAGCAGCTTGGTTGAAATTCAGCATGTGTTCTGTTCTTTAACAGCAGCTTCTTTGATACCATCCATGGTTTTCCGTCGCCGATGATAGGAAAAATCACGGATGGAGCTACTGGAGAAGCTCAAAGGAACTAACAAGATTACGCTAATTGAACTGTGTCGTTCTTTTGATACCCGTGGATCAACATCCACTAGGAAGGTTGGTCCAGCTAAAAAATTACAATTTTCGTTTATCTGCTGCACTCAGTTTCACGTAGAAAAATCTTCCCTTTTCTGTTTTGCAGGATGATATAGTGACATTACTGATGGAGTTTTTGATGGAACACGGTTCTCGTATTGATTCCACAGACCCGGATAAGGTTCATGTTCTTGCGTGCCAGCTGATTTGGTCATATCAGTTGTTACAACAATTCCTCTACTGCTAATAACAGATGTTTTCCTATGTCCATCATAACTTTTAGCCTATCTATACCTCTACATGTTGGACTAAGCCAGTTCAGCTGGCATTGTCGTTGGCACATTCTGATTCTTTTCCTTGACATTATGTTCTATTCGTTTGCAGAAGTTTAGGAAAAGAAAGCGCAAGACGGATGGAGCGAATCTATGTGGTGGTGACCCTTCAAAGGTATACCATATATGCATCTTAATTCCTTTTCCAGTAATGTTTATACATGTATGTTTGGCTTTGTTTAGTGCCACTAAAGTTACGTATTTATCTAACATTATCTTGAAAATGTAAGGCTTCTTGTGTGCTGTGTTAACTGGGAGTTCTTTCACCATTTTCATAAGCTGCCTTCACTTATTTTTCCTTATTACCAAACTACTGCAGAAAAGGAAATCAGATGGAACTTTACGGGAAACTCATGGTGAAGGGAAAGGAGGCGGGGGAAAATGTGTGGAAGATAGAACAAACTGTTCCAAGTTTGACTTGAGAGATAACGGAAATGTATGTACTGATAACAAGACGGGACAGTTTTCGAAGGGACAAGCCAAACCTGACCCATCTGAAGGGGTAAATGGCTCCGCACCGGAGAAATTAGCTGTGGTTCCTCTCCCAGGAATGCTGAATCCTGCATATGAACAAATGCAAGTTACAACAGCATGTGCAAAGTTGGTTAGTCATGTTGAGAATAATAGCATGGACATGAAGGCTTCAACAAAGAAAAATATTTCTGTCTCCAAGAAAAAGGCAACCCATATGACGGATCGCAATGAGAAATTTTGTGGTATGATTCTGGATGCTTTTCTTTCACTTGCGCACATATGGTTGAGTGTGGGTTGTATTGTTTGCACCTATGCATGTTGAGAAAGCATCTAAAGAAGATTGTGTTACACATTCAGGAATGCACTATTATTGTAGTTGGCTAGAACTGCCATTTATAAATATTTTTTGCTGGAAAAGATGTTTCTGGCTACTATAGTTTTGCATTTAGGTGGTGCAATGGACAATGGACTACTACTCTGTCATGCAGTGTTAATTTAACTATAATAAAGTAACTAGGATAAGTTCCATATTGTACGCCGATGTGTTTTGATAGATCATTGGCTTCAGTGTTTGCCCACCAAAAAAATGAATCACAAGAGGTGGTAGTAGTTTATAAATTCATTTTGGAACTTCACCAGCAATTGGTTAGATGTGTAATTCTACTTAATTGATACTTGAGATACAGCGAGCATCTACTCATGTTTTTTACAAGAATTGCATGATTTTTTGTTGTTCTGAGTTCATGTGCCACAACCTACATTACTCTCTTTCTTTATACTATGCATCTTTGATATTTAACTTCAGATTGGGATTAATAAATTGTAGTTCACATGTTATTATGCAAGCGAAACACTTTGAACTGTGACCTCTAGTCCCTCCTTTAATATATTCACACACCTTGTTTTCTTTGATATTTAAGGTAACAATTTGTCTAGAGGAGATGTGAAACCTCGAAAACAGGTAGTCAAACCAACTAAGGATGAGCTGAGACAAGCTGTCTTCTGTATCTTGGATACTGCAAATTTTGCCACGGTGAGTTACATTATACATCATTGATCTCTAACAGATTCTTTTAACCGTCAAGTCTTGAGCATAAGTTTACCTTGATCTGTTCCGTTTGTTTTCACCCATTTCAGATGACTTTTGGAGAAGTTGTAAAAGCAGTTGGTATGTCTTTCCTTTTCTTCCTTTTTGATGTCTTCTTCAAAATGTGTTGGGTACTCCCTCTGTCCCATAATATAAGATGTTATTACAACCAATATAAGTAACATCTTATATTATGGGACGGAGGGAGTACTATTTTGTAATTATATGTATGTATGAAGCCTTAATATTATCATTGCAACTACCTGTAAATGCTTTCTGATTGGATTCCATATCCTCAGACAAATACTTCGGCAAGGATTTGTTCGAGAGGAAGCCACTGATAAGGTCCCTGATAGAGGAGGAGCTCTTTAGGCTAGCAGAGGAGGCTGAGAAGAAGGAACTGGAAGAGGAGGAAGCAATGGAAGCAAAAGCTAGAGCTGAACAAGCTGCCAAGGCGAGTGCAAAAGATGGAAGAGTTGGATCAGATATAGAAAATGAAAATGAACTTCAAGCTGATCAAGATGGTAAATCTATGGATGCTGAAAAGAGTGACAACAGCAAGAATATTGAGAAAGGCGCTGGAAATGGGACTTCTGTGAAGGCTGGCGATAACAGAAGTAGCAACGCTGCTGCTGAAAGTTCAGAAGATGGCAAAGCTGAAGCTGATACAGAGAATGAAACTAACTATGATGGATTTACGAAGGATGGAGAGGCTGGAAACATTGTGCAGAATGCAAACGGAGATGATGGTCTAGAAATATTCAAAGATGGCAAAGCTGAAGTTGAAAAGAATGAAAATAACAGTGATGGATTTTCCAAGGATGGCGAGGTTGGAAACGTTGTCCAGAATGCAAATGGAGATGATAGTGTAGAAATCTTCAAAGATGGCACAGCTGAAGTTGACAGAGAGAATGAATATAACAGTAATGGATTTGCCAAGCATACTGAGGCTGAACACATTGTGCAGAATGCAAATGGGGATGATGGTATAGAAATCTTCAAAGATGGTAAAGCTGAATCTGCAAAGAACTGCAGCGGTAACACCATAGTAGGTACTGAAGATGTCAAAGCCGGAGAAAACGAGGGCACTAAAGATGGCAGAACTGAAGAACGCAGAAGTGGAAATGATGGCAATACTACAGAAAAAGTTGGTGAACCTGAAGAGTCTAACACTAACGAAAAGGGTGAGCATGTAAACTGTTCGGAAGATGGCAAACCTCAGGAAGATGGTGACAATGGGAGCAGTGAAAATGCCATATCCTGTGGTGTTGAATGTGGCAAGGCAAAGGAGACCACGGAAAATGTAAGTACTGAACAAAGCCAAATGGGCGAGGATGGTGATGGTAAAGCTGAAGATGCTGAAAAGAAAGTGAACACCAAAGTTGATGTAGATTCAAGCAACCATGGTACTGCTGAGAATGGGATTACCGTGGACGATGCGATAATTAATGGTGAAGACCAAGCCTAGCTGATCCAAAGGTGGTGAGAGGGATGTAGATGTAGGCTGTAGTAGTAGAGAGGTCCAGCTTATGCTGTGTTCTTGTTTCGGCTGGAGTTACCACCTACTCCAGTAGGGTAGTTAATGACGGTTCCATGCAGAGTCTGAGGTCTGGCATCAAACTGCATAGTACTGTAAATTATGCAGCATCTTGGCTGACATGTATAGAGCTGGGACATGGAATCCGGTAGGGTTGTTGTTGTACGAAGAAGGATCTGTATCGACCATGTTTTAACTTTCTGAGTAGCAGTTCTGTATATTCAGTGATCTTGAGTTTAGGATTTGCTCTTTTCTTCTTCAAAACTGCTTTACGGATAAGGATTTTTTTGTCTGTTGGCTGTAGTAGAATTTGCTCTTTCTGCCTAGTCCTTGTCCACACTCCAGCGTGGTAGACCGTGCACCGTACCACGTGTCACGGGGCCCACACGGACGGCCTGGATATGTCTGACGTGGCAGCGATCAGCGGCTGTCAACATGACAAGTGGCACACACTTATCGACTAAGGAACGGCAGGCTCCGCTCCACGTTCAACAGCTCGATCCGTTCTTATCCGCGCAATCCAACGGACCCGGCCATTCCCCACCACCCTCTCCACGCTCTCCTTGTTGCCCATAATCTCTCAAGAACACCGACGCCTCGACACTTTTTTCAAAAAAATTGTTCGTGGTAGATTACACTCACTCGTACAGCTCATGCTTGTGCCGATGCTCGATCAGAGTGGTTTGATGTGACCAGCTCTCCCTTGAGCCTTCTTCTCTGATTTGAGGCAGAGGAGGTAGAGGAGAGAGTGGGGCCATGCCGGACTCGGACAACGACTCCGGCGGGCCGAGCAACACGGGCGGCGAGCTCTCGTCGCCGCGGGAGCAGGACCGGTTCCTGCCGATCGCCAACGTGAGCCGGATCATGAAGAAGGCGCTCCCGGCGAACGCCAAGATCAGCAAGGACGCCAAGGAGACAGTGCAGGAGTGCGTGTCGGAGTTCATCTCCTTCATCACCGGCGAGGCCTCCGACAAGTGCCAGCGGGAGAAGCGGAAGACCATCAACGGCGACGACCTGCTCTGGGCAATGACCACCCTCGGCTTCGAGGACTACGTCGAGCCGCTCAAGCACTACCTCCACAAGTTCCGCGAGATCGAGGGCGAGAGGGCGGCCGCGTCCACCGGCGGCGGTGGCGGCGGCGGCTCCACTTCCAGCACGCCGCAGCTGGAGTTGCCAAGAAACAACAATGCCGGCGGCTACGTGGGGTATGGCGGCGCCAGCCCCGGCACCGGTCCTGGCGGCGGCATGATGATGATGATGGGTCAGCCCATGTACGGCTCGCCGCCGCCGGCACAGCAGCAGCAGTTGCAGCAGCAGCAGCAACATCAACACCATATGGCAATGGGAGGGAGAGGGGGCTTTGGCCATCACGGAGGCAGCGGCGGCGGCGGGTCACATGGTAACCAATAGTTTTTTTCGGTAATTAATTGTTGTTACTTGATGATGTACGCATGAGAAACTGCTAATCTGAGGCCTGAGTTTTGCTTTAAGTTTTGTCCAAGATTCAAACTGTTCGTTTCGAATATTTGAGTCGGATGGTTCGCTTGCATTTATCTCTGATGATATAAGTGCATTGCAGTCCTGAACTTGAGTCCTTGTTTGAGATCGGAAGTGCGCGCCAAATGTAATCCTCAGTGCGTTTACTGTCACACATGCAATCCAGATTTTGTTTTTGTTTTACATGAATGCAATCCAGAACTGGCCTCGAAGAAGTGTGCATCTTTCAGAACATCGAGTACTCCCTCGGTTCGATATAATCGACGCTGAGTGTCAGCGATCGCGCGATAGGTTCCGGCTTCCGGCAAAAACTCATTCCGCTCACGTCAATTAAATGGGAACGGAGGTAGTATAACATAAACATTACCCATAAAATAGAGTATAACATAAACATCCAGTAAAAAAACTGAAGTAGTGGAGCGCTAACATTTACGAATTCACTACAAGCTCCTAATCGCAATATGAACGTCTCTGTTAGACACACAATGACACAACACATCAACACAAAACGTTGCTGATGCAGCCGACGGTGTGGGAGCTATTAGGTTTTGAGGTGGAACGGTGAAAAAATATATGGAGGCCAAAGACCTGGTTATACAAGATGTGTATCCGTATACAAACCAATACGGTATACAAGGAAATACATTTAACACTTCCCCTTAATCTAAACCCTGTGAAAGGTTTAGATTACGCCTAAACTCTTCTAATTGTCTAACTGAAAGAGCCTTTGTAAAACCATCTGCAACTTGGTCCTTGCTTGAGATAAATATGATAGACAGCAGGTTTGCAGCCACTCTTTCTCTAACAAAGTGAAAATCTATTTCAATATATCTTGTACGAGCATGGAATACTGGATTTATAGACAAATAGGTAGCACCTAAGTTGTCACACCAAAGACATGGTTTTTTGCTTCAGTTTAACTCCAAGTTCTTGAAGAAGAGCTTCAACCCAAATCAACTCGGTTGTGGCATTTGCTAAGGCTTTGTATTCAGCCTCAGTACTTGATCTAGACACTGTGGCTTGTTTCTTTGCATTCCAGAAAACCAAGTTTGGTCCAATAAATATGGCAAAACCACCAGTGGAGCGTCTATCATCAAGAGAACCTGCCCAATCTGCATTTGAAAAGGCACTAAGGAACATAGATGGAGACTTTGTGAAAGTGGTTCCAATTTTCAGAGTACCTTACACATATCTAAGAATTCGTTTAACAGTTGTCTAGTGTTCTGTAGTTGGAGCATGAAGGAACTGACAAACCTTGTTAACCGAGAAACATAGATCTGGTCGTGTCAATGTTAAATACTGCAGTGCTCCAACAATACTTCTATATTGTGTACTATCTTCAGGGCCAAGAGGAGTACCATCATAAAGTGATAATTGCTCAGTAGAGGACAGAGGTGTGGGTGCAATTTTACAATCATGCATACCAACTTTTTCAAGCAACTCAGTAGCATATTTATCCTGTGTCAAAACTAATCCATCGTGCTGCCTTTTGACCTCAATGCCAAGAAAGAAGTGTAGATCACCTAGATCTTTAATAGCAAAATTCTTATTTAACTCTTTAACTAAGATGGCAACAGCATGGTCAGAAGAGCTTGTTACTATTATATCATCAACATAAACTAACACATAAATACTGATACCTGACTTGTTGTAGAGAAACAGAGAGGTGTCAGCCTTTGAGGGTATAAATCCAAGATCACACAATTTGGTGCTTAACTTGGAATACCAGGCTCTAGGAGCTTGCTTCAGTCCATAAAGAGCCTTGTCAATTTTACATATGAAATGCGGAGCATGGGGGTTTTCAAAACCTGGGGGTTGTCTCATGTACACCTCCTCTTCCAGAACACCATGAAGAAACGCGTTCTTGACGTCTAGCTACCGTAAGCACCATCCACGAGAAACAACGAGAGATAATACAGTTCTGATAGTAGCAATCTTAACCACAGGACTAAATGTGTCTTCATAATCAAGACCATACCTTTGTTTGAAACCTTTTGCAACCAACCGTGCTTTGTATCTGTCTATAGTACCATCTAACTTTATCTTAATACGATAGACCCATTTGCAATCAATCAAGTTCTTGTTGTTGACTGGAGGAACAAGATGCCACGTCTTGTTCTGAATCAAAGCATTGTACTCTTCTTCCATAGCTTTGCGCCAGGTAGAATCACTGAGAGCTTCTGAAATAGTATGAGGTTCGCCTATAGAGAAAAGCATACCATTTCTGACAGTTCCATCAGTATATTGTTTCGGATTTCGTATACCTTTCTGAAGTCGAGTTCGAACACGTGGGGGCGAAGGCGGAGGCGGTGTCGGTGTCTCATCATTTTCAGTAGCTTGCCCCCCACTGTCACCGACCACAGAGGATCCAGCAAGAGAGTGTGGCAATGAAGGAGACCGCGGCGGTGTCAGCTGCTCGGCATAGGTCGATGTGGCAGAGGCAGCACCTAAGCATGCAGGCGCGGGGCGGCCACGCGCGTCTGGCGGCGGAGAAGCAGCCATGTGGGAGGGACCCGGGCGGGAGCCAGGCGGGGTCTCCTCGGGATCTACGCGCGGGCGGGAGCCAGGCGGGGTCCGGGGATCTTCATCGGATCCGCACATGAGGCATCTTTGGGATCAGCGTGGTCCGACATAAAATCATCCTCGGTGTTTGTGCTGAACATGGCATTTTCGGAGATTATTTCTGTGGTGCTAGGTGTAGCAATGTTTCCAGTACCAGCAGCATCAACCTGTAGAACATCAGTAACAGGCACAACTGAAAGCATATGATCATTAGCAGTATGGGCACCCTCATGCAAAGAAGGTGTATCAAATAGAAGAAGAAGAATTTCCTTTTTGAGAAGAGCACCAGCATTAGGGTGAAGATGCTCAAATGGAAAAACTTTTTCATCAAAAACAACATCACGAGAAATATAGATGCGACCAGTGGAGACATCAAGACATTTGACACCCTTATGAAGAGGGCTATAGCCCAGAAAGACACATCGTTTGGAACGGAAGGCTAGTTTGCGTTTATTGTAAGGACGTAAGTTTGGCCAACAAGCACAACCAAAAACTCGAAGAGCATCATAGTTTGGAGTAACATGAAGAAGACGTTCAGTGGGAGTTTCAAGATTTAGCACCTTGGTAGGAAGTAGATTTATGAGAAAGGTGGCAGAAGAAAAGCTTCATCCCAGAACTTTAATGGCATGGAAGCATTAGCTAGCAGGGCTAAGCCAACTTCAACAATATGACGATGTTTTCTTTCAGCAGAGCCATTCTGCTGATGAGCGTGGGGGCAAGAAATGTGATGAGTAATGCCAACCTTTTGAAAAAATCCATTAAGTTTCTCATACTCACCCCCCCCCAATCAGTTTGCATAGTGACAATTTTCTTATCAAACTTGCGCTCAACAAATTGCTGAAAGTTAAGAAAGGCTTGATAAACTTCAGAACGCTTCTTAAGCAAATAAATCCAAGTAAATTTACTATAATCATCAATGAAGCTTACATAATATGCATGTTTTCCCACAGAGAGAGGTGCAGGACCCCATACATCAGAGAACACTTGCTCCAAGGGAGCAGTGGAGACACTAGTGGATATAGGGTAGGGTAACTGATGGCTCTTGGCCAACTGGCAAGAGTCACAAACATATGGGGTACTCTCCGGGGTGTAAGCTATTTTATTTTTCCTAAGAACTTGCTGAACCACAAATGAAGATGGATGTCCTAAACGGCGATACCATGTAGATGAAGACGACTTTATTGAGAGGAAGGCTTGCTTGGAGGTGGCGTTGAAGGTGGGCATCAAAGGATACAGACCACCATGGCAGGGGCCCCTAAACAGGATTCTTCGTGTTGCTTGGTCCTTGATTACAAAGAAAAAAAGGATGAAACTCAATAAAGACATGATTATCAAGTGTGAATTTATGGACAGATAAAAGTTTTTTGGATGCACTAGGAACATGTAAGATGTTTTTGAGATCAAAGGAAGCATGAGGGGTGCGCAATACTGAATGACCAATATGACTAATATGCATACCTGTGCCTTCAGTAGTGCGGACCTGATCCTTCCCATAGTACTTGTTGGCGATGAAAAGCTTGTTCAATTCACTGGTAATACGATCTGTAGCACCAGTATCAGGATACCAGTTTGTATCAACACCATAGGAGGCAAGATTGGCAGCCTTCTCACTGTCATTCTTGTCATCAGTATTACGCCACCAACAATCACTAGCTGAGTGGCCATGTATCTTGCATATTTGACATGTAGTATTGACATACGGCGTGGGAGCACGATCACGACGGAAATGACCCTGGCTGTTGTCATCACGGCTGTTGTCATCATGGCGGCGACGGTCACGACGATCACCATCACGACGCCAATTTTCTCCATCACGGCGCTCATCACGGCGCTAGTTATCATCACGTCGTGTATCGCGCTCATCACGGTGCCAATTGTCATCACGTCGTGTATCACGACGTTCATCACGGCGGTCACGGGAATCACCATTGACACGGTAATCACCATTGCCACCATTACCACCTCCACGGTAGGCACCCTGGCTACGCTGACGCTGATCTCGCTCTGCAGCACGACGAGCAAGATTTGCAGAAGAGATAAAAGTGCCATTTTCTTCAACTCCATTGCGCATATCATATGCACCAAGCTGTTCAAAGAAATCCTCAAGTGTGGTGCCAGGGTTAGCATTAACTGAAGTGATAAGAGGATCATATTCGGTTTTGTCTAGTCCATGCAACAAGTAACCAAGCAGTTCATCATCTTCAATGGGTTTTCCAAGAGCAAATAACTCAGAAGCAAAACCTTTTCATCTTGGTGTAGTACTGATCAGCAGTCATGGAAAGTTTTTTGGTGTCATTGAGTGCACACCGAAGATTATGAGCCTTGGTGCGAGAAGCAGTAGTAAACATACCATTGATAGCTGTCCAGGCACTTGCAGTGGAATCCACCCCAAGAACGTGAGAGAGGATATCCGGCGACAGAGAATTCAGGAGCCAGCACATGACCAACTGATCACGAGCGATCCATGTCACATAATCCGGGTTCGGCACTTGGATCTTGTTCTTGGATGAATCTTCAGCTTCAATTGTCTTGGGTGGTGCGGCATCAGTGCCGTCAATAAGCCCCATGACGTTTGCTCCACAAAAGGCGGGGATCACCAAGGCCTTCCACAGGAGATAGTTTGCCCGCATCAGCGGCTGAGCGGGAGGCGAACCTAGAGCAGCGACGAGAGCGGACATGTTGGTGGCGGTGTTGGACGAGGAGCTCATGATGGCGAGCTAGGGTTTTTGGATATTGTGTATAGGCGGCGGCTACGACTCGAAGAGCGGCAGCGGCGGCAGTTTTGTAGGCGGCGGCGGTGGCTAGATGAGTAGCAACGGCGGCGGCGGTTTTGATGTTGTGGCGGCGGCGGCAGCTAGGAGGCTACCGGCGGCAGCCGTAGTTTTGTTGTTTGTAGGCGGCGGCGACGGCTAGGAGGGCTAGCGGTAGCAGCAGCAGGTTTTGTTGTGGCGGCGGCGGCGGCACTACGAAGAGCAGCGGCGGCGACGGCTAGAAGGCCGGCGGCGGCAGCTAGGTCGAGGAGAGGAGAGGCTCTGATACCATATTAGGTTTTGAGGTTGAACAGTGCTTGAGTCCACACCGGTTACGTGTTTATATATGGTGGCCAAAGACCTGGTTATACAAGACATGTATCCGTATACAAACCAATATGGTATACAAGGAAATACATTTAACAGGAGCGAGAAATGCATCTCTACCGTGCACGACCCTGCTTCTGTCTCCTCCCTTCTTTATAGATTTTGTTTTACAAAGATTCTCTTCTCTCTCACGCTATTAAATCTAGTTCTAAAACTTAAAACTTTTTGTAGCTTTTGAACCATATGTTCAATTTGTCAACCATTCGAATATTTGAGTTCACGGTGAAGGCAACTTCAAAATAAGAATACTATAGAGTTTTTTTCGACAATTTTTGAAAATTGAGTTTTGAACTTGATGATCCTTGGAAAAGAGCCGCCAGAAAAACCTGCTTGTCCTCTTCGTCCGCCTTTCTCTAAAGCTCCTGGAACTCTCTTCTCTCTTCTTTCAAGTTTCTTTTGGCATTTTCCTTCAAATATTCATAGTCCTTCTTGTGCTCGTCCGATAGTTCATTAAGGCCAGGGCGTATGTTGTTATCGGGGTTAAGTCAGACGGTCTAGAAATTGATGGACCGGTCATTGCTAAATGATCTATGATTTTTTTTTCTAGCGGAGTTGACAAAAATGTGTTGTGTGTGAATCACGACACAATGTACGCTCTCTGCACGCAAGTCGCGATATTAGTGTGGTACGCGTAGAAGCGTAGTGCCTTATGGCTACTCACCGTGTTGAGGGAGATGCTCCGTAACTCATGTCATGTGGGGGGGCAACATCAGCATGGTACACAAGAAAACTAGAAGGTTCTTTTGAGACCCGAAGCCCCAGTTCCTCGGAAGGGACCCCGTCGGAGGTTCCTGTGACTATGGGCTGAACTAGTCCTGTTTGGCCACTCCTAGCTCCATTATCGATCTACGATGAAATCAACGAAGTCACAAAAGAACGGAAGCAGGGATAAGGGGTTTCAAGGGTAAAAGTAGATGCAAAGGTAATAAATTAATTGTCGACTGTGTGCTTAATTTCAATCGGCTGTCACCCCTCACATATATATGGGGCGGCTAGTCTTCCGTGCAATTCATGGGCTACACTACTTGATACAAAGTCAGCTTGCAAACCATACAAAGATTCTAAAACTAAGAAATTAAGTCAAATCCTATTTCATGACGGGCATAAACTTCAAGCGCCTTCCTAGACTCTCACAAGTCGCCTGGTCCCTTTGTGGCATCTTGAATCTATCCTTGCTCACTGGCCTTAACCTGGCTTGCTTCTTGAGCTTTGGCATAAGTCGATCCGTATTTGGCTTGTATATGACTGATACGTCCATTTTGCATCACTATTTTGTATCATAATTTACTGTTATTTATTGATATATTTCATATTTAGAGATGATACTTATGTTGTTTCCTCTATTTTTACATGTTTGATGATCATTGGAGAACTTATTGCCGGAGTCAGGATTCTGCTAGAAAAAGGACCGTCAAGACACCATATTTCTAAAGATCAACAATTCCAGAGAAATACCCAAAAAATCATATATTACAAGAAGACGAAAGTAGCCAGAAGGAGGAGTCGAGAGGAGCAGCAGGGTGGGCTCACCATCGTCATCATCATCGCGTGGGACTTCATCGGGATCATCATCACCATCATTATCATCATCAGCAGCACCTTCATCTCCACCATCACCAAGCCATCCCGCTGTAACATCTTGGATTGAATCTTGTCAAATTCTTAGGGGAAACTTTCCCGGTGTTGACTACCTTTGTAGTTGATGCTATTGAGTGGAACCGTTGAATTAAGGTTTATGTTCAGATTGTTATTTACCATTATTTCACCTCTGGTCATGATCCATATGATGTCTTGTGAGTAGTTCGTTTAGTTCTTGAGGACATGGGAGAAGTCGAGATGTTAGTAGTGAAACTATGTTGAGTAATATTTAATGGTTTGATATTTATGTTGTGGTGTTATTCTACTAGTGGTGTCATGTGAACGTCGACTACATGATACTTCACCATTTATGGGCCTAGTGGAATGCATTGTATATTTGGCTACTAATTGTGGGGTTACCGGAGCGACAGAAACCTAAACCCCCATTAGGAAACCATTGCACCAGGGAGCGTAGGATCTCAGAGTTTAAGGCTGTGGTTAGATTTATCTTAATTACTTTCTTGTATTTGCGGATGCTTGCAAGGGGTATAATCACAAGTGTATATTAGTCCTAGTAAGGGTAGTACGCTAGCACAGGTTCACCCCCATAACACTTATCAAATCAATGAAGATTACTTAGCAGCATGAAGCGAAAGCTCTCGACAGAAACTCCCGTGTGTCCTCAGGAACATTTGGTAATCATAAGTTACACAACCAGCTTGTCCTTTGCTCTAGAAAGGATTGGGCCACTTGCAGCAATTACTATTACTGTCTTTTATTTACTCGTACTTTATTTATTTGCATTACCAAATACCCCTGAAAACCCGTTTGCTACTATTTACAGTGAATCCTTGATCAAAACCACTTGCCGACACCTTCTGCTCCTCGTTGGGTTCGACACTCTTATTTATCGAAAGTACTATGATACACCCCCTATACTTGTGGGTCATCAAGACTATTTTCTGGCACCGTTGTTGGGGAGTGAAGCGCTATTGAAGAGTGGAATTGGTACATGTAACTTTCGCTGTGAGTATTGTTTTTATTTTGGGATTTCTATTTTCGTTCCCTCGGGTCCTTAGTTGTGCTCAGTTTTCCCCAGCCACTTAGTTTTTCCTCAATTTTGCCCAAGCCCTTATCTGAAACTCTCACAAGGAGCTCGGACGGGAGGAATCCCGTTAAGTTGACCGTTGGTTGGTGCTGGCAAGTGGGGCCGTTGTTGGTGCCCCGCAGTGGACACGCCTCCACTTATCCAGATCATCGTGGGACCCGCAACTTGTCCACGTTAGCGCGTTGGACCCACAGCTTACCCAGGTGCCCGTTGCAAAATGGGAGCCCGAGCCAACCCCGCGCTCGTGCCCGTGCCATTGCTTCCCCCTTCTTTCCCCGCGTCCTATTGTTCTTCTTCTCCGCTAGCGGCAGCCCTTCTCCGGCAGGCGGGTGATGTCTAATTTCTCTTCGACCTCCCGTTCTTCATGGCCGCAGTATGGACCCGTGCCTTTGACAAGATGCCCTGACTGCCCACGCCAAGAGCCTCTGAAGCGGTCGATCTGTAAGACGAACGACAATGGCAACTGTGGACGTGAGTTCCTTGCATGCGAGAGCTTGCCATATAGAGAGGGGGATAAGGTTAGATCTCGCTCCAATTGCTCTGTTTTCTCTCGATTTTCTTGTTATTCCCTCGAATTTGGGATTTAGGGTTCACGTTGTTGTTTTCAGATCCTGAAGAAATGCAGGTATTTCGAGTGGATCGATGTGTACGTTCAGAGGCTTAAATTGCAGGAATCAATTGGCGGTATTGGGGAGCGCAATTTGGGAGGGGGGTACTTTCTGTAGAGAATGCGGCGGAGAGAGGGGCCGTCCCGATTATGCCTAATGCTCCCAATGCAGAACTGGTGGAAGTGAAGGGAGAACTGAAGAAAATGAACAAGCAGTTAAAGCAGCTAATCGAGTTGAAGAAGCAAGCTAATCTGATGGCTGGTTGTTTTTTGTTGTTGTATAATTGCGATCGGATTCTTATCATTGCTCGTCAAGCGCTAGAAGTTGTTACAAGGGATCCCTTGTTACAAATCCATTATTCAGTTACATGTACTTGTAGTTGTTTTCAAAGTTAGTGTGTGCATTCACCGAAATTACCAAAAAAAATAAGTGTTAGGGAATATAGGAATGCTAAAGATAGTTGATAATTGTTAGAGGGGTGACAAATAATGCATTCACCGAAATCCCACAAATATGTATGTCTCATGTTTATACCAAAATTATACCACTTTTGGGACGTTTCAAATAACCAAAACTATATCCCAAACTATATTCCCTAAAAGAAAAGGAATGCTAAAGAAAGTTGATAATTGTTAGAGGGGTGATAAATAATCCATTCACCGAAATCCCAAAAATATGCCAAATATGTACGTCTCATGTTTCTACCAAAATTATACCATTTTTGGGCCGTTTCAAATTACCAAAACTATATTCCCTAAAAGAAAAGGAATGCTAAAGATAGTTGATAATTGTTAGAGGGGTGATAAATAATTCATTCACCGAAATGCCCCAAATATGCCAAACATGTATGTCTCATGTTTCTGCCAAAATTATACCACTTTTGGGCCGTTTCAAATTACGAAAACTATATTCCCTAAAAGAAAAGGAATGCTAAAGATAGTTGATAATTGTTAGAGGGGTGATAAATATGTATGTCTCATGTTTCTACCAAAATTATACCACTTTTGGGCCGTTTCAAATTACCAAAACTAAATTCCCTAAAAGAAAAGGAATGCTAAAGATAGTTGATAATTGTTAGAGGGGTGATAAATATGTATGTCTCTTGTTTACCACTTTTTAGTTTAACATTTTTAAATCGTGGAAAATAATGCATAAATAGAGGGAATATAGTTACGTGGCAAAATAATCCATAAATGCACATGGATCGACTCCACCAACCGTTGATCCACCGACAGAGAGAGAGAGAGGTGGCCATGAAGAGAGAGAGAGGGGTGGCCACGAAGAGACGGATAGGGGTATACTGCCCGTTAGATCAGTGGATCAACGGTTGGTGGAGTCGATCCGTGTGACAACTGCTCAACCAATCAGGATAAGTTTGGGTTTTTATGAGCATTTGTGACAGTTTTTGAGGGCAAAACTGAGTAGTACTAAGAAACCAAGGGCACGTAAATAGTAAATAGACTAAGGGATTCAAACAAAATAATTACAAAATGAAAAATGCGTGTTTTTTACAATATAATTTATATTGGGCTACATCAAATTATTTGCAATTCAAATATACATGAGTGTGACAATTATGGCCTCATTTAGACAAACTATGTTTTGGGGAAGATATTTTGCAAAGGGGTTTGAGTGGAAAACTATGTATCTTCATAGCTACTAGTGATTATGAGAAGTGGCAATTTGTGGTAAAACATGATTTATCTATGTTTGTTAAGGTGGCAGGTTGCGTAGGAAGACTCCATGAGTAGGTGCCACTATGTTTTTATTTTTTTGGATTTTTTTGCGCATGAAATGACTCAATTAGCTATGTTAATCTCATTTGTTGACTCTCTGTTGACCAGCTACTTGAGGGTAGAACTAAGTATATTGCACTTGCCAGTCTAAGTACTCGAGGGGAAAACTGAGTACATATAAAATTTCTGTATAAGGCCCGAGGGTAGAACTGAGTACACCAAACGTCGAAGGGTTAGCCTCGTGTCGCGGTGCACGCTGCAGCCATGCATAGCGGACGCGTGTTGCGGTACACCAAACGCCACCTTCGTCTTTATAGAGCCCCTCTTTCTCTCTCTTGATGCTTGCCCACTCTCTCATTCTCACTGCAACCGCCTCTCCTGTCCCATCATCTTCTCCACTTCGCGTCGAAAAAACCCCTAAGAAAAAACCCCGGCGATGGAGAAGCATGAGATGCCCATTGCCGACGTAGCCGCCGGCGCATCGGCCGCCGCCCCCGTCCAGGCCCCCGTCGCTGCTTCCGACGTAGGCGCCGGCGCATCAGCCGCCGGCGCAATGGCCGCCGCCCCCGTCCAGGCCCCCGTCCAGGCACCCGTCCAGGCCCCCGTCGATTGGGACCTGTACGAAGACCCGTACGAACCAGTGCCGTACGTCGCGCCGGCGAACCCCTACGACACCAGCATCGTCGACGACTACCCGGAGGTAACCCTTTGTTCCCTTGTTCTTATGCCATTTCAATCCTTTTGTGTTAGATCTAGCGTTATTAGGGTTCATCTGTTCCTAGTTCAATCCTTTTATGACAGATCTAGCGTTATTAGGGTTAGTCTGTTCCTAGTTCAATCCTTTTATGATAGATCTAGCGTTATTATGATAGATCTAGCGTTATTAGTGTTTGTGATTTGCTTTTGTTTAAGATTCGGTTAACTTATGTGAGTAATCAATCCCATCTGGTTAATTTGTGCCGATGATGATGAATATTTGGGCACAAATTGATTCAGGGTTTGGTCTGTGAACAATTGGTGTGTACAAATTTGTTGTGCATGATCTTTGGTTCACTGACCCAAATCCTGGATATAAGTGTGTCCAATGTAACTGAGGCTTCTTTTTTTCGTGCCCATATTATCATGCATGATCTTTTGTTCACTCTCTATTCCATCATCGCTGCAATTGACTCCGTGTTTTTCGATCTTTGGTGCTACGTGACAGGTGCAGAGCAGCGACGTTGACAGCGACGATGAGTCCTTCCACACCAAGACTCGTCACGTCCTCAGGAGGCTGCAGTCCGGCCATTACGATCGCCACTTTGCTCGAGGCATTTACAGGTGCCCCTTCTGCAACAGGAGGCTCCGCGCCACCGACTTCAACTGCCTGGTGAACCATGCCGAATCCCTTGGCAGAGGCCCTGGCGGCGCTAGAGTTGGAACGACCGTGAACGTGCATGCATTCATGGCCAAACACAAAGCACTTGGGATTCACCTGCGCAGCCTCTAAGCTTAATCCCATGTAAAATGTAGCTTATGTTGGATCTAGGGATCGGTAGTACTGTTGGATCTGTCCTGAATATATATATATATAATGCTATGTTGGCTGTTGTATGCAGCTTATCCTATATTTTCTCGATTTATTATGCTGCTGTGAATTTATCCTCTACTAGCTTCTAGATTTGCTACTAGATTTGTTAACATATTGGGCAAAAAAGAGGGCCAAAAGGCAACAATCATTAAAGAAAGACAGAAATAGAAGCTTCTCTAGATTTGATACTAATTTGGTGAAAAGAGAGAGAACTGTTACAGAGAGAGAGGGGAAAAAGGCGCTCTGAAAAATGCCAATTTGGGCCGAGAGAGACAAAACTGAGCTCTCACGTACAACCAAACGCGGTCTCGTCCTGTCCCACGCGGTCCCGTTCTACCAGCCCCACGCGATGCGGCCCCACACGACGCGGCCCCACACGTCAGCATGGAACGGTCAACTAAACGGCAACCCTCCCGTCCGAGCGTCTGTGAGGGGTTTCAAACTAGAGCGAGGGGAAAACTGAGGAAAAGTTAAGCGGCTGGGAAAAACTGAGTACAACTAACGACCCAGGGGCACGAAAATAGAAATCCCTTTTATTTTTGTCTTTTATTTTGTTTTGCTATGGAGAATTCTCCATTTGGTTCCCTATTTGGGAATGCTACTGTCTCTACTATGGTGGTAGATGAACCACCGCCTTCTCAATTAGATCCTTTTAAAATACCTATGAAAATTGTTGAACATATTATAAATAACCGCTATTCAGGAGATGGAACTGTCCATCCGGGTGATCATTTACTCTTTATACATGAATTATGCGAGTTGTTTAAGTGTGCAGGTATTTTATCAAGCTAGGTTAAGAGAAAGCTATTCTCTTTATCACTGAAGGACAGAGCTGCGGAATGGTATAGGCTGCTTAAGGATGGTCCATCTATTGGCTGGGAGGAAATTGTACCTCTCTTTTATTTCAAATTTTATCCACCCAGTGAGATTCATAAAGATCAGAATCAAATATATAACTTTTGGCCTCATGATGGAGATAGTATTGCCCAAGCGTGGGGGAGATTGAAGTCACTAATGCTCAAATGTCCCATTCATGAGCTCCCCAGTAATATTGTTATTGATAACTTTTATGCAAGGCTTGCTCTTCACGACAAGGATTTATTGGATGCTTCTTGCTTTGGATCATTTACACATATGAAAGGAGAAGCTAAATGGGATCTTCTAGAACGTATTCAAGAAAATATTGAAGGATGGGAGAACGACAAAGGTAGAAAGTCAGGTATATATTATGATTATGAATGCATTAAAGCTTTTATGGGAACCGATGACTTTCATGATGTTAGTGCTGTTTATGGTATTGATTCCCAAATACTTGCTAACTGTTTTAAGGCCTTTGCCTCGTATCTTGATGTTCCCAAGAAGGATTGGAACAAGTATCATGCGCCTTATAAAGATATTGTTAGTTGTGTTCCTGCTAGAACCACTGAAGTTTGTACTGTTGATCGCATTTTGCCTGAGCTTTATCTTGAGAAAAGGCCTTTCCCTGCTAAGGTAAAGGAACATTCTACTTTAATTAGTGTGCTTAAGAAAAGTGCAAAGAAAGCCGTAGAACCTGATGAGCAAATTTCTATTAAGTCTCCTGTAGCTATAGTGAAGGACCTTGTTACTAAAAATGTAGAAGATGAACATATTGTCTTTTGTGAAGATGCTTCTAACATTGTTTCACATCCTAGTAGATCTAGGAAAACAAGTGTTTCTGTGCTTTCTGTCAGGATTGGTGATCATTGCTATTATGGTTTATGCGACATTGGCGCAAGTTCAAGTGATATTCCTTTTGAGATTTACAAAGAAATCATGCATGAAATTGCTCCTTGTGAACTGGAGGAAATCGATGTGGTTATTCAGCTTGCTAATAGAGAAACTATCTCTCCAATCGGTATTGTTCGAGATGTGGAAGTTCTATGCGGTAAGACTAAATATCCTATTGATTTTCTAATACTTGGTATAGAACCTAATAAAACTTGTCCTATTATTTTCGGTAGACCCTTTTTGCATACTTGTGGAGTTGTTATAGATTGTAAGAAGGAGAAAATTTTGACTAAGTTTGATGGAAAACCTTATGAGTTTAATTTTTCTAAGTTTACTAAAGCTCCTTATGAAAATGAATTGCCTAATGAAGATTTTCGAGTTGAACAGCTTGCTTCTATTGCTCTTGCTCCTAATAATGCTTTGCAGCAATTTATGGAGGACCATGAAAGTGAGGTCTCCGGGGAAGAAAGAGATGAGATTGACGATATTCTTCTTCATCAACCAGCGTTGATTAAACACAATTTACATGTGGAGGATTTGGGTACCACTTTGCCACCCAAGGAAGATCCAGTTTTTGATTTAAAACCTTTACCTGAATATATTAAATATGCTTATATTGATGATAATAAGATATATCCTATTATTATCAGTTCTAAACTTTTAGGAAAGGAAGAAGAAAGGTTATTAAAAACATTGAGGAAACACAGAGGAGCTATGGGATATTGACAAGGGTATAGATAATAGAGCCCGTTAGTTAGCTACCCCTAAGGCCCGTTATGCTAGGCCCAATTGTAGTACTAATCGAAATACGAGTTCATGTCGTATGTCGATATTGTGATCTGTGTCGGATCCCTCCCAATCCCTGAGACCTGGCCACCTATATATAGGGGCCGGGAGAGGACGGTAAGGGACAGATTGAAAGCAAGCCAGGTTTATACCCATGTTTACTTTCAATAACCACCTTGTTTGACTAATTTTACCTTCGAGTTCATCCGACGCCTTGTCTCCCCGATCCTAAGTCCTTCATCTAGGACATTTGTCGAGTTAACCCTCGTCAATTGGCGCCGACCGTGGGGACCCTGGGTGTTGGAGTCATGAATTCGACGGCTTTTTCGCTTTAAGCCAACAGCAGTCCAGAAATCGACGAAAATAGAAAGATAGAGTTGACAATCGGAAGTCTGAGTTTCTATGTTGGACCTTCGGGTTCAACTTGTCTTTCGGATCCGGCGAAATCGGGTCCGTTGACAAGTAAAATTGAAATAATTACCAAGTCTGGATCATCTGTGGGCTCCTCTAGCGAGGCAAACTCGCCAGTCAGCCCAACAGCAATAGAAAATCTGCAGGAGAAACTCGAGGAACCCGACGAAATCGGGCGAAAGTTCATCGCTGAAGCAGCAATGGACAAGCCACGCGACAAGTCAAGGGACTTCGCCAGCAGAAGCAGCGGCATCTCTAGAACCGTACACCAGTTATGCATCATCATCACTGAAGCATCAGAAGAAGAAAATAATCACGTAGGCAACGAGGAGGTCGACATGCAAGTCGACAAATTAAGGAGCAATGGCAAGAAAGAGAAGGAGAAAGTCCATGTCTCCGCCGAAGAATAGAGAATGATCATGTCAGCTATCAACCACGGGACTGATATACCCACAGATTCGAGAAGAGAAGTTCTAATGGGATATCAATATGCGCTACACTAACGCAGAAAGAAGTTAAGGCAGGAAAGAGACATGATTATGAGAAGCCCAGATTATAACAGCACATCAAGTGGAGGATATTGGGATGAATATAGCAATTCATCAGAGTCCAGCATGGAAAGGCATAGAGACCCGAAGCACAGTAGAAGGACAACAGCACGGACAGTAGAAGAAAGCTACATGAAAAGCCCAAGTGCGAACCCACCAGTGGAGGAAGAAGAATTTGTGCAAGAAACACCAGAAGTAGCATTGGTAGCAGCACAGGCATACCTACTAACCACGCAACCAAAGCCTGGAGACCCGCGGGAACACATGCATCAAGCCGCGATACGAAGCCTCGGGTTGGCAGAGGACAAGCTAAGGGGAAATCTCCCAGAGAAAAAGTTGACTCACCGAAGGGAAAAGCAAAAAGAAGAGGCCAAGCGCAAATCCTCGCGGAACGAAACTAGCGAGTCTTCAGAAGACGAGAAACGCCAAAAGAGGAAGGAGGATGCAAGGAACATAATAGCACAAGCAAGAGTAAACAACTCACGTTATGCATGGAGGGAAGAAAACTATGAAGACAATGAAAAAGAGATGGGTGTGTTATGCTTTACCCGCAGGGTTCGCAACGCGAGTACCCAAAGGATTCAAGTTGCCGCACGATCAAGAAAAATATGATGGGTCACAAGAACTAACTCTATGGTTGTCAGACTACCTACAAGCAGTGCAAATACTCGGGGGAACAAGAGCAATAGCAATGCAAAGTTTGCAGTTACACCTCACCGGCGCAGCGCGGTCCTGGTTAAATACCTTACCCAACGATTCCATTGGAGGTTGGGGGAACTAGAGAACCAATTCGCAAGAAATTTCTGCTCAACATACAAATGACCAACATCATTGGAAGAAGTTAAGTCGTGCATGCAGAGGAGAGACGAAACTCTACACTCTGATATACAACGCTGGAGTGTCATTAAAAATTCTGCAGAGGATGTCTCCGACGAAAGAGCAATAGATGCCTTTTCAGCCGGACTTTGTCGTTCGGACCTCGTTGAAGAGATAGGGAGGATAAAGCCAAGAACAGTGTCAGAACTAATAGAAGTAGCCAACAAATTCGCTGATGGAGAAGATGCGTATAACAACAAAAGGGGACGTTCACCAGAAGTCAATAAAACAAGCAGGCAAAGGCGAAGATACCGCAACGGCGACAACCACGGAAGGCGAAATCATATAGCCGCAGGATACGATGGAAGGAATGAGGAAGGCTACGAAAGCAAAGAGTTTCAAGCAAGAGATAACAGGGGACAGGAGAAACCAAGGTACTCGGGTCCCTCAGCAGAAGATATGCTATATGGTCCTTGTCGAATACATTATGCGTACCTAGACGGGAAAAGAGTTTCCAACCACCAGATAAAAGATTGCGGAACCTTCCTAAGGTTGCAAAATGCCATGGATTCAAGTCAAGGAACACGACAGGGAGGAAAAAGCGCGAGTCAAGGATATCAAATGCAATGACTCGCAAAACAGCTGGAGTCAAAGGTATAAATATCAGCAATGATTCAACCAGTACCAAAGTCAAAGAAAGAAAGAAAGAGCATATCTAGACAGGTCAACTTAGCATTATCATCACCACCAGCTACTACAGAGTACTTGTAGTGGTCCGATCAACCAGTCAGATTTAGCAGAGCAGATCACTGGAGGAAAGTTCCCAGGCCAGGGCACGCTCCAATGGTACTAAAGGCGCAAATAGGGGGATACGAAATCGGGAGAGTATTCATGGATGCAGGAAGCGGCATAAACTTAATATATGCAAGAACCCTGAGGGAAATGTGCATCTCATTGGACAGTCTAAAGCCAACAGATTGTTCTTTCCACGGGATAGTACCGGGTAGCGCAAATTACCCTCTCGGGAAAATAGAGCTCGACGTTTGCTTTGGCAATAGCAGCAGCTACCGCAAAGAGAAGCTGGAGTTCGAAGTCATGGATTGGCCTTCACAGTATCATGCAATCCTGGGGCGTCCAGCATTTGCAAAATTCATGGCAGTACCCCACTACGCGTATCTCACGCTAAAGATTCCAGGGCCCAGAGGAACAATCACAGTTCAAGGCAGTTTCGAAGTATCTAACACTTGTGACAAGGAATTCAACAGGTTGGCGCAAACCTTCGGCATGACAGGAGAATACGCAAGGCTGAAAGGCAAAACCGATCACAACGTACTACCCGACGTCGGGCGATCCCTGCCAGATCAGGCTTTCGATGCAACTCAAGACTCGAAAAAAATCTAGGTCCACCCCATAGACCCAAACAAAACTACCTCTATAGCAGTAAACCTGGATCCCGCATAGGAAAGCGCGCTCGTCGAGTTCCTCCATGAGCGCTAGGAAATCTTCGCCTGGTGTCCTTCAGACATGCCAGGGGTTCCCAGGGAACTCGTCGAGCACGCACTAAGCGTTGATCCCAAAGCAAAGCTAGTCAAGCAACCATTGAGAAGATTCGATGAACCCAAAAGGAAAGCAATAGCGTCCGAACTATACAGGCTCGAAAACGCAGGGTTCATCCGAGAAATCAAAACATTGACTTGGGTATCTAATCCATTTATAGTCCCCAAGAAAAACACAGATGTGCAAAGAGTGTGCATCGACTATACGTCTCTCAACAAGGACTGTCCAAAGGATCCCTTCCCTCTACCTCGCATTGATCAGATAATTGACTCAACAGCAGCGTGCGCGAGGCTTTCCTTCCTGGACGCATATTCTGGCTACAACCAGATCAAGTTGAAGAAAGAAGATGAGGAGAAAACAGCTTTCATAACACCTTATGGCGTGTTCTGCTACCAAGTCATGCCTTTCGGCCTAAAAAACGCAGGAGCAACCTACCAAAGGATGATGCAAAATTGCCTCGAAAGTCAAATAGGACGAAACATTCAAGTCTACATCGACGATGTGGTCATCACCACAAGAAAAGAGGAGTCACTAATCAGTGATTTGGCAGAAACCTTCGACAACTTAAACAGGTACAAGCTCAAGCTTAACCCAACAAAATGTTCTTTTGGGGTATCTGCAGGGCAACTCCTGGGATTCCTGGTATCTGCAAGAGGAATAGAGGCAAACCCAGAGAAGATCCAAGCGATATTAATGATGGGGAATCCCACAAAGCTGCACGATGTACAGAAGCTCACAGGACGCGTCGCGGCACTAAGTCGATTCGTTGCAAGACTAGGAGAAAAAGCGCTCCCTTTCTATGCATTGATGAAAAAATCAGACGACAAATTCGAGTGGACAGAAGAAGCGAACATAGCCTTTGCACAACCGAAAAAAGTGCTTTCCACACCACCGGTGTTGGTCGCACCAAAAGAAAAGGAGCCATTACTACTATACATTGTAGCAACACATCAAGTAGTGAGCACAGTGTTAGTAGTCGAAAGAAGTGAAGAAGGAAAAGCTCATGGAGTCAAACGACCAGTATATTTTGTCAGCAAGGTACTATCTCCAACAAAGCAAAGGTACCCGCACTATCAGAAACTTGCATACAGCGTATTCACAACAGCACGAAAACTACGGCAATATTTTGTGGTGCACCCAATCATAGTGGTCAACGAAGCACCGCTATCCAATATATTGAACAACCCTTCAGCAACAGGACATGTCTCTTTATGGGGAATTGAGCTATCACCCCAAGACATCACGTATGAAAAGCGAAAAGCGATCAAGTCCCAAGTTTTACCAGATTTCACAGCAGAGTGGCTGGAGTTGCAGAACACAGGGCCACCAGATTTATCGAGTGTGTGGACAATGTACTTCGACGGGTCAAAAAGAATACAAGGCGCAGGAGCAGGGGTAGTCCTAATATCACCACAAGGTGACAAGTTGAAATATGTGCTAAGAATGAGTTTTCCTCAAGCTTCTAATAATGAAGCCGAATACGAGGCGCTGCTCCATGGGATGAAAATGGCCAAAGCGTGCAGAGCAACTCGACTGAAAATATTTGGAGATTCGAATCTCGTCGTCCAACAAGTGATGAACAAGTGCGACGCCATCAGTGACAATATAATAGCATACAGAAACTTATATTATTATCTTGAAGGAACATTTGACGGATGCAAAGTTTCGCATGTCAGTAGAGCCAGCAATGAGGAAGCCGATAATTTAGCACATATCGGATCCCAGTGCTTACCCGTACCACAAGGAGTCTTTTGGGTAGAAATCATAGAGAGATCAATAAAGAACAGCAAAGTCTCGACTACAGGAGAACAAGTCCAGCACCAAGTCGCAGGCTCGGGGGCTGATAACAGTGGAACAGCCGAACCCGAAGAAGTCATGATGATCGAGGAAACTTGGATGCAAACATACTTGGCGTACATGGTAAACAAAACACTACCCGAAGATACAGTACAAGCAAAAAGGATAATACGACGATCCAAGGCTTTCGTCGTGTTGCAAGGAAAATTATACAAGAAAAGTATAACAGGCGTTTTGCAACGGTGCATTACTCCTCAAGAAGGACAAGAAATCTTAAAGGACATCCACGCAGGGGTATATGGGCATCACGCTAGCAGCAGAGCCATTGCAGCCAAAGCCTTTCGTGCAGGTTTCTACTGGCTCATAGCTATTGAAGACATGAAAGATATAGTGAGGAAGTGTGAAGCCTGTCAATGTTTCACGTCTCGACCACATGCACCAGCTGCGGAGTTGCAACCAATACCATTATCTTGGCTCTTCGCACAATGGGGCCTTGACATGGTGGGAAAACTACACAAATCTTGGCCAGGAGGGCATGTTTATATGCTGGTAGCAGTCGACAAATTCACCAAGTGGGTAGAGGCAGCCCCCGTGACAACCCAAGATTCTACAACGACAATCAACTTCATTAAGTCAATAGTTTTTCGCTTTGGAGTACTGCACATTATCATCATGGATAATGGGATAAACTTCACATCGAAGGAGTTCAAGAATTACTGTGAAAATCTAGGAATCAAATTGAAATTCGCATCTGTAGCACATCTAAAGACAAATGGGCAAGTCAAGAAAGCCAATGGCTTGATATGCAATGGGATAAAGAAAAGGCTGTTAGCACCCCTCGAAAAAGCCAAGCACGGTTGGGTAGATGAGCTACCCTCCGTACTTTGGAGTCTCCGAACTACACATAACGCTACTCAAGAGACGCCTTTCTTCCTGGTCCATGGCGCAGAAGCCGTCCTTCCAGTCGAGATCACCCATGAAGCTCCAAGAATCACAGCATATGACGAGACAACTTCCACAGAAGTACTTCAGGATGATGTCGATGCACTCGACGAAGCAAGAGATGTAGCACTAGCCAGAGCTACCCAATATCAGCAAAATCTATGAAACTACCATAGTAGTCAAGTTCGTCCACGATCTTTTGTGGTGGGAGATCTAGTTCTACGACTCAAGCAAGATAGCCATGGAAAACTCGAGTCCCCATGGGTGGGACCTTACATCATGACAGAAGTATTAACAGGAGGAGCTTATCGACTACAAGACAAGAGAACGGGGAAAGACGAGAGTAACCCGTGGAATGCAGAGCAATTACGACGGTTCTACGCATAGGCGGTATAAGGCGACAAAGAGTTTTTCGAGTTATGACCCTTCGAACCCAGAACATGAGGCCATAGGTCAGATTCCTTGGGTCCAATCGACAATCTGTGTAAATATTTTACTTTCTACTCGGGGGTTGAGACCCTCGAGTCGTACAAAATAATATTAGCAAGTTATCAAGATTTGAGATTATTTGGGGCATACTACAAGGTTGATTGCAACCCGATATTCAGCAGTAACACAAATGGTTCAAAGGAACCCGATAATATATTACAGTGCATACCTCGGAACTGTGATCCATTCCCATGGCCTATTACTAAAGTAAGGACAACACATAATCCAAAATTGACCACTTATTACAAGTAGTACGAGGAAGAACCACTAGGAAAAGAGATTACATAAAGAGAAACTAGTGAAAATGCACTTCGGCTTCATACTCCTTCTGGCACTGGGTGCCGTCATAGATTCTCACGTCAAACTTCGACGTGCCGATGTGGAAGTCAAAGGTCATAAAAAAGCCTTAATGGAGGTCGTGATCCTTCGCAAACTGTGACCAGCCGCCCTTGAAGTACTGCTCCCCGGCACCGTCGTACCAGACTTCTACTTCGTAGGTAGTTCCTCCCCCAGAGTGTTCATGAAGAACCGCTTCCCGCAGTTCTCGCCCATCCATAAACTTGGTGAATTTCAGCGGTAAGCACTGAATCTCACGGAACTGCGGGCCGACGATGCAAAAGAAGGAATAGATTCTGGGAGGAGGAGGATAAGCATTAGCGGCAAGAGCACTTGGATCTGGCGTAGCAGATGGCACCTTGAGCTTATTTTTACTCCCGACCGGACGGCTGGGGCATCGCTTCACCGGAGGAGACGATGATGCTACGGCAGCTGCGATGGTAGCCTTGTTCTTACTGCCGCGAGGGCGGCCGCGGCCCCGTTTCTCCACCGGGGCGCCGATGTTCAAGCGCGATCCACTTGCATCGGCCATGGAGACAAGCGCTGTGAACGAAAAACCCTAGATGGGATGAGAAAGAAGAAGATGATGCGGCGGAGAAAGGCACTAATGAAGGAATTAGGGTTTTCTACCCTGGCCAAACCTGCTTTATTTATAAGCACATACTAATGGGCCTCTGGAGAGGCACGGCCCAAAATATACTTCTGGGTTTTTAAGTGCAGATGGTACAGAAGAATCAACGTATCAAGGAAAAAATACGTACAAAAAAAAGGAAAGAGCAGGGGATAAGAAAATATCTATCAAGAAGCACAAGTTCATCTCGTCTTCGACTTGGGGGCTTGTGTCATAAGAAGGGAAGAACAACTGAAAGGGCGAATAATGTCGACAAATATTGCGAGAAGAAGTATATGGAACAGGTCTATTTATTTTCTTGAGCCTATACCCGAAAAAATTCGGCTATAGCCTCGGGGGCTACTCCCATCGGGAGCGCTGTCGCGCACCTGATAGAAACAAGTCGACAAAAAGGAAGGAGAGAAGTCGAAACTGGTGATAAAGAACAAGTTGATGGACACGAGATTTAGACATAATCGGTTGCATTTCGTCAGCAAGGAACTTCGGCTACATTGCCGACAAAATGAACGTCGATTACTCCCATCGGGAGCTATTCATGAAAAGGATAACTCGTATTTTTTTGCATATTGAATCAGTCAAACAAGGCTGCGAAATATAATTCTCGAGTTACGTCATCGCGACAAAAACTTGAATGCTGTGGTTGAAACATATCATGAAGGTAAGACCCCAGGATCCGTCCTGTGTGGCCCGGTATACGCACATGGATGCGCTCTGCTGGAATGTATCTGTGTCTACGACGCGAAGAAAATCCTGGTGGACGCACTGGGTACCTTAAGAACCACTGGGATTCATTCTTTGTAAGACCTAAATGCGGCAAAAGAATGGGTTTGACCGGTTTCCCGAATTCAAGTCCAAGGGGATTGAATTTGAAGTAGGTGACAAGTATCTGCTCCGGCGGTTAACTGGCCTCTTGATCTGTCAGAGTTGTCAGGCTTGTTCATCAAAACCCCTTGCAAGACATTATAATAAAAAGATAAGTCGAAAAGACCAAGTCGAAGGTTTGAAGATAAGAAGAAGTCAAAGAGTTGATCAAGTTGAAGGTTTGAAGATCTGAGATTCAACACGAATCTGCAATTCTGGTAGAATCTCGCGGTCTACTGACAAGGGTACAGATAATAGAGCCCGTTAGTTAGCTACCCCTAAGGCCCGTTATGCTAGGCCCAATTGTAGTACTAGTCAAAATATAAGTTCATATCGTATGTCGATATTGTGATCTGTGTCGGATCCCTCCCGATCCCTGAGACCTGGCCACCTATATATAGGGGCCAGGAGGGGACGGTAAGGGACAGATTGAAAGCAAGCCAGGTTTACACCCACGTTTACTTTCGATACCACCTTGTTTGACTGATTTTACCTTGGAGTTCATCCGACGCCCTGTCTCCCCAATCCTAAGTCCTTCATCTAGGACATTTGTCGAGTTAACCCTCGTCAGATATACTCTTAATGATTTAAAAGGGATTTCTCCTACTATATGTCAGCATTCTATTAATATGGAGCCAAATGCAAAGCCAGTTGTTGAACATCAATGCCGCTTAATTCCTAAGATGAAGGAAGTGGTAAGAAATGAGGTATTGAAGCTCCTTGATGCCGGTATTATTTATCCTATTGCTGATAGTAGATGGGTTAGTCCTGTTCATTATGTTCCTAAGAAAGGAGGTATTACTGTTGTGCCTAATGAGAATAATGAGCTTATTCCTCAAAGGGTAGTAGTTAGTTATAGGATGTGTATTGATTTTAGAAAGGTCAACAAAGTTACTAAGAAAGATCATTATCCTTTACCGTTTATAGATCAAATGCTAGAGAGGTTATCTAAGAAAACGCATTTTTGTTTTCTTGATGGTTATTCTGGTTTCTCTCAGATTGCCGTTAAAAAGCAAGATCAAGAGAAAACCACTTTTACTTGTCCTTATGGAACCTATGCTTATAGACGTATGCCTTTTGGTTTGTGCAATGCTCCTGCTACTTTTCAAAGATGCATGTCTGCTATTTTTCATGGTTTTTGTGAAGAAATTGTGGAGGTATTCATGGATGATTTCTCCGTCTATGGAACTTCTTTTGATAATTGTTTGCACAATCTTGATAAAGTTTTGCAGAGATGTGAAGAAACTAATCTTGTTCTTAATTGGGAGAAATGCCACTTTATGGTGAATGAAGGAATTGTTCTTGGACATAAAATCTCCGGAAGAGGTATTGAAGTTGACAAAGCGAAGGTTGAAGCAATTGAGAAAATGCCCTGTCCCAGGGATGTTAAAGGTATTCGTAGTATTCTTGGTCATGCTGGTTTTTATAGGAGGTTTATTAAAGATTTCTCTAAGATTTCAAAGCCTCTTACTAATCTTCTTCAAAAGGATGTACCATTTGTTTTTGATGATGATTGTAAGGAAGCTTTTGAAACTCTTAAGAAGGCTTTAACTACTGCTCCTAGTGTTCAACCACCTGATTGGAATTTACCCTTTGAAATTATGTGCGATGCTAGTGATTTTGCTGTGGGTGTTGTTCTTGGGCAGCGGGTAGATACGAAGTTGAATGTTATTCATTATGCTAGTAAGACTCTTGATGCTGCTCAGAAAAATTATGCTACTACTGAGAAAGAGTTTCTTGCTATTGTTTTTGCATGTGATAAGTTTAGACCTTATATCGTAGATTCAAAAGTTACTATTCATACTGATCATGCTGCTATTAGATATCTTATGTCAAAGAAGGATGCTAAGCCTAGGCTTATCAGATGGGTGTTGCTTTTACAAGAGTTTGATTTGCATATTGTAGATAGGAAAGGTGCTGAAAATCATGTTGCTGACAATTTGTCTAGGTTGGAAAACATTTCTTTTCATCCTATTCCTGTTAATCATAGTTTTCCAAATGAACAGTTGGCTTCAATAAAGGTAACTTCGTGAGAGAATCCTTGGTATGCTGATTATGCTAACTTTATTGTTTCTAAGTATTTGCCTCCAACCTTTATAACTCAGCAAAGAAGGAAATTCTTCTATGACTTGAGGCATTATTTTTGGGATGACCCACACTTATATAAAGAAGGAGTGGATGGCATTATGCGAAGATGTGTTCCAGAATATGAACAACAAGAGATATTGAGAAAATGCCATGGTAGTGCTTATGGAGGACATCATGCTGGAGATAGAACTGCACAAAAGGTTCTACAATCAGGTTTTTATTGGCCTACCCTTTTTAAAGATGCTAGAAAGTTTGTTTTATCTAGTGATGAATGCCAAAGAGTTGGTAATATTTCTAGACGCAATGAAATGTCTATGAGTTATTCTCTTGTTATTGAACCATTTGATTGTTGGGGATTTGACTTTATGGGTCCTTTTCCTCCTTCAGAAGGTTATACTCATATACTTGTTGCTGTTGACTATGTTACTAAGTGGGTAGAAGCTATACCTACGAAGAGTGCCGATGGTGAGACCTTGTTAAAAATGCTTAAGGATGTTATTTTTCCTAGGTTTGGTGTGCCTAGATATCTTATGACTGATGGAGGTTCTCATTTTATTCATGGCGGTTTTAGGAAAACTCTTGGTAGATATGACGTTAATCATAGAATTGCTTCTGCTTATCATCCCCAAACTAGTGGGCAAGTAGAGCTATCAAATAGAGAGATCAAGTCTATCTTGCAGAAGACTGTTAATAGATCTAGGAAAAATTGGGCTAGCAACTTGAACAATGCTTTATGGGCTTATAGAACTGCTTATAAGAACCCCATGGGCATGTCTCCTTACAAAATGGTTTACGAAAAAGCGTGTCACTTGCCTTTAGAATTAGAACACAAAGCTTTTTGGGCAGTGAGAGAGCTTAATAGGGATTTTAAACTCGCCGGTAAGAAAAGGTTGCTTGATTTGAGTTCCTTAGATGAGTGGAGAAACGAAGCTTATGAGAATGCCAGACTTTTGAAAGAAAAAGTCAAGCAATGGCATGATAGGAGAATTTTTAAGAGAGAGTTTCATGTTGGTGAGAAAGTTCTATTGTATAGGTCTCGTCTCAGATTTTTTGCAGGAAAATTACTCTCGAAATAGGAAGGACCCTTTGTTATTGAAGAGGTGTATCGCTCAGGTGCGATAAAGATTGCTTCGCTTAAAGATAAAACTACGCAAGTGGTGAATGGGCAAAGACTCAAACATTATATTGCTGGAGATTCTTATAATGAAGATGTCGATGTTATTCAAATGATTACTCCAGAAGAATTCATCAAAGAACATATGCAGGAAACTGCAGAGTCCGTTTCCGAATAGGTAACAGTTCTAGTCAGAAAAGGTTTGCGTTAAAATTTTCTATTTTTGCTATTTTTATTAAATATGAAAAATCATGAGACAAAAACAGGTGGGAAACGGAGTCCGGAGGCTCCTCACCACCTGGTCGCGCGGGCCCCCTCCTGGCCGCGCCACCCTGTGGTGAGACCACCTCAGAACTCGTTTCCGTCCCGGTTTCCTCCTGTGACTTTGTTTCTATGTTTAATTTTCGCCTATATAACCCCTGGATAGCCCAAGGTCTGTATATCGTGTTCTCATCGTGTTTTTGTTTCAATCTGTTTCTGTCAGGAGTTGTTCTCAGTTTTAGAGGCATAATGGCCTCCGCAAGTAATGATAAGGAGAAGACGCCTCCAGAAGATGATCACCAAGACCTCCAGCTCAAGGAAGAAGTTGAAAGTGAAGCCGAAGAAGAAGAGATGGAAGAAGACCAAAGTTCACGCCCAAGCACCATGATTGCAAGCATTGGGGTGGTGACAATTCATGACAAGTTCAAGAAGAGTGCACGTATAAGAACTGGAGGAGGTGTTCCATGTCACTCCTTAGCTCCAAGGACATCTTCTTCAGGCAACAACCCCTTCCATACTCTCATACATGAACATCAATTCCAAAGGGTGCCTAAAGCAAAATTACCCTCTAGTTGGGATATAGATCGTTCTAACCGTGCAGAGAAAGAGAGTTCAAAAAGCGAAGAAGGTTGGGGAAATAACTCCAAGAGTTGGGATTCGCAGACCGACATGTTCATGAGCCGGATTGAGCACAATTTAGATATGATTCGTAATCTCACCTACAAGATTGATGAATTAAAGGAACTTATTGAGAAGCTTATTAAAGACTCACCACCACCGCCGAAGAAGTAATTCGTTATTGGTATAGGCATCCCCTTGGTTTTTCCAAGCTTGGGGGAGTGCCGCGGTATCACATCATTATCTTTTACTCATTTACTTTTCAAGTAGAGTCATATCATGAATAGAGAAGTTATCTTATAGAATAGTTTGCAGTGTGGAAGTATCCTCCTTTAGTTGGTTACCTATGTATCCCTTGGTGTGAGTTGCGGTTGAGAAATATTAATGAGAAGTTTTATCATTTACTTTTCGCACACTTTATTTTAGTTTGCAATTTTTCTTATATGATTAGTCTTGTTGATTAGTATTGGTATCACTTTGGGAGCATGAGTAAATCTAGTTGGTTTTGGCAAACTTAGCTTGGTCAGTAGCAACATTACCTTGAGGTTTGAGTAGAAAAAGAAGGAAGTGTTAGTAGATACATCATTTCAGCTTTCCTTCATGATTGGCTCATAAGCAATAGTATTCTCAAGTTAAAATCATTTGTACTTTCAAGGAAGTTTGCATGATTGTTCCTATCACATGTATGTTTGCTTGTTTCATGCAACTCTTATGCTTGCTACCCAGCTTTGCTAGCCAAAAACCTGCACTGAGAGGGAATACTTCTCGTGCATCCAATCCCTTAAAACCAAGTTACTTCCAAAGAGTCCACTATAAATTCCTATGCATGGTATTTCAAGCCATTCCAAGTAAATTTTCATGTGCTACCTTTCAAAAACCTTCAAATACTTCTCGTTTTGTGCTACTGTTTTTAGCTCATGAGGACGTAGTGGTTGGGTTTGTTATCTTCCATACTAAATTGAGTACCCCTCGACTTGCATGCTTCATCTGCTCGTCACTAATTTTGCAAGGGAGCTGGTCAGACCATTGTAATCTAAAAAAAAGAGAAAGAAAAAGAAAAGAAAAAGGCACTCCTCCATGGTATGTGAAAGTTGGTGGGCACCCGATGGAATCGGTTAGCCATGGTTTGAGAAAGGAAAAGTGGGGAGGAGTGCCAAGCTATAAAAAGAGCACAATTGTGCCAATTAATCAACATCTCGGAACCGCTCTCACTCGTTTAGTATGGAAGATATCAAGAACTCCGTTGCTAGTTGTTGACAAAAGCAACCACCTCTCAAAACAACTTTTACCTCTATTTTACAAATGAAAAGCTCTAGCACATGTTTAATCCATGCTTCCCTCTGCGAAGGGCCTATCTTTTACTTTTATGTTGAGTCAACCTATTCCCCTCTACCTCAAGCAAGCATTTGAGCTGTTATGTTTCATTCATTCATATGTTGATCTGTTCAATCATGTTTACTATCTTCCTTTGTTTAGTATGGTATGATGCTTTTATCTGAAGGAATATATCTTTGAAAGATTTCTATGATTGTAAAGAGTTTGTTTCGTTGAGCATATGGTTTTTACTATATTAGCTCTGTTATAAAAGGCTCCGTTCAAAAATAAGTATAGTTTGTTCATTGTTCTCTGACCAAGAACAAAGGTTTGCCATCACCAATCATGATTTACCTTGTGCATCTTTATTTGTGATTCCCTTTTGCTTATTGCAAGCCTATATTATATGAAGGGAAGTTGCTGTCTATTATAACTTGTGCCTTGGTAAATGTGATGCTTCTTGTCCATATTTTGTTTATCGACACTTCACTCCATAAACCTATGGTCATGTTTACCGCGTTCAGTTTTCGCTTGGGGACAAGCGAGGTCTAAGCTTGGGGGGGTTGATACATCCATTTTGCATCACTATTTTGTATCATAATTTACTGTTATTCATTGATATATTTTATATTTAGAGATGATACTTATGTTTTTTCCTCTGTTTTACATGTTTGATGATCATTGGAGAACTTGCTGCCGGAGTCAGGATTCTGCTGGAGAAAGGACCGTCAAGACACCATATTTCTGAAGATCAACAATTCCAGAGAAATACCCAGAAATTCATATATTACAAGAAGACAAAAGTAGCCAGAAGGAGGAGTCGAGAGGAGCAGCAGGGTGGGCTCACCACCAGGTGGCGCGGGCCCACCCCTGGCCACGCCGCCCTGTGGTGAGGCCACCCTGACCCACTACTGCCATCACCCCCTCGCGTATATTGTCATCCCTGAAAACCTAAGTCAGGGGGGATCAGAGATAGACACCGCCGCCTCTGCGGGATGGAGAACATCAAGAGAGAAAAGCTCTCCGGCAGGCAAAAATCTACCGGGGAAATTCTTTCCCGGAGAGGGGAGATCATCGCCATCGTCATCATCATCGCGCGGGACTTCATCGGGATCATCATCACCATCATCATCATCATCAGCACCTTCATCTCCACCATCACCATGCCATCCCGCTGTAACATCTTGGATTGAATCTTGTCAAATTCTTTGGGGAAACTTTCTCGATGTTGATTACCTTTGTAGTTGATGTTATTGAGTGGAACCGTTGAATTAAGGTTTATGTTCAAATTGTTATTTACCATTATTTCACCTCTGATCATGATCCATATGATGTCATGTGAGTAGTTTGTATAGTTCTTGAGGACATGGGAGAAGTCGAGATGTTAGTAGTGAAACTATGTTGAGTAATATTTAATGGTTTGATATTTATGTTGTGGTGTTATTCTACTAGTGGTGTCATGTGAACGTCGACTACATGATACTTCACCATTTATGGGCCTAGTGGAATGTATTGTGTATTTGGCTACTAATTGTGGGGTTGCGGGAGCGACAGAAACCTAAACCCCCATTAGGAAACCATTGCACCAGGGAGCATAGGATCTCAGAGTTTAAGGCTGTGGTTAGATTTATCTTAATTACTTTCTTGTATTTGCGGATGCTTGCAAGGGGTATAATCACAAGTGTGTATTAGTCCTAGTAAGGGTAGTATGCTAGCACAGGTTCACCCCACATAACACTTATCAAACCAATGAAGATTACTTAGCAGCATGAAGCGAAAGCTCTCGACAGAAACTCCCGTGTGTCCTCAGGAACGTTTGGTAATCATAAGTTACACAACCGGCTTGTCCTTTGCTCTAGAAAGGATTGGGCCACTTGCAGCAATTACTATTACTGTCTTTTATTTACTCGTACTTTATTTATTTGCATTACCAAATACCCCTAAAAACCCGTTTGCTAGTATTTACAGTTAATCCTTGATCAAAACCACTTGTCAACACCTTCTGCTCCTCGTTGGGTTCGACACTCTTATTTATCGAAAGTACAACGATACACCCCCTATACTTGTGGGTCATCAATGACCCACTCTTCATGATCAAATCTTCTAGTCTCTTGGGACTTCTGAGTCATCTTTCTGCGGCTTCTCCTAGACTTGGCCCAATAACGAGAATGTGTCATTAAGTCTCTTGCAGTTTCTCCTCGCCTTAGCCGTTAACCTTCCAAAAGTTGATGCGAACAGATACCTGCACTAGATCTCACATGCACGCAAGAATCGTCGCACTTGGCGATCAGTGGCATAGTCGAGCCGTGCAACATGCAAAGCTCCATCGTTCATTTTATGCACAAGATAGGGTCATGATGTTGCTAAGATGGGCATGAAGTATAGTAGAAGCAATACCATTGTGTTTCGTGTTGCGGGAATTCAAATGTGTGATCTCGGGCTCATAAGCTACTGTCTGAGTAGAAGAATAAAAAGTATGGCAATAAATAAAATAATATTATTTGTTTTGATAATTAATATAGACTTGTTTCCTAACTAGATGTAATTTTTTGCCGAGAAAAGACATTGTGATGATATGTGCAAAATAAAAGAAACTCGGTGCTCAAAGAAATGGCATGTGTGTCTTTTTAGAGCACTCCAATTGTTCCTTTTCCACAGAACACCGCATATGTTTTTTCTCAAAAAAAATTCGTATGCAGTTGGAACACATGTTTATTTTGTTGTAAATAAATCATTTTTTCTACTTTTCGATATTTTTTTATTTTCCTACTTAGGAAGAATCATATGGGCATGGGAACCAAAATACCTTGCCCTCGTGGTGTACAAATTTTAAGAGCAAATCTGCTTTTGACCATATGATCCTTAATTCACATATATCTGTAATATAGTTTTCACATTGTGAATTCTGTGATATTTCACAAGCATTGGGGGGTTTGAGTAATATAAATGATATACATGACCGTAATGAGACTAATCCAACTTCGCCAACATATTATGCCTTTGTATGAAAGGAATATATAAAAGCATATGTATTAAAGATTTTGTGTTGTTGACATTATTATTTCTTCCATTTCCCCAAGTTTTCCTTTGGTGGAATTTTAGCATGGGTCTAGTCTTCTTCTAAGCATATTTGTAGGCAGACACAAACGAGCTGTGGCCAGTGGCGGAGCTAGCTAGGGGGACCAGCAAAGCCATCCCCCTCCTTGGTGACCGGGGTCCCAGAGCCGGACAGGATTAGGATGGCTAACATGCTCAACTGTAGATTGGGAAAGTTTCTGATCTCTTACTTGGGCATGTCGGTCAGCGACAAGAAGCTCCTGGTTGCGGACTGGGATTTCTTGACCGAGAAGGTGGGCCATCGGGTAGATCCATGGCAGGGGCTTTTCTTAGCTTCAGCTGGGAGGCTGGAGCTTACGAACTCGTGTCTCTCAAGCCTCCCCATGTTTGCTATGGGGCTCTTCATCTTGCCAGACACTACGCATGGGAGGATGGACTCGACTAGGGCTCGCTTCTTTTGGGAAGGAGTTGGCCCAAAGCGGAGGTACCACATGGTGGATTGGGCTACCGTGTGCAAACCAAAAGAGTTTGGGGGTTTGGGCATCCTAAACACCAAAGTCATGAATATTGCCCTAATGCTCAAATGGATATGGAAGCTTTACCAAGGGTCCAATGGTCTATGGGTAGACCTGCTTAGGGCTAAATACTTGGGTGATAACGACCTTTTCTCTCCGGAGGTACCACAAAGGGGCTCACAGTTCTGGAATTCCATTCAGAAGATGAAGTGGTACTTCAAGCTGGGAGCTAAGCACCAAGTACGGAATGGCAGACGTACTTACTTCTGGCTCGACTGGTGGACGGGGTCGGGACCCCTCCGAGATCGCTTCCTGAGGCTCTTCAGCTGCTGTGACAACCCGTTCGCCACGGTCTCTGGGGCGAGACACTTGGACGGGTGGCGGCTTAGATTTAGAAGGACCTTCGGTTTGCCGGAAGCGGTGGAGTGGGAGAACCTCTGTAGGGTTTTCGATCTTTGCTCCTTCTCCCCGGAGGAGGATGAGATCAAGTGGGCTTTAGAACCGTCGGGAGGGTTCTCTACCAGCTCCATTTATATGCGGCTGTCGCAGGGGGCGGCAGTGACACACTTTAAAGACGTGTGGCGTATGAAGGTTCCTCCTCGGATCAGGGTTTTCCTTTGGCAGCTGATCCGTGGACGCCTCCCGTCTTGCGAGCAGGTGGCGAAGCGTCACGGTCCCTCGGACGGTAGGTGCGCCTTATGTGGGGAGTTGGAAGATTGTAATCATATCTTCTTCTCCTGTCACCTGGCTAGATTTATGTGGACAGGAGTTAGGGAACTCCTCTCCTGTAGTTGGAACCCAGCTGGGGCTGGGGACTTCGTGGCCTTGGCTCAGGGTCTCTCGGGTCGTTTCCGTAGGCTAGTTTGGTTTACCTTCGCGGCACAGAGCTGGGCGCTCTGGAACATTCGCAATAAGTTAACGCTAGAGGGTAAACTGATCAACAATCCGGCTGATGCTATTGCCAAAATGTCTATTTATATGCAGAGTTGGAGGGTACTGGCTAGTCCGAGGGACCGGGAGCTGCTCGAGGTGGCTCTGGGCGAGGTTAGGTGCCTACATGCACGGATGAGGGCGGAGCAGCAGCCGACGAACTAGATTTTCTATCTATCTTTGTATTAGCTGTGCCTCAGGGACACCCTTTCATTTGTGTGCCGTGGTTATTGTAGCGTGCTGGATTTGGATGAACTATTCTCTGGAACTGATGTATGTCTTTGCCGTTTGGGGCTTTATCTATAAAGCCGGGCCGAGGGCCTTATGTTTAAAAATCCCCCCCCGCCCCCCCACAACCCAAACCTAACATTGGGCAACATAAAGTATTGGTTGGTTTTAGATTACATACTATAGTTAGAAATTAGCATGCGTGGCCCTACTTATGAGCAGATTAGCATAGTTGGGTCTGTTTTGTAATCCTTCCTCCGCCTTGGTTGTGGTTGCATGTGTCTACTGCTCATAGCTTGTCTTGTCCCCCATTTCCTCTCGTACAAGCTAAGATATAATCTAATACTTAATTTACCTGTGCATCACTTTGTAGCACGAATGTACAGCATGAAATTTGGAGAAGGTCTATCATATTTGAAAAAAAATCATTTGGCATTTTCTTTTCAATTTTTCATTCTCATTTAAAAATTATGTTTGATCAGATTGGGGGGTCGTTACTAGAATTTCTCTTTTATTTACTAGTTTTCCATGCTCAAGTTTAAAGATTCATTAATACCAACTAAAAATCTAGGTATAGTTATATGATACATTATTCACCTATAAACATTTTATTTGTATAAATTCTTATTTTTATATAGACCAACAATATACTTATTATAATACAACAACAACAACGACACCATCTTCAGATATGGAGAAGTAAACGGAAGGACAAAGTATTGAAAGCCAATAAATTACGTGCACAGGAGGCACGTTTTCAATGTGCTCGCTAGGCCCTTACCTCTCGCGTGTAGCGACATTTTAGCAATACTGGCGATAACCAAGCAAATATCAAATATTTGGTGTGATAATCATGCCACGTTTGAATTTGTCGCACCTAGCATGTCATCCGCATGTATATTTCTTGTGGAAGGAGGGCACGCATCCAAGTCCAGCATGTGACACGCCTTATCAAAGTTTTATTGAAGATTAACAATATTGTTCATAACCAGCTTTGGCATTTTGTTCCTTTAGTTGTGGACTTAATTATATGTAAACTTTTGTGGCATGTTATGTGTACAATATTTATGTATTTAGACAGATACCTCCACCCTTGGTTGCAGTTGCATGTGTCTTGTGTTTATAGCTTGTTTTGTTCCCCAATTTCCTCTCAAAATACAAGCTACGATTTAATCCAATACTTAATTTACCCATACATGGCTTTGTAGCACCAATTTACAATATGAAATTTGGAAGACTCTCAGATTTAACATTTTCCCATTTAACATTTTCTTTTAATTTTTGACATTCTCATATCAAAATTATGTTTGATAGGCTTGAGAGCCAATACTGGAATTTGTGTTTTTTAATTATTTGTTTCCATACTCAATTTTAAATACTCATGAATACCATCTAAAAATCTTGGTAGAGTCAGGGAGAGTCGGTGATACATCATTCACCCAATATACACTTTATTTGTATGATTTTTTATATTTCTATGGACCAACAATACTTATTGTAAGATGACAACAATAGCACCATATTCAGATATGGAAAAGTGAACGAAAGGACAAAGTATTGAAAGCCAATAAATTACGTGCACAAGATGCACATTTTTAATATGCTCGTTTAGGCCCATACCTACCGCTTGCTTGTAGCGACGTTGTAGCAATATTGACGACAACCGTGCACATATTTGATGTGATAAGCATGCCACGTTTGAATTTGTCGCACCTAGCCTTTCATCGGAGTGACACGCATCCAAGTCTAGCATGTGTACACGCCTTACCAAAAGTTTATCGAAGATTAACAATATTGTTCATAACCAGATTTGGCGTTTTGTTCCTTTAGGTGTGGACTTAATTTTATGTAAACTTGTGTTGCATGTTATGTGCACAATATTTATGTGTTCAGACAAATACCTCCATATGTTTTACGAATTCCTGTTACGACATCATGTGGCAGGCAACACTATCTCTCAATATTCCAAACACAACTCTAGAAACAAAAAAGAGAGAGACGGATATAGCAATACATAGTAGTAGGTAGCTCAAATTGGCATGTGAATATGACCTATTAATCCTATAAACACCAATTTATCTCTTTCCTTTGTTTCTTCGGCTATATATTAAGTTAGGTCCTAAAATATCGATGATCTATTGAGGCAAGTAATATTCTTGTTTTTAATTCATTTCATAATTTTTTGGCAACTTTTAAATATTTGCCAGATAATATTGGTGCACCGACAGTAGTCGACGGCTGGATCGAGCCCTTGCCCCGCACCGTCCCCCGCGGGCGGTCGTCGGGGCGATAACCCTAGACGCCGCCGCGTCCCTCCTCCCCTCCTCCTCCCCCTCCGCCGCCGTCGGCGCAGGCCGCCGGGCAAAGCCTGGCGGTGCCGGCGGCGGCGGCCTTGCCTCTACCTGCTCGCTTGGTCTGGGAGGCGCGGGGCTCTCCTGGGTCGGCGACGGTGCTCTCTGGTCACGATTGGTTCCGGCGGCGGCGAGCCTTGCAAGGTGGAGCAGCTCCGGGTGACTAGCTGGCGATGACGGCGCTGCTTGGCGGCGGGGTGGCGCGGTGGCTGGTGGCGGCGTCTTCCCGGCCCAGATCTGGGCCCTTTGGGCCCCATCTGGGTCTGGGCGGGCCAGACCCTTGCTTAGCTGTGCCATCTCCGGCGGCTGGAGGAGTGGCTCGGGCTGGGGGTGGCCGGACGGCTACGCGTCGACTGCAGTGTGGCGATGGGAGCTTAACGAGCCTGCGGGCTCGGCTGGGCCAGGTGGGCCTGGTCAGCTCCTGTGCTGCATCCGGTCGGTTACCGCCATTGGCGGGGGAGGTCGTGCCCTCCTGCGTGTTGGTCGTTCAGCCGCTCCTCGCTCCCGGTTGTCTCTTCTCGATCCGTCGGTCTCGTTTGTCTGGTCACGGCTAAACGGCGGTGGTGATTGCAAGATCGTGGTGGCGCGAGCTGGTGGGCGGCGAGTTCGGTGGAGCACGATGGAGCATCGGGGTCGTGGTTTTTTGGGGGTCGGGAGAAATCCTTGTCGATTGCCGGCACCGACGCGGTGACGTCCACGGGCGCCGCCATTCCTTCTTGAAGGGCGTCGGGTGTACCTTTCCCCACGCCCCTCCGCATACCGGGGGAAACCCTAGGATCAGTCCGGGCAGCAGCGTCGTCGTCGTCGCATCCCTTCTTGAAGGTGCTGCTTGGTATGCGGAGCTTGACATGCTAAGAGCGTGGTGGAATTCTCCGAGAGGCGCAGCGATTGCGGATCATTATCGTTTTCGTCGACCCGACGTCTTGACATTACTTTCTTTTCTTGTTCCTTTTTTGCTTCTCTGTTTTTTCCTTATTTTCTTTTGGGCTAGGTTGTGTTGTGGCCTTAACATTGTATCGTGCGATTGCTATATTAATATAGTGGAGTGAAAGCCTGTTTCGTCAGTAGAAAAATGCTGGATATATATCATCTCGGGTAGGCGCGGTACATGTGCGAGTGCGAACTACCGCCGAGTATCTGGTTGACAGCTTGTCCTGCACAACTGACTGGTGGGCCCAGGCAGCCCGCCGTATATATCGGCCCCCATTTCCGCCTCCTTTCTTTCCCAGCGCCTTGGTGTGCGTGCGTGTGCGTTCTCGGAAAGGAGAAAAAGAAAATCCCGGCGCCTGCTCTGCCTCTTGGTTGGTGCTCTCTCGCCATTCCTGTGAGGAGTCCAGCCAGAGAGAGAGAGAGCAAGAGGGAGGGGTCCGGGCTTCTCTGCCTCCGTGCTGCAATCATGGGTATCTGCTCTCCGCCTCTTCTTCCCCAATCCGTGCTTTACAGCTCCCTGCCAATGGATTCCGTAGTTTCCTTTTCTGCTTGGCTCGCACGGTCGGGTGGGGTGGCTTCGGGATTGGTTCCTTCCTTTCCTGGCGTACGGCGTTCTTGATTTTTTCCTCATCCGCTAACTGTTTGCCGCACTTGTTGCGGGGCGCCTGGAGTTCAGGGTTTCTTGTGGCTGCCGAGGATCCTGGTTTTTCGGTTTCTCGGAAATATTGATCAAATTGCTGTGAATCGGTTTCTTGCATAACTGCAATTTTCCGCAACTCTTATGGGGAACCGGAGATTCTCTGCTCCTCTTTGATTAGATTCTGCGTGGTTTCGTAGATAGCCCCCTTTAGATTCTTTGTTTAAAAACAAAATCGAGGACTGTTTTTCGCTTCGATGCTTTGCGATTTGAAATCGGTAAAGAACCCAATTTTGGGTTGGTTTTCTCTCGGCGCAATCGTGTGTGCGCAAGACAGCCTAATTTTGGGGGGACCCCCACGAGAAATGTTTCCTGTCATAATTTGGATTTATTATATGGGGCACATTTGCGTGCGTTTTAATCGGGAGCGCGGAATCGTTGTTTCTCTGTTGAGCAGCACTGACGGATGGAGATGCGAGTTCTTCTTCGTGCGACGGTGACGACGAGTACCAGAAGTTCATTCAGAAGATGAACCCTCCAAGGTGACACCAACTCCTCAACACCCATAAATTCCAGTATTCACTGCCCATTTACCAATTGCTATGAATAAATGCCAATTCAGGATCACTATTGACAACACATCATCCACAACGGCGACAGTTGTCCATGTAAGTGCCTGCCAAATTAAGGACTTCTTATAGTCTTGCTTCTTTGCCGAATATACAATGAGAGTTTTTGTTTGAATTGAATGGCTTAGGTGGACAGTGCAAACAAGTATGGGATTCTACTGGAGGTAGTGCAGGTCCTCACTGACCTTAATCTCATGGTAAAGAAAGCTTACATATCATCTGACGGGGGATGGTTCATGGATGGTATGATGCTATTTTGTAACTGTAATTGCAACTGGCACTTCAAAAAGATGCGAGTTATTCTAAGTTGTTAATTATATATATTCCACCAGTGTTCAATGTGACGAATCAAAATGGTCAGAAGATATTGGACCAATCTTTGCTGGACGACATAGTAGATTATATCCACAAGGTAATTGTTGCCATGCTAGTTTTGTTCTTTATTTTGTTCAGTGTGCTGAATTCGTTTTTATTTTCACTGCAGTGTCTCGGCGCTGATTCCTTCTTTTCTTCTTCAAAAACGAGATATGTTGGAGTGGAGCCTTCCTCTGACTACACCTTGATAGAACTAACAGGAACTGACAGGCCTGGTCTGATCTCAGAAGTGAGCGCGGTGCTCACAAATCTGGAGTGTAATGTAGTGAATGCAGAGGTCTGGACTCATAACAAACGAGCGGCAGCGGTAATGCAGGTCACTGATACTAAAACCGGGCTGGCAATCTTGGATACAGAACGGCTGTGCAGAATCAAGGAGCGGCTTCGCTATGTGTTCAAAGGAAGCAACAGGAGCCAAGATGCCAAGACAAAGCTTATGATGGGGATAACCAACACAGAGCGGAGGCTGCACCAGATGATGCTTGAGGACCGGGATTACGAAAGGTACGATAAGGATAGGGCGAATGTCAACCCGAGACCAATGGTCTCAGTCGTTAATTGGCTCGAGAAAGGTTATTCTGTGGTGACAGTTCGGTGCAAGGATCGACCAAAGCTTCTCTTCGATACAGTGTGCACCTTAACAGATATGCAATATGTGGTTTTCCATGGGAGTGTGGACACCGAGGGCCCCGAAGCTTACCAGGTGTAGTATCTAAATTACACTAACATTTCAGCTTCTTCTGATATGTAGCTAGACTCAGACATCTGATCTTGTATATTGGCATGGTTGAATAGGAGTATTACATTCGGCATATTGATGGGTCACCTGTCAATTCCGAGGCCGAGAGACAGCGAGTTATGCAGTGTCTTGAAGCAGCTATAGAGAGGAGAGTATCCGAGGTAATTGGCCAATAGCTGCACCTTCCTGAATTTCATTTTCCTATGGTCCCATTGTCTATGTTGCGCATAGTTTGCTTAGCCTAGGGGGGATAGAAACTTCAATGGTGCGATGCATCACTATAGGAGGTAGATTGTGGTTGGAGAGCTGGCATTTTGTATTTTTGTCTGCCACACTTTACTGATGAGCCACTGTCGCTGTCTGAGTCCTTTCTTTCTTGATGAAACACATGCTATTTCCTCCATTGTACAAGAGTGGTGTTGACAAATAACTCAAGCATGTGTGCATGACAAACACAATTGTGCATGTTCATCTGTGCAGTAACCCAGTACAGTATTAAATGTATGTTAGGTATCAGATCACATGAATAACCAGTAACTATAACATGAGAATCTTTATTCTTGTTTTTTGCTTTTTTCTCAACAATTGCCTGTATGACCTGCAGGGCCTGCAGTTAGAATTGTCGACAGGCGATAGAGTGGGACTGTTATCAGACGTAACACGGATCTTCCGTGAGAATGGCTTGACAGTCACGAGAGCAGAAGTGTCAACTAGGGACGACAAAGCAATCAACACTTTCTACGTTCGTGATGCAGCAGGGAGATCAGCTGTCGATCTGAAGACGCTAGAAGCTATACGCGAGGAAATAGGACAGACAGTGCTGCAAGTAAAAGGGCACCCTGATCACTCGAAACCACCTCCGCAGGAGTCACCTACTAGGTTTCTCTTCAACAGTCTGTTCAGACCAAGGTCGCTGTACAGCCTAGGGGCGATCAGGTCCTGAGCTCTGAAAAGTTCCGCTCGATCGACCATTACACAAGCATTGCATGCCCGTAGCACATCTTAGAGTTCGCAGTGGTGGTCTCAGGAAATGCAGAGGAAGAAGAATTCATATGAGGCGCGTGTGGCTAAGCTGGCATGTACAGAAGCAACAGTTGGTGAATGAACACCGTAGAAGGTTCTGTAGAAGCAAGATCATAGTTGTTTCAAATACCCCCAATTCACTGTCAGCCTACAAAGTACCTAACCTGATTATACTGATTAAAACGGTGCTAGTTTCTATCCATCCATGTCCTAGTCCTTCAACTGTCTCGCCGCTGGAGCTGGAGCAGGATGAGCAGTGACGGGCTGTGGTGTCTGCTGACTTGGCTTGCTTTGCCCCTTGGGGATCTTTACGGGGTGTGTCCAAGGAGTATCAGGACCGACGTTGATGGATCGGTGTCGAAGACGACGACGGTGATGGCGACGCTGCTGTCATTTGCGCTGGGCGGCAAGCATATGGCTCAAATGGGTGCCAGCTCGGCAGGGTCCTACCGGCAGGAAAATGGAGTCCCCGCGCACCCTGCACTACTTGTTGGCCAAGGCGTACGGATGTCCCCATCGTGTTTTCCAACTTATTGGTGTTGCCAATGTCATGTCTCGTTGCCCAGTTCTAGTGGTATTCCGTGTATATATCTTCCCCTAGCTTTGCACTACATAGTACTCTGGTAATTGGATGATATGCCCATTTCAAGGAACGTTTGTGCGTCCAGAAATGACCCCTGTTTCTGCACTCTGTTTTCTTGTGCACATGCAATGCGTACTTTAAAATGCAGGCTGATATGAACACATCAGGATATTTTACATCCTCTAGCAGGAATGCCACCGTGTGTTTACGTCCCACAAACTGATAGTACATCTCCAGTAAGGATTTGCCCTCGTTGCCAATAATCGCTTGAAACTGAAGGTTGTGTGAGCTGTAATGATCTGTTGTGATGGTCTGCAGCAACTCTCCGGTGAGATCTCCGATCTTGCTGCTTTCACGTCACACACAATTTCAAGTCATCACTAGGCTGAAAAGCGCCACGAGATGGCATCGAGTAGGTGGCCAGACGACGGCGTCGTGGAGGTGGCGGCCAAGTCGGAGTGGCTTTTTGGGGCGGCGGTCTTCCCCTCTCGCGGTGGGTCTCGCTGGAGCTCCGCTGCGGATCGTTCGTCCTGCCCATGCTCGCAGCTCTCTGGACCTGCGGTACGTGGCTTCCTCTCACCGGAGTCCTCGGTGCGGCGGATCCGGGTGTTTGTTATTTCTAAAGGAGTTGGTGCTGTTGACCATGGCGTTCGAGTTGACGGAGCAAAGTGGAGGCTCTCCTGAGTCGTCGAGGATCGACGACTTCCCATCCGCAGACGGTCTTGCTCATCGTTGACGAAGACGGGATCCAGAAGGGATCATTTGTATTTCTCTCTCTTTGTATAAGAACTATGGTTTAATATTATCAGCTCCTTTTCACAAAAAAAGCGCCACGAGATGGTCGGGAGCAGAAATTTAATTCTTAACAACTCGCAGAAGAAATAAGATTCCATAGAAAATGCCGCTCCACTGATCATGTGCATTCACGTTACCGTATTTTCTCTCTTTAGGTGTGTTCGGTTCTAGGATAGACTGGAATGGAATGGAACCGTTTCATTCCTAGAACCCATTCTTGCGTTCGGTTGGAGCGAGGAACGAAATTAGGTGGTTCCACAAAAGGGCATATTCTCTCTAGATGCGGAACCAACCCATTCCACCGATTCGGCCGGACGAGGTGGAATGACACAGTGTCTTCCTCTAATTTAATCAAGTTTAGCTATAATTAATCAAGTTTAGCAATAATTAATCAAGATTAGAAATAATTAATCAAGTTTAGCAATAATTAATCAAGATTACAAATAATTAATCAAGATTAGGAATAATTAATCAAGTTTAGCAATAATTAAATAAGTTTAGTAATAATTAATCCAGTTTAGGAAATAATTAATCGAGTTTAGAATAATTCCATTCTCACTCCATTCCATTCCATTCTCATCCCGTTCCAAAACCGAACACAGGGATGGAACGGTTCCATGATAATTTTTTGTCTAAACCGAACACAGGGATGAAACGGTTCACAGTTTCCTTAATTTATGGTACTCCCTCTGTAAAAACATAAGTGATGTGAATTTGTCTAGATTCTAAAAAATGTCTAGACACATACAAATTTAAATAAATCCATATCACTTATTTCAGAGAGGTAGTACAATTCATGTTTTGATATAATATTCCAAATGTATCATCACGTGAAATGACAAAAAAAAACATATGGAAGACATGGCAATAAGGGGATCATTTCCCAAATTTAGCCTAGGCAATACTCAGCATCAGGGGCGGAGCCACGCCTGGTGCTGCCTGTGCTGTAGCACCGGCCCAGCATGCTGCACCTCAATGTGTATTGCTAATTTTAGTGAGACAAATATGAAAAACTTAGGTAATTAGCACCAGTAAGCTAATACTAGCACCGGCCTTGGAGTCTTTCTAGCTCCGCCACTGCTCAGCATGAGGTAATAGTACCTTATATAGGATTGAAAGGAGCGGCCAAGCAGGGCCTCTTTAGTTCACACGATTTTGACTAACAAGAGGAATAAGGAGAACACATGAATGGAATGTGATTTCACGTGAAATCATACATAGAAACGCATGAACTAGTTACATATGTTATTTGGTTGCACCACATAAAAAATGCACGAAAATTTTGTAGAGATTGAGTATTGTACAAAAGGGTATAGTTGTCAATAAAAAGAAAATTTGTATCTCTGGATAACGTAATTTTCACTACTTGGTGTTGTAATATTTTATTATTCTTACGATATGATTACATTTCTTTCGGCAACTATATTTCTTTAAGGAGGGTATCCTCACCCTATCGCACTCTCACCCCCTCCCCCCCCCTTTTTTTTTGCAGAAACCATGTGATAATTATTGACATCAAAGTTGTGCAGGTGTGCATGTTATATCTGATAACATCCATGCGTTTTTTTCAAATTATTTCAATTTTTTGAAAGGAAGGTAGCCTTAGCCTATTGATCGATGCACATAACCTATTTTTAAAGAAACCATGTGATAATGCTTGACATCAAACTTTTACCGGTGTGCATGTTAAATCTGATAACATCCCATTGTTTTTCAAGAAAATTAAATGACGAGGAAGTGGAACAAATTTTGCAAGTCAGCTCATAAGTGGGCTATATGTGTAGAGATGTCTCCAAAGTTTTTAGAGAATTTGCAAGCAAAGGAAAAAGGGTTGCTTTAAAAAGAAAAGATCAGAGTTTTAGGTCTCAATATTTGTCTTTGGGTTTTACGGATAAACCCTAGGGAAAAGACCAATGGTGGCAAATATCTGTCGAATGTAGATAACCTGCTTTGCAAGTGGTGGCAAGGCAATATGAAGAGGGAGTGACAATTATACTTACTACCTCTGTCGTGAAAAAGATGCGGCGAAATATCTAAATTCGCATATATCTATGCACTAAAGCGCGTCAACATCCTTTTCGGGACGGAGGAGGTACTAGGTGCGATTGATCACTGAAACCGAACCAAACAAGTTGGAGCCAATGAGTGGGCAGCAATGTGTCGTCCCATCCCATGTACTCTTGTGCTCATAGGACGCTCGGTAGCTAAGCTAGCTGGCCGGCCTATGCATAAACATGTGTGCCTGTTCGTCTGTCGTGCACAAGCACCGCAGAGCGGCCATATTAGCGTACCTGCCAATGAGCGATTCAAGTGGCCGCCCGCGATCTGCCACACTAGTGCGCTGCCTTTTCCTCGGCGAGCGGCCATATTACTTTGTCCCGATGGTTTCCTACATCGACAGCTACTACCAGTGGCGGGCGGTGATTGATAATAATTGATCGTCAGATGATGGATCCAGGGATTTGGAAGTCCATCCAGCTAATTAGCGTACCTGCCAACCAAGGGGAAGCGCTCTGCTGAACCTTTTAAGATCCATACACATGGGCTTCTTTTCGACCCTCTCGTGTTTGGCCAGGGAAATTATGCCAAGGTAAAATTGCCAGAACAATCAAATCTTCAGCAACCATACATCGTTCCTTATGATTCAGAATACCTTTGCCAGGCGCAGTACAGTACTTGAGACACAGATGTTTGCTGAGGGTTTAAGCAAATGTTGCAGCACGTGAAAGCTGTGCGAGATAGTGAAAGGCTGGTCCTTCCCAATGTCCATAGAGTGGGGGTTGTGAAGTATGGCCCTTGTACGAATCTCAGGAGGGAGCAGACGAGTACAGTGCAGTACAGTACTCCAAGTGACAATTAAACGCAGAAACCAAACGAAACAGGTCGAACCCATGAATGAGCGACCAGGGGCAGCAGTGCGTATTGTAGCAGAAACTCCTGTACAAACTTCCATGTAGATGTAGGTCACTGGGACTTGCTGGCCGGTCTCATTTGCTTAGGCATGTGGCGCTGTCTATCTCAGATTTTCAGATCGCAGAGCAGCCATAAAACGCGCTACGTCCGGTGTTGGGGCACGCACAGTTCGTCGCCACGAGACAAACTGTTTCTATACATGACGAGACTGGGGTGTGATCGGGTTCATGGCCGTTGGACAAAGACGATCGATCGATAGCCAGGAATAAGAGCAATCTCGTAAATTCACGCTGCAAATTTGTGTAGCACAGCCCTAACAGGGCGGAAACTGCTTTTGGTTCCTAGGCACGAGTGCTCTCGTTGTTTAAAAAAAATCAAAAATCATATTTATAAGTTTTAAAAAATACAAAAATAAATTTTAGACATAGTCAATAATGTAATCTACAAGCATGCAAATTTTCAATGTCAAATTCTTTGTATGGTTGGCTACACAAAAAATGACAAAATCCAAGAAGATTTAAGGAACTAAAAGTATACATACTGATCCACACACTTCTCATTTTTATGTAGCCAAAAATACAAAATATTTAAATTGATATTTTACACTTTTGTGTAATAAATAATTTTCTACATCCATTTTTTCATATTTTTTGAAAACTCATAAATATGATTTTCAAATTATTTTATATAGTGAGATCACTAGTGTGTCACAAATCTCCACTCCCCTCTCCACTCCCCTAACAGGCCTTTATATATATATATATAAAGGCCTTTATCACGTATTTAAGGGCCCGAGAACACAACGATAGATCAACATATTGTTTAACATTTTATACAGTCCAGTCTAATTTAAAACGTGTCGTCAAGGCACAAAAGCAACTACTGCAGATCCTTGTGGATCTAGCCCTACAGAATACCAAAAATCAGCCCCGGGATACCTCATCAGGGCCTACGAGCGGTCTGGGGCGGTGACGGTGACAAAGACTTCAAGCTGCATTGCCGAAAATGTTGATAAACCCAGAGGCTTGCATACTTTACATAATCACCCGCTGCAGTGCGGCCTAGTTGGCTTCACGGGTGGAGCAACGCTCCTCCTCGTTGCAGATGGAGCGGCGCTTCACCCGCCGCACCCACTACTCGTCTTCTTTAGAGGAGCCGACATAGTCACTCCTCCCTATTTATATGAACTGAATGAGTGAAATCGTGTGGCTGCGACGATGGGGTTCCGACCGGATCGTAACTTGTAAATGGACCTCCAAACCCTAGTCATATGAATTGAACGAGTGAATTTATGGTGTGGTGTAAAATGATTACTAGGCCGGCCCGTTAGACGGGCTCTGTTCGGGCCCAAAAATCAGGCCAAAACAATGATCTATCAGAGTTGCTATAAGAAATACTCCAGCTGCTGACGACATTGACAAAGAAAATACTCCAACTACCAATACGATGTGCTTGTGGCAGTGACATTGCGGTGGCGCGTGATTTCTAGGTTCCTCAAATAATCCAATATCTCTCTATGATGAAAATTAATCCAGTGTCCTTATCGTAGTATCGCTCGCTACTACTACCTAAAGTCTTATACGTTGGCTTCTTTGTATTCTTTAGTAAAAGATGAAAGAATAGTTTGCTTTGTACTCACTGCGCAGCTGCGATATAGTAGAAGATTTATGGAACGATGTGGACGTATTTGTCTTCTTTTTATTCACACCTATAGAGAGTAAACAAAACTGAGAGGGTCGGGTGCCCGTGCGGCCCACGAAAGCATGTTGTTAGGAACAGCCTACCTTCCTAAGAAGACGGAGTCTTTGTACAAGTATTCTTTTTTTTACGTGGAGATCACGGTCCAAATTTAACTCTGTAGGTTAGCCCTAGCTCTCTACAAATACGTCCGATACACATACCATGACCCGTTTTGCCGTCTCTCTCGTTCATCCGCTCTTGCCTTGCCCGTGATTCAAACATTAATTCATTTGACGCGAAATTGATAAGATTTTTTATTTGAAGATCCAATTGTTGTTCTATTCTTTTGATCCCAATCTTAAATAAATTTATAACCGGGGCGAGTTAAATAAATTTATACTAAAATTATATACTTTCCTAATAACTTATTTTATTTAACTAAAATCTTGATGATTGTATATTACCCATTATATAGTGAGAACAATCAACTAAATATGAAATATTACTAATATTAATGTTAGCATTATTTATTGTAATATACATTCAAAAATAAACTGATTGTGCTAAACAAATTTATTTGTAAAAAATATTGTTTTTCTATTTTTATGCACTGGCTAAAAATTAATAAGATTGCATGCCTCCTAATTTTTTCAATTTGATTAATGTTATATATATCCTTAATATTTTGGTAGGCATATGTAACGATCCATTTTAATAGATATCTTAAGGACAATTTGATAGTACCTTCAATTTAATCAAATCTCTAGAAATTTAACTTGACTCTATATAGATTTTTTGTTGCAATGGTGTGTACAAGTGACATTATGTTCAATAATAATTTTACAACACATGCACGATATGCACCTGAAAATATCATCACTTATACTAATCTCTTACTATAAAAAAAATAGATTCTACAAGTTTGTCCAACAAGGCTGAATTACTTTTTGCACTCATAAAAATAACTATTATGATGCTACGAAAATATTTTGGCCGGAACAAGTAGAACAGTTGAAGAACAATCTCCCTAGAGGATGATGGTACAATTTGGCCTCCACTCATAGCTATCATAATGGCTGTCTAACACGTGACATTGGAAAATACGGACCAACTTTTCATGTATTCTCTGAGTCATTTTTTACAAATAATACTTGCCGAGTTGAACAAGTATAAATGATAACGACAGTTTAGGAAAATATTAATGAATTTTTTACAACTAGTAGTGATTCATCGATTGCTTACGGGTGACACTGTTGAGTTGGGTTTACCCTACATCTTGACCCCATAACTTTTTCTCAATATGCACTACATGCTTGGGCCAAAAGAACATAGTCATACTAGTAGTACTAGTTATATGCTCGTGTGTTGCTACGGACAACAAAAATATATATGTGGTCAATTTTTTTTTTTTGCAAAATGCACATTTTAAATGTGGCTAAGGTAGTTTCCAGAATATCATATCCGTACGCTTCCACAACCTCTATGGTTGCCGCCGCCCGCCGCTGCCTACTAGCCTCCGTGCATTTGGGTTTTTCGTTGACGGTTGATTTCACTGTGGCGGGGGATTAACTGCAAAATGTGACTGACTGCACAGAGCGTTGCTTGATTACCAATGTTTGAACTTTGAAGGGTTAAACTGCAAAATAGCTTGACACACGGACGTATCTACCCATTGTTTTTCAATTTAATGGTAAATTCATAGAATTAGTTACAGACTTGGTCGAGGCCCTTGGCTCCTGGAGGCTCGGTGCGGGTGCACCATTTGCCCATCCTATGGGTCGAGCCTGGTGCGCCGGGCAACTGATCTGGAGTTATCTTGCCCCAGCTCAGGCAAGAGATCCGTGAGTCGCACACCTTGCACCATCGAACCCAGAGGAAAGGAAGCATTTGATCCTGGTCAAGACGGAGTCAACTCCCGTGAGTACCATCATGATCAAGACCGGCCCGAAGGCAACTCCTGCCACTGCAATCGTCGTTAAGATGCGGAGAACTAGAAGCTGTCGCAGTCGATTTGTGGTGATGTGCGGTGACCCAGCATACCACTGCATGTTGTAGTATGCAAGTCATTGATATAACACTTGTGGAACAAGCCTCCACAAATATTACATCCCTCAGAATGGTACAGCAGAAACATTGCGGGCCCAAATACAAATTGAACTTCATATTAATACAAACCAAAGCGTGATGACAACGAAGTGCTCCCCATAAGAGAACACCTCAAGTGCTTAGTGTTTACAACAACTGGAAAGCTTCAAATAATTAAACAAGTGAAGAACTCAACAACTTATTCCTATTCTACAGTTGCTCGGTTCATCGGCTACGATACTATTCTACTAGTTAGTACTTCTTTACTCTGATTCCTCGTCGGAAGATGCTCCGTAGCGTATGAAGTAATCCACGCCTTCGACTCCGCGAGAAAGATCTGGCTCCTCGTAGAAGACGTCCTGCTGGCCTCCGATGGCGTTCAGAGTTGCCTCATCAAGCTCTTCACAGTCTAGCAAGGGTTTAAGAGATTGGGGTGAGTAACGAGCGTTACCCAGCAAGTTTCTTTAGAAAGAGTCGTAGGCCAATGCAAGGTTTTATCAAGGGTTTCTTAAAAGGCTGTTTTTACTTTAGAAAACTATGCCCAACAGCCAACACAGGGTATTAGTGCCTTGAGAGCACCTTTCCTGCGGCGTTCGCAGCTCCTTCCCGGAACAAGGGGTAACATGTCACATCTTTTTACACTCTGCAGAGGTGTGTCCTTCCAAAAGAGAACAAAGCCTTGCTGCACAACCGGGCGTACATTCCCGTCCACACTTCCATGGTGTGGGGCCCAGTCATTGATCAAAGCCAATCACTGCCTTCTCCGCACAACGCATGCCCACCCAATTCACGCAAGCAGGTTGTGCCCCTGATATTCACCCCCAACGATGAAGTACCTAGGCGTCCCTTGCGGACCATCATAGACACCAGTGCCGTGAGAACTTAGGTGTCCCACCAATATGCAAGTAGTCTCGCAAGACCTACCGCGACCGGCAACTGGCTGCCTGTTGACATGCGAACGAGAGAAGATACAGCTGACTTTCCCGTCCCATTCCAAGTCTCTTGGACGACACGATTTTTACGGCGCTAGAATAATTGTGGCATTGGTAGTTAATCCTAGGTTTACTTTCCCGTGCAAGTGGAACCTCCACCACCACAATCTTACCGTGGTTCCACCTGCCAGCCATCCTAGGTTATCACCACTGGTCGATAACCACTAGTCATATTACTTATGAAAATAGGTTTTCCATCCCTTTTGAAATGTTAGAGTTTGAAGTCAACACTTTGCAAAAAGTTTCAAAACCAGTGCAAACAAGAGATATGAGCAAGATAAACTTGCCTTGTGACTGAAAGGTAATGGAGTCGGATACTTGGCGATACTCCTGATCTCCTTGTTCTACAAGAATTCAATCATTGTCCGATAAGGACAATGTTTAAAGAAGCAAATGGATGCTATGTGCAATGATATGCAATGCATGGTGATTCTTTGTTTTCTTATTTGTGTGTTTTACCCAAGACTTGGTAGGGTTAAAGTGTTTTAATAGAACACAAAGTACTATTTGTGTGTTTTACCCTAATTATGTATTAAAAACAATTAATTAAGGTTTGAAATCACTTTTTAAGTTATAAAACTTCTGTTGAAGTTATTTGAAAAGAAAAGGGTTAATTAGTAAAGAAAAAACTTAATTTTTATTATAATTAATAACAATTAGGATTTTTGGACAATGGAAATTAAAAGATTTTAAAATTTGATTTGAGGAATGAATAAGAAACATGATTTTATTCAGATATTTAATTCATTAAAGAATAGGAGGTTGTTTTATAAGGTTAAATGAATCAATGTTATTTTAATTTTGAATTTGAATTAATTCAAAAGAAATAGCATTTAAATTTGATTTGACAAATGGGCTTTGGCCCATTTGACTCAACCGGCCCACCTGGCTCGGTTAAGCCAGACCGGCTCGGGTCTGGGTCGGTCAACCGACCCAGCCTAGCCCCCTCACTCTCTCCCTCTCCTCCTCGAGCTCTCTGGCGAAACCCTAAATCGCCGCCACCGTCGCCCGGCCAATCCGGCCATCTCCGGTGGCCTTTGCCGCCGATGCTTGGGGCAAATCCACCGCCCCAACTCCCTCTACCACCTCCTCCAGTTGGAATCAACGGAAGCTTCCTCTTGGGGGAGATCTGGGGTGGTTTCCCCTCGGTTGCCGCCGCCACTGGTCGCCTCTGACATGATGCCTCGCCGATCCCTCCCTCTGTGCTTGTTGTGCCACCTCTGGTGCTTGTGATGGGTGAGTACTCGCCGGTGGAAGCGCCGTGGTGTGGTGCTCCCGGTGTGTGCTCGGTGAAGTCCTCCTTGGGCAGCCTCTGGCCGGCCGCGCAGGCACTGCCCTGCCATGCCGTCCAGACGAGCACGTGAGTGTCGGTGAGTGTGATTCCCCCTTCTCTAATCTTCTCCTTCTTCTCGGGCCAAGGTCTCTGACCAACTGGTCAAGATCAGTGAGCCAAGCTCACAGACCTTGTTCTGTGATACTGTTAGCTATTGCTAGCTTGATTTAGTGGTTTCAATTCAGTGGTAGGATGCTTGATCTGTGATGCTAATGTTGTGTCCACTGTTCTGTCAGTGTATTACTCTGACAGAGTGTTGCTCTGAAACTTGCCATGTTGCAAGCTTTCAGTTAGCTTCTGTATCATAGTGTGCTAGATTCCCCTCATGTGATTTATGATATCACAATGTTGATGGTGTCTAACTGAATTCCTAGATTCAGTTAGCTTCTGTGCCTGGTCCTGTGATGGATATGCTGCTGTGTTTGCTTCTGTCACTTGTTTAACCATGATAAATATGTGATGGTGAGTCTTGCAATGTTGCAAGATTCAGTGGTGAATTTGCTTGAGCAAAATATGATTCCTAGATGTTTCAGCTAGGAAAATGATTTGTGGTGCTTTATATTGCCCTAACTATCAATTGGTCTGCTGGTTGTGTTGAGGTGCATGACCTATGGGTCATGTGCCCAGCAACCAAATGTTGGAAAGTTAATTAGAATGGTGAAACTTACCTAAACTCCAAGCCTGTGATGTTGGTCTGAGGCTTTTCTAGCTAAATAAAGTGATTTGCTTGGAAACAAATCCAGGTTTTAAAATGTTCTGCTGAATCTATTCCTGTTGTGTGTCTGAGGTGCATAACCAATTGGTTATGTGCCCAGCACAACATGGTTAATAGCATGTTGCTCCTGTTGCTAGACTAAACCTGCCAATGAAGTTTATTCTGAGGGTTTTACCCTGGTTTGTGGATATTTTGCTTTTAACTTGATTCCCTATGATGAGCTTGGCAAAGCAACACTTTGCCAAACTGAGGGCTTTTCATATATGATACACATGCTCAAACCATGCTCTAGCAGTGTGGTGCTGTGAGGTGATCAATCCTACCTGATGCCTGAAGTTTTGCAGCAAAGGTACTGTTATCTGCTACTGTTGCTTGCTGGTGATGATGGCTTGCTCCTTGCTTGCCTTCTCCTCCTAGTTCAGCTCCTGGGCTTGTCCTTCTCCTCCTAGACTTGCTGCTGATTACTTGTCCTTCTCCTCCTGGGATTGATCTTGAGCTTCAATCCATCCTCATGGTTTTGCTGGATGTTTTCTAGTGTTTGAGTGGTGCTGTGCAAGAACTGGTGATGTTCTTGGTGATATTTCCTACTGGTCGAATGGGAGCTGCTTCCCCTGGTGATACTCATCTAGTCGACTGCTTGGTTTGCAAGCAGCTGTGGTGCTGCCAGCTCCAGCTTCCCAGTCCTGTGACTGAGCTGCTTGTGTGATGTGTGCTTGTGTACTTCACTCAGCTTGATCTCATCCACCCCTGGCCGTGCTGTGAAACTGCTATACACTCTGGTGCTTTGTACCCCCAGTGATTAAAAGAACAGATACTTCACTTGGTCACAAAAACTCAATGATGCAATGGCAAAATATTTGCCAAAGTCTAAGAGTAATATATTCTAACACTTAATCTATTTTCTTTTATTTGTTTGATTTGTTTTGCAGATTGCAGATTAAGAAGAATTGGAAGATGAAGTTTCTCAAGACTTAGTCTAGGATTAGTTTTCTGTTATTTACCCTTTTTGTAATTCATTTGCTTAAACAAATATCTGTAAAGACATTGTATTGTTGTGCTTGAATAATAAAGTGTAATTTCAGTTTATTTCTAGTTCTACTTTTGGTTTTGATTTACAATATTGTAAAGAATATTGTATAAGTGTTTCATATTAATAAAGTAACATTCCAAATTACTTTATTCACTTATTTGAATTCTATTATCCAACTTAGATAATAATTGAGTTATTTCTTTATTATTAATCATTAGTTCAAATTTGGAATTATTCAACAATCAAAATGAACTTCCTAATTCACTTATATAACAACATCAAGAGATCATAACAAAACCCATAGCATTCTAATAACCCCTAACTCTAAAGGTGATTAGAAAGAAGCTTTGCTCTCTTAGGTTTTTGGATTTGCGAAAAATTTACTCAGGTTTTTAGATGCATGAATGCACAATAGTCCTATTTCTACCCTTCGTTTGGTCCTAAATGCTGGGATATTACAGTCTTCCCCCCTTATCAGAACTTCGTCCCGAAGTTAAAACTTTATGTACCTGAAGAGTTCTGGATAAGCTTGTCTCAAATCCTCTTCTTTTTCCGAAGTTGCTTCACGTTCAGAATGATGTTTCCATTGCACTTTGCAGAACTTTATTGCACGATTCCGAAGCCTCTTCCAGTTCTCCTCTGAGATCTTTATTGGCTTCTCCTCATAAGTCAAGTCTGCTTGAAGATCTAGGTCATCATGTGTAATAGAGTCTTCAGATGCTTTCAGACACTTTCGAAGTTGGGAAACATGGAAAACATTGTGAACTTGTTTCAATTTTGCTAGAAGCTCCAATTCAAAAGCAACACTTCCATTCTGATTCAAAATCTTGAATGGTCCAATATATCTTGGGCTTAACTTCCCTTTAATACCGAACCTCTTGATTCCTTTCATAGGACTAACCTTCAAATAAACCATATCCCCTACTTTGGGCTCCCATGTCCGCCCTTTTGATCTGCATAACTCTTTTGTCTACTCTGGGCTATCTTCAAACGGTCACGGATGGTATCAATGATGCCTTGCTTCTCATGGATGAAATCAGTTTCAAATTCTTGGTTGCCTCCTGGCTCAAACTAACATATTGGAGATCTGCACTTGCGTCTGTATAGTACTTCAAATGGTGCTGCTTTCAAGCTGCTTTGATAATTGCCGTTGTAAGAAAACTCTGCTAACGGTAAGTGCTCATCCCACAAACCTCCAAAATCTAGAGCACATGCACGTAGCATATCCTCCAAGATTTGATTTGTTCTTTCTGTTTGCCCACCAGTTTGAGGATGATAAGCAGTACTGAAATCCAACTGTGATCCCAGTGCTGTATGTAGACTTCTCCAGAATGTTGATGTAAAAATAGACCCTCTATCAGAGACGATCTTCTTGGGCACTCCATGCTTGCTGACGATTTCTTTAACATAAATTTCTACCAAATTTTCTGCACTATCTTTCTGGTTCACAGCCAAGAAATGTGCACTTTTGGTGAGTCGATCAACTACCACCCAAATCATATCCTTTTGTCTCTTAGTTAGAGGTAAACCGGTAATAAAATCCATTCCGATTTCCTCCCATTTCCACTCCGGAATATCCAAAGGTTGTAGTAACCCTGCTGGACTTTGATGTTCTGCCTTGACTCTCTGGCAAGTGTGGCATTCCGCTACATACTTGGCTATATCCCGCTTCATGTTATTCCACCAGAATAACTCCTTGAGATCCATGTACATTTTCGTACATCCCGGATGAATGGAGTATGGTATCTCATGAGCCTCCTTGAGAATTAGTCCTTTGATCTCCGGTATATCTGGCACACAAATTCTGTTTTGGACCCAGAGTGAATTGAAATCACCTAGACGGAATTCAGATGGTCTACCCTCTTCAATCCTGCGGATTTCTTCAGCGATGAAAGGATCTTCATCTTGTCTTCTGTATATAGTGTACTTCAAGTCACTTTGTCTTTCCTCCATAACCCTCATAGTGAATATACTTCCCAAAGATTTGACTTCTAGACATTGTATTTCCAGTCTTTCAAGATCCTTGACCAATTCCTCCGGAAGTTCTCTATCCATTAGCTGTGTTTCTGTACTCTTCCGACTTAATGCATCGGCTACCACGTTAGCCTTTCCAGGGGTATAGTTGATGGTAAGATCATAATCCTTGATCAACTCTAGCCATCTTTTCTGCCTCATGTTCAACTCCTTCTGTGTAAAGAAGTATTTAAGACTCTTGTGATCGGTGTATAGCTCACATTTAGCTCCATAGAGAAATTGCCTCCATTGCTTGAGAGCAAACACAACTGCTGCCAATTCTAGGTCATGTGTTGGGTAATTGACTTCATGTGGATTGAGTTGTCTTGAACCATAAGCAATTACCTTACGGTCTTGCATCAAAATACAACCCAATCCATTCTTGGATGCATCGCAATAAACTGTGTAATCCTTTCCAGTTTCTGGTACTGCTAAGATAGGTGTTGTTGTGAGTCTCCTTTTTAGCTCTTGAAAGCTCCCTTCACACTTTTCAGACCACTCAAATGGAGTGTTTTTCCTTAACAACTTAGTCATCGGCCCTGCTATCTTCGAAAATCCTTCAATGAATCTCCGATAGTATCCGGCCATTCCCAGAAAACCTCTAATTTCCTTCACATTAGTTGGTGCTTGCCAATCCAAAACTGACTGAACTTTGCTTGGATTCACGGCAATCCCCTCCTTGCTAATAACATGACCAAGAAATTCCACTTGATCCAGCCAGAATTCACACTTGCTGAATTTAGCATACAGCTGATGTTCCCTTAACACTTGCAATGCTATTCTGAGATGTTTAGCATGATCCTCTTTATTCTTGGAGTACATCAGAATGTCATCGATGAACACTATCACAAACTTGTCCAGATATGGCATGAAAATCTTGTTCATCAAATTCATGAAAATTGCTGGAGCATTGGTCAAACCAAAAGGAACAACTAAGTATTCGTGATGTCCATACCTTGAGACAAATGCAGTCTTTGGTACATCTTCTGGCTTGATTTTAATTTGATGATAACCAGATCTCAGGTCAATCTTGGAGAAAACCCCAGCTCCATGAACTTGATCAAACAAATCTTGAATCCTTGGTAAAGGATACTTGTTTTTGATGGTGACATTGTTCAGATTCCTGAAATCCCCACACATTCTTCTGCCTCCATCTCTTTTATCAACAAATATAACTGGCGAACCCCAAGGTGATATACTTTCTTGGATAAATCCCTTACTCTCTAGCTCATCTAGCTGCTCCTTCAATTCTTTCAACTCTTTAGGACCCATTTTATAGGGTGCTTGAGAAATTGGTGCTGTGCCTGGCTTCAGATCTATGGTGAATTCTATCTCCCGATCTGGTGGCATTCCCGGTAATTCTTGGGGAAATACATCCATGAACTCGTTAACCACTGGAATATCCTCTAACTTGGCCTCCTTTAGAGAATTGAGTTGAATTCCAATCTCTACATGTGTGTGCTTATCTGCTTGATAAGTGATCCTTCCACCTCCAGGCTTCCAGATTGACACAGTCTTCTCTTCACAGTCAATGTGTGCTCCATGATCGGACATCCAATCCATACCTAGAACAACTTCAATGTTTTTAAGTGGAAGAACATAGAGATTAGCGAAATAAGGACAGTCACAGATCGTAATGACCTGGTCTGGTTTGAATTGGGATACTAAAAGTTTACCCCCGGCCGTCACCACAGTCATAGCATGAGCTATCGCCTGACACCTTAACCCATATTTTTCGACAAAATCTTTGGAAATGAATGATGTAGTGGCACCGGTATCAAAAAAAACTTTGCCGGGATGAGTAAGGATGCTGAGCGTACCTATGACCGTTGTTTCAGAGTTGTTAGCTTCCTCCAGAGACGTGCAATTCAGCTTCCCAAAAGTCTGGCCTCTTTTCCCGTTTCCATTCTTGCTGCTACTGCCACCTCCAGATGCAGGTCGTCCACCTCCTCCTGTCTTGCCTCCACTGTTAGCTGGCCAACCACCAGCTGGTTTATTTGGACAATCTGGACGAATATGCCCCTCCTTCCCACAAGCATAACAGATAATCCTCGGCTTCGTGCACTCATTCTTCATATGACCTGGAAGTCCGCACTTGTGACAGATGATCTGATCTTTTGGTGTGGATGCCTTTCAATTGGGTGGAACTCCTCCTGTCCTGACTCTGGGTTTGAAACTCAGATTTGGAGTACTTCGGGTTGGTTGAACTCTCTTGGCCTCAGTCTTGGCCCTCTTCAGTCGACTCATCTGAACCAACTTGTAATCATTCTCCCAGGTGATGGCTGTATCCATCAATTCTTGGAAGTTACGCGGTTTAGTCAACTTCATCTGCATTGCCGCGTATGGATCCAGTCCCCTAAGGAACCTTTTCATCCTCTTGCTATCAGTACTCACCTCGTCACTTGCGTAACGAGAGAGTCTCATGAACTCCTTGATATAAGCCATCATTGTTGCACTCCCCTGCTTGAGGTCTTCAAATTCCCTCCTCTTCAGCTCAACCACACTTTCTGGAACATGGAAGGTACGGAATTTTTCTTTAAACTCTTCCCAAGAGAATACCTTCTCTGGATGTTGAAGTGTCACTTCATTGTCCCACCATGCTGCGGCTGGTCCAGATAGAAGGTGTACAGCATAACGAACCTTCTCCTCATCATTGGCTCCCACAGCCTTCAATTTTCTCTCGGTGTCCATAAGCCAGTCTTCCGCATCCATAGGTTCCACCGCGGAAGTAAAGGTAAGTGGTTTTGCATTGAGGAAGTCAGAAAGACTTGCCCCTCTTGCTTCCTGAACCCTTCCGACTCCAACCTGCCCCATGAGCTCTTGCATAAACTTGTTCTGTGTCTCTTGCATGAACTGCATATACTGCATAAAGCTTTGCTCAGCCAAAGGCCTGAATGGTGGTGGTGGTAAATGATCTTGAGCTTCTTGATCAGCCTTAGCTTTGGCTTCCCTTTCTTCCTGCTGGTCATTCATTGCCTTCATTTGAGCTTCTTGTGCCAAGCGTTGTTCTTCTGTTTCGGCAGCTACACCCGTATCCATAGCCCCTCTAGTCTTGTAACATCAAGCGAAGATCTCATAATTACACTATGTCCATGCTTTCTGAGCTTCACTTCATGCCCAGAACTAGTCACACAATGGAAAACAGAAATCCAACTCCAAATGGAAGATCGCAAGAAAACCGAATACAAGATACATATTATACAACACATACAAACCGATACAAAGTCATTATTACAACACATACTCTCACACGTGGAGTACACTCATAGATCGAGACTGGAAAGTTCTACCGTCTCTCTTATTATTACAACATACTACTAGCACTAGCTGCATTCACAGATGCAACTAAGCTTCTGACTTGGTCTTGACATCCTGTCCTGGTCTCATGGCTCGTAGTACATGCCCGGAGTCCACCCGTGCTGGCGTGTAGTCCGGCGCACTGTCTCTGGAACAAACGGCCTACCGCCCGGGACATAGTCCGAGTCAGACGTGTCCATCGTAGAGGTATCACTCAACACGAGTCCATTCAGTCCGAAGTAGCTCTCAAAGTACACCCTGGTCTCGTGAGCAGTCATAGTAGGGAAAGGCTCCGCCTCTCCATAACACACACTCTCAGTGCAATAGGTGTGGTCAAACGGTGCATCCTGCTCCATGGGTGTCTCAACTGGCTCCTGACTGTCAAACTGAACCTCCATAGGATCCTCCTCCTCAACAGATACAACAGGAGTGACTACGGCATCTCCTCCTCCTGCCGCATGAGCTGTCCCCCCATACGAGCTAGTATACTGCTGACCATCTCCCAGCCAGTCAAACCTCCACCCATCAGAGTTCTCAGTGGGAAGCTCGGACTCTGAGACCCCCTTGAGACCCTGCTGCGCCTCCATACTAGAAGTGATAACTGGGTAATGTATAGGCTCTAGAGTGGGTGAATACCTGGAAGGTCCAGGCTGTGTCGGGTAACTGTGAGTTCCCACAACCGGTGAGAAGTGTGATCCCTCCAACTCCTGCCTAGTCATCTGTGCTCACTCCTGCCTCCTAGTAGTGTCTGTGAGGTCATCAAGCATCTACGCCTTGTCCTCCACAATGACCTGGTGGGTGTTATACAGTGATCCCACCATCTTACTATACCTATCAAGAAGTTTGGCTGCCAACTTCGGCTTCTTCTTCACCAGAACATCGTGATCCATTCCCGGCTCATCCATCAGTGAGTCATGAGGAATAGCGGTAAAAGTGGTACCTGCTAACTCCACCGCTCTGTACTCCCTGATAGTCGCAATAGCTCGCACTACCGCCTCATGATAAGCTGCAGTCTCTCCTCTTCCCTCTCCGGAAGGCTGAACTGGACTAGGTGCTAATCCATCTGGTAGCATGATCACGACACGGTACTTGACCGCAGTCCCATCATCCTTGTAAGTATAGGTCTTAATAGGGATGTTGGTGCTGAGTCCAAAAGCCCGTAGTAGTGATCCTAACTGCTCAATCAAAGTTACCTCATAGTCTTCAAGAGTCTTCTTCTGTGACCAAACGGTGCATGCTGGAATTCTCGATGCCATAATAGCTGTTACAAGAATAGGATATAGAATTAGTATGATGCATCATAATAAAGAATTGTAACACTAAAAATATGACTATGTTATTCCCAAGTGAATAACCATCATAGATTTAGAGAACTCTTTACCATTGCTAGTAGACTCCTACAGGTTCTATCCCTTTACTAGGTTTCCAACCTAAGGTCAAAGCAATTGCTCTGATACCAGCTGCGGTGACCCAGCATACCACTGCATGTTGTAGTATGCAAGTCGTTGATATAACACTTGTGGAACAAGCCTCCACAAATATTACATCCCTCAGAATGGTACATCAGAAACATTGCGGGCCCAAATACAAACTGAACTTCATATTAATACAAACCAAAGCGTGATGATAACGAAGTGCTCCCCATAAGAGAACACCTCAAGTGCTTAGTGTTTACAACAACTGGAAAGCTTCAAATAATTAAACAAGTGAAGAACTCAACAACTTATTCCTATTCTACAGTTGCTCGGTTCCTCGGCTATGATACTATTCTACTAGTTAGTACTTCTTCACTCTGATTCCTCATCGGAAGATGCTCCGTAGAATATGAAGTAATCCATGCCTTCGACTCCGCGAGAAAGATCTGGCTCCTCATAGAAGATGTCCTGCTGGCCTCCGATGGCATTCAGAGTTGCCTCATCAAGCTCTTCACAGTCTAGCAAGGGTTTAAGAGATTGGGGTGAGTAACGAGCGTTACCTCGCAAGTTTCTTTAGAAAGAAGTTGTGTGATATGCACTATCTAAAGCCATGGACCCAAAAGAGTCGTAGGCCAATGCAAGGTTTTATCAAGGGTTTCTTGAAAGTTTGTTTTTTACTTTAGAAAACTATGCCCAACAGCCAACACAGGGTATTAGTGCCTTGAGAGCACCTTTCCTGCGGCGTTCGCAGCTCCTTCCCGGAACAAGGGGTAACATGTCACATCTTTTTACACTCTGCAGAGGTGTGTCCTTCTAAAAGAGATCAAAGCCTTGCTGCATAACCGGGCGTACATTCCCGTCCACACTTCCATGGTGTGGGGCCCAGTCATTGATCCAAGCCAATCACTGCCTTCTCCGCACAACGCATGCCCACCCAATTCACGCAAGCAGGTTGTGCCCCTAATATTCACCCCCAACGATGAAGTACCTAGGCATCCCTTGCGGACCATCATAGACACCAGTGCCGTGAGAACTTAGGTGTCCCACCCATATGCAAGTAGTCTCGCAAGACCTACCGCGACCAACAACTGGCTGCCCGTTGACATGCGAATGAGAGAAGATACAGCTGACTTTCCCATCCCATTCCAAGTCTCTTGGATGACACGGTTTTTACGGTGCTAGAATAACTGTGGCATTGGTAGTTAATCCTAGGTTTACTTTCCCGTGCAAGTGGAACCTCCACCACCACAATCTTACCGTGGTTCCACCTGCCAGCCATCCTAGGTTATCACCACTGGTCGATAACCACTAGTCATATTACTTATGAAAATAGGTTTTCCATCCCTTTTGAAATGTTAGAGTTTGAAGTCAACACTTTGCAAAAAGTTTCAAAACCAGTGAAAACAAGAGATATGAGCAAGATAAACTTGCCTTGTGACTGAAAAGTAATGGAGTCGGATACTTGGCGATACTCCTGATCTCCTTGTTCTACAAGAATTCAATCATTGTCCGGTAAGGACAATGTCTAAAGAAGCAAATGGATGCTATGTGCAATGATATGCAATGCATGGTGATTCTTTGTCTTTGTTTTCTTATTTATGTGTTTTACCCCAGACTTGGTAGGGTTAAAGTGTTTTAATAGAACACAAAGTACTATTTGTGTGTTTTACCCTAGTTATGTATTAAAACAATTAATTAAGGTTTGAAATCACTTTTTAAGTTATAAAACTTCTGTTGAAGTTATTTGAAAAGAAAAGGGTTAATTAGTAAAGAAGAAACTTAATTTTTATTATAATTAATAACAATTAGGATTTTTGGAAAATGGAAATTAAAAGATTTTAAAATTTGATCTGAGGAATGAATAAGAAACATGATTTTATTCAGATATTTAATTCATTAAAGAATAGGAGGTTGTTTTACAAGGTTAAATGAATCAATGTTATTTTAATTTTGAATTTGAATTAATTCAAAAGAAATAGCATTTAAATTTGAAATTTAAATTTGATTTGACAAATGGGCTTTGGCCCATTTGACTCAACCGGCCCACCTGGCTCGGTTAAGCCAGACCGGCTCGGGTCTGGGTCAGTCAACCGACCCAGCCCAGCCCCCTCACTCTCTCCCTCTCCTCCTCGAGCTCTCTGGCAAAACCCTAAATCGCTGCCGCCGTTGCCCGGCCAATCTGGCCATCTCGGGTGGCCTTCGCCGCCGATGCTTGGGGCAAATCTGTCTCCCCAACTCCCTCTACCACCTCCTCTAGTTGGAATCGACGGAAGCTTCCTCTTGGGGGAGATCTGGGGTGGTTTCCCCTCGGTTGCCGCCGCCACTAGTCGCCTCCGACATGATGCCTCGCCGAGCCCTCCCTCTGTGCTTGTTGTGCCACCTCTGGTGCTTGTGATGGGTGAGTACTCGCCGGTGGAAGCGCCGTGGTGTGGTGCTCCCGGTGTGTGCTCGGTGAAGTCCTCCTTGGGCAGCCTCTGGCCGGCCGCGCAGGCACTGCCCTGCCATGCCGTCCAGACGAGCACCTGAGCGTCAGTGAGTGTGATTCCCCCTTCTCTAATCTTCTCCTTCTTCTTGGGCCAAGGTCTCTGACCAACTTGTCAAGATCATTGAGCCAAGCTCACAGACCTTGTTCTGTGATGCTGTTAGCTGCTGCTAGCTTGATTTAGTGGTTTCAATTCAGTGGTAGGATGCTTGATCTGTGATGCTAATGTTGTGTCCACTGTTCTGTCAGTGTATTACTCTGACAGAGTGTTGCTCTGAAACTTGCCATGTTGCAAGCTTTCAGTTAGCTTCTGTATCATAGTGTGCTAGATTCCCCTCCTGTGATTTATGATATCACAATGTTGATGGTGTCTAACTGAATTCCTGATTCAGTTAGCGTCTGTGCCTGGTCCTGTGATGGATATGCTGTTGTGTTTGCTTCTGTCACTTGTTTAACCATGATAAATATGTGATGGTGAGTCTTGCTATGTTGCAAGATTCAGTGGTGAATTTGCTTGAGCAAAATATGATTCCTAGATGTTGCAGCTAGGAAAATGATTTGTGGTGCTTTATATTGCCCTAACTATCAATTGGTCTGCTAGTTGTGTTGAGGTGCATGACCTATGGGTCATGTGCCCAGCAACCAAATGTTGGAAAGTTAATTAGAATGGTGAAACTTACCTAAACTCCAAGCCTGTGATGTTGGTCTGAGGCTTTTCTAGCTAAATAAAGTGATTTTCTTAGAAACAAATCCAGGTTTTAAAATGTTCTGCTGAATCTATTCCTGTTGTGTGTCTGAGGTGCATAACCAATTGGTTATGTGCCCAGCACAACATGGTTAATAGCCTGTTGCTCCCGTTGCTAGACTAAACCTGCCAATGAAGTTTGTTCTGAGGCTTTTACCCTGGTTTGTGGATATTTGGCTTTTAACTTGATTCCCTATGATGAGCTTGTCAAAGCAACACTTTGCCAAACTGAGGGCTTTTCATATATGATACACATGCTCAAACCATGCTCTAGCAGTGTGGTGCTGTGAGGTGATCAATCCTACCAGATGCCTGAAGTTTTGCAACAAAGGTACTGTTATCTGCTGATGTTGCTTGCTGGTGATGATGGCTTGCTCCTTGCTTGCCTTCTCCTCCTGGTTCAGCTCCTGGGCTTGTCCTTCTCCTCCTGGACTTGCTGTTGATTACTTGTCCTTCTCCTCCTGGGCTTGATCTTGATCTTCAATCCATCCTCATGGTTTTTGCTGGATGTTTTCTAGTGTTTGAGTGGTGCTGTGCAAGAACTGGTGATGTTCTTGGTGATATTTCCTGCTGGTCGAATGGGAGCTGCTTCCCCTGGTGATACTCATCTAGTCAACTACTTGGTTTGCAAGCAGCTGTGGTGCTGCCAGCTCCAGCTTCCTAGTCCTATGACTGAGCTGCTTGTGTGATGTGTGCTTGTGTACTTCACTCAGCTTGATCTCATCCACCCCTGGTTATGCTGTGAAACTGCTATACACTCTGGTGCTTTGTACCCCGAGTGATTAAAAGAACAGATACTTCACTTGGTCACAAAAACTCAATGATGCAATGGCAAAATATTTGCCAAAGTCTGAGAGTAATATATTCTAACAGTTAATCTATTTTCTTTTATTTGTTTGATTTGTTTTGCAGATTGCAGATTAAGAAGAATTGGAAGATGAAGTTTCTCAAGACTTAGTCTAGGATTAGTTTTCTGTTATTTACCCTTTTTGTAATTCATTTGCTTAAACAAATATCTGTAAAGACATTGTATTGTTGTGCTTGAATAATAAAGTGTAATTTCAGTTTATTTCTAGTTCTACTTTTGGTTTTGATTTACAATATTGTAAAGAATATTGTATAAGTGTTTCATATTAATAAAGTAACATTCCAAATTACTTTATTCACTTATTTGAATTCTATTATCCAACTTAGATAATAATTGAGTTATTTCTTTATTATTAATCATTAGTTCAAATTTGGAATTATTCAACAATCAAAATGAACTTCCTAATTCACTTATATAACAACATCAAGAGATCATAACAAAACCCATAGCATTCTAATAACCCCTAACTCTAAAGGTGATTAGAAAGAAGCTTTGCTCTCTAAGGTTTTTGGATTTGCGAAAAATTTACTCAGGTTTTTAGATGCATGAATTCACAATAGTCCTATTTCTACCCTTCGTTTGGTCCTAAATGCTGGGATATTACAGTCTTCCCCCCTTATCAGAACTTCGTCCCGAAGTTAAAACTTTATGTACCTGAAGAGTTCTGGATAAGCTTGTCTCAAATCCTCTTCTTTTTCCCAAGTTGCTTCACGTTCAGAATGATGTTTCCATTGCACTTTGCAGAACTTTATTGCACGATTCTGAAGCCTCTTCCAGTTCTCCTCTGAGATCTTTATTGGCTTCTCCTCATAAGTTAAGTCTGCTTGAAGATCTAGGTCATCATGTGTAATAGAGTCTTCAGATGCTTTCAGACACTTTCAAAGTTGGGAAACATGGAAAACATTGTGAACTTGTTTCAATTTTGCTGGAAGCTCCAATTCAAAAGCAATGCTTCCATTATAATTCAAAATCTTGAATGGTCCAATATATCTTGGGCTTAACTTCCCTTTAATACCAAACCTCTTGATTACTTTCATAGGACTAACCTTCAAATAAACCATATCCCCTACTTTGGGCTCCCATGTCCGCCTCTTTTGATCTGCATAACTCTTTTGTCTACTCTGGGGTATCTTCAAATGGTCACGGATGGTATCAATGATGCCTTGCTTCTCATGGATGAAATCAGTTTCAAATTCTTGGTTGCCTCCTGGCTCAAACCAACATATTGGAGATCTGCACTTGCGTCCGTATAGTACTTCAAATGGTGCTGCTTTCAAGCTGCTTTGATAACTGTTGTTGTAAGAAAACTCTGCTAACGGTAAGTGCTCATCCCACAAACCTCCAAAATTTAGAGCACATGCACGTAGCATATCCTCCAAGATTTGATTTGTTCTTTCTGTTTGCCCACCAGTTTGAGGATGATAAGCAGTACTGAAATCCAACTGTGATCCCAGTGCTGTATGTAGACTTATCCAGAATGTTGATGTAAAAATAGACCCTCTATCAGAGACGATCTTCTTGGGCACTCCATGCTTGCTGACGATTTCTTTAACATAAATTTCTACCAACTTTTCTGCACTATCTTTCTGGTTCATAGCCAAGAAATGTGCACTTTTGGTGAGCCGATCAACTACCACCCAAATCATATCCTTGTGTCTCTTAGTTAGAGGTAAACCCTGCTAGACTTTGATGTTCTGCCTTGACTCTCTGGCAAGTGTGGCATTCCGCTACATACTTGGCTATATCCCGCTTTATGTTATTCCACCAGAATAACTCCTTGAGATCCATGTACATTTTCGTACTTCCCGGATGAATGGAGTATGGTGTCTCATGAGCCTCCTTGAGAATTAGTCCTTTGATCTCCGGTATATCTTGCACACAAATTCTGTTTTGGAACCAGAGTGAATTGAAATCACCTAGACGGAATTCAGATGGTCTACCCTCTACAATCCTGCGGATTTCTTCAGCGATGAAAGGATCTTCATCTTGTCTTCTGTATATAGTGTACTTCAAGTCACTTTGTCTTTCCTCCATAACCCTCATAGTGAATATACTTCCCAAAGATTTGACTTCTAGACATTGTAGTTCCAGTCTTTCAAGATCCTTGAGCAATTCCTCCGGAAGTTCTCTATCCATTAGCTGTGTTTCTGTACTCTTCCGACTTAATGCATCGGCTACCACGTTAGCCTTTCCAGGGGTATAGTTGATGGTAAGATCATAATCCTTGATCAACTTTAGCCATCTTTTCTGCCTCATGTTCAACTCCTTCTGTGTAAAGAAGTATTTAAGACTCTTGTGATCGGTGTATAGCTCACATTTAGCTCCATAGAGAAATTGCCTCCATTGCTTGAGAGCAAACACAACTGCTGCCAATTCTAGGTCATGTGTTGGGTAATTGACTTCATGTGGCTTGAGTTGTCTTGAACCATAAGCAATTACCTTACGGTCTTGCATCAAAACACAACCCAATCCATTCTTGGATGCATCGCAATAAACTGTGTAATCCTTTCCAGTTTCTGGTACTGCTAAGATAGGTGCTATTGTGAGTCTCCTTTTTAGCTCTTGAAAGCTCTCTTCACACTTTTCAGACCACTCAAATGGAGTGTTTTTCCTTAACAACTTAGTCATCGGCCCTGCTATCTTCGAAAATCCTTCAATGAATCTCCGATAGTATCCGGCCATTCCCAGAAAACCTCTAATTTCCTTCACATTGGTTGGTGCTTGCCAATCCAAAACTGACTGAATTTTGCTTGGATTCACGGCAATCCCCTCCTTGCTAATAACATGACCAAGAAATTCCACTTGATCCAGCCAGAATTCACACTTGCTGAATTTAGCATACAGCTGATGTTCCCTTAACACTTGCAATGCTATTCTGAGATGTTTAGCATGATCCTCTTTATTCTTGGAGTATATCAGAATGTCATCGATGAACACTATCACAAACTTGTCCAGATATGGCATGAAAATCTTGTTCATCAAATTCATGAAAATTGCTGGAGCATTGGTCAAACCAAAAGGAACAACTAAGTATTCGTGATGTCCATACCTTGAGACAAATGCAGTCTTTGGTACATCTTCTGGCTTGATTTTAATTTGATGATAACCAGATCTCAGGTCAATCTTGGAGAAAACCCCAGCTCCATGAACTTGATCAAACAAATCTTGAATCCTTGGTAAAGGATACTTGTTTTTGATGGTGACATTGTTCAGATTCCTGAAATCCCCACACATTCTTCTGCCTCCATCTCTTTTATCAACAAATATAACTGGCGAACCCCAAGGTGATATACTTTCTTGGATAAATCCCTTACTCTCTAGCTCATCTAGCTGCTCCTTCAATTCTTTCAACTCTTTAGGACCCATTTTATAGGGTGCTTGAGAAATTGGTGTTGTGCCTGGCTTCAGATCTATGGTGAATTCTATCTCCCGATCCGGTGGCATTCCCGGTAATTCTTGGGGAAATACATCCATGAACTCGTTAACCACTGGAATATCCTCTAACTTGGCCTCCTTCAGAGAATTGAGTTGAATTCCAATCTCTACATGTGTGTGCTTATCTGCTTGATAAGTGATCCTTCCACCTCCAGGCTTCCGGACTGACATAGTCTTCTCTTCACAGTCAATGTGTGCTCCATGATCGGACATCCAATCCATACCTAGAACAACTTCAATGTTTTTAAGTGGAAGAACATAGAGATCGGCAAAATAAGGACAGTTACAGATCTTAATGACCTGGTCTGGTTTGAATTGGGATACTAAAAGTTTACCCCTGGCCGTCACCACAGTCATAGGATGAGCTATCGCTTGACACCTTAACCCATATTTTTCGACAAAATCTTTGGAAATAAATGATGTAGTGGCACCGGTATCAAAAAAAACTTTGCCGGGATGAGTAAGGATGCTGAGCGTACCAATAACCGTCGTTTCAGAGTTGTTAGCTTCCTCCAGAGATGTGCAATTCAGCTTCCCAAAAGTCTGGCCTCTTTTCCCGTTTCCATTCTTGCTGCTACTGCCACCTCCAGATGCAGGTCGTCCACCTACTCCTATCTTGCCTCCACTGTTAGCTGGCCAACCACCAGCTGGTTTATTTGGACAATCTGGACGAATATGCCCCTCCTTCCCACAAGCATAACAGATAATCCTCGGCTTCGCGCACTCATTCTTCATATGACCTGGAAGTCCGCACTTGTGACAGATGATCTGATCTTTTGGTGTGAATGCCTTTCGATTGGGTGGAACTCCTCCTGTCCTAACTCTGGGTTTGAAACTCAGATTTGGAGTACTTCGGGTTGGTTGAACTCTCTTGGCCTTAGTCTTGGCCCTCTTTAGTCGACTGATACGTCTCCAACGTATCCATAATTTTTGATGCTCCATGCTTGTTTTTACACCATTTGCCTTGTGTTTCGTTACACTTTGTGGCACTCTTATGCGATTTCCGGAACTAACCAATTGACAAGATGCCACAGTGCCAGTTCCCTGTTTTCTGCTGTTTTTGTGTTTCAGAAAAGCTACACAGGAAATATTCTCAGAATTGGACGAAACAAAAGCCAGAAGTCATATTTTTCCTGGAAGCTTCCCGAAGACCGAAAGAGAGCCGGAGGGGGGCCAGAGGCCGCCCTCACACATAGGTGGCACGGCCCAGGCCCTAGCCGCGCCACCCTGGTGTGAGGAGCCCCTGGCTGCCCCCTGACGACGCCCCTTCGCCTATAAAAAGCCTCGGGACGGAAAACCCTAGGGGAGTCGGCAAAATTTCCAGAACAGTTCCGTAGCTCCGCCGCCGCCGTCGACGAATTTCGAGGGACAGAAGTCTCTGTTCTGGCACCCTGCCGGGACGGGGAAGTGCCCCCGGAGCCATCTCCATCGGTCTCCATCGCCGTCTCTGCCGTCTCCATCGACCTCACCGCCATCTCCATCAACCTTGCTGTCTCCTATGATGAGGAGGGAGTAGTTCATCCCCGGGGCTGAGGGCTCTACCGGTAGCTATGTGGTTCACCTCTCTCTCCCATGATGTGATCTTTATGTGATCGTGAGCTTTGTATCATGTTGAATAAGTAGATGTTACTCTTCTTCATTATGTGTACTCTAGTGTGTTATTAAAGTAATCTATTCCTCCTGCCATGGTGTAACGGTGACAGTGCGTGCATCATGGTGGTACTTGGTCTAGGCTACGATTGTGATCTCTTATGGATTATGAGAATAATTATCACTATGATAGTATTGAAGTGATCTATTCCTCCTTTCATGGTGTAATGTTGACAGTGTGTGCACCGTGTTAGTACTTGGTTTAAGTTGCAATAATATTTATCTTGAGTTGTGATTTGATTTGGATATCTCTATGAGTGGTGTTTGTCAAGTACTTGATGAACTTTGAGGAGTGCTTCGTAGCCCTACGCAATGATTAGTGTTATTCAATAGGAGAGTAATTCAGAGTACCATAGTGAAGAGAAGTTATTTATTTGTTCAATTATGTTATATTTGTTGGGAGTGTGTCCACTAGTGAAAGTATGATCCCTAGGCCTTGTTTCCAAGCTTTGCACACCATTTACTTGCTGTTTTGTTACTTGTTTGCTTGCTGCCATTTTTATTTCAGATTGTATTTACTACTTATAATCATCCATACCACTTGTATTTCACTATCTCTTCGTTGAACTAGTGCACCTATACATCTGACAAGTGTATTGGGTGTGTTGGGGACACAAGAGACTTTCTGTATCGTAATTGCAGGGTTGCTTGAGAGGGATAGCTTTGACCTCTTCCTCCCTGAGTTCGATAAACCTTGGGTGATCCACTTAAGGGAAACTTGTTGCTGTTCTACAAACCTCTGCACTTGGAGGCCCAACACTGTCTACAAGAACAGACGCGTACGTAGACATCATCGACTCATCTGAACCAACTTGTAATCATTCTCCCAGGTGATGGCTGTATCCATCAATTCTTGGAAGTTACGCGATTTAGTCAACTTCATCTGCATTGCCGCGTATGGATCCAGTCCCCTGAGGAACCTTTTCATCCTCTTGCTGTCAGTACTCACCTCGTCACTTGCGTAACGAGAGAGTCTCGTGAACTCCTTGATATAAGCCATCATTGTTGCACTCCCCTGCTTGAGGTCTTCAAATTCCCTCCTCTTCAGCTCAACCACACTTTCTGGCTCATGGAAGGTACGGAATTTTTCTTTAAACTCTTCCCAAGAGAATACCTTCTCCGGATGTTGAAGTGTCACTTCATTGTCCCACCATACTGTGGCTGGTCCAGATAGAAGGTGTACAGCATAACGAACCTTCTCCTCGTCATTGGCTCCCACAGCCTTCAATTTTCTCTCGGTGTCCATAAGCCAGTCTTCCGCATACATTGGTTCCACCACGGAAGCAAAGGGAAGTGGTTTTGCATTGAGGAAGTCAGAAAGACTTACCCCTCTTGCTTCCTGAACCCTTCTGACTCCAACCTGCCCCATGAGCTCTTGCATAAACTTGTTCTGCGTCTCTTGCATGAACTGCATATACTGCATAAAGCTTTGCTCAGCCAAAGGCATGAATGGTGGTGGTGGTAAATGATCTTGAGCTTCTTGATCAGCCTTAGCTTTGGCTTCCCTTTTTGCCTGCTTGTCATTCATTGCCTTCGTTTGAGCTTCTTGCGCCAATCGCTGTTCTTCTGTTTCAGCAGATACACCCGTATCCATAGCCCCTCTAGTAATGTAACATCAAGCGAAGATCTCATAATTACACCATGCCCATGCTTTCTGAGCTTCACTTCATGCCCAGAACTAGTCACACAATGGAAAACAGAAATCCAACTCCAAATGGAAGATCGCAAGAAAACCAAATACAAGATACATATTATACAACACATACAAACCGATACAAAGTCATTATTACAACACGTACTCTCACACGTGGAGTACACTCATAGATCGAGACGGGAAAGTTCTACCGTCTCTCTTATTATTACAACATACTACTAGCACTAGCTGCATTCATAGATACAACTAAGCTTCTGACTTGGTCTTGACATCATGTCCTGGTCTCATGGCTCGTAGTACATGCCCGGAGTCCACCCGTGCTGGCGTGTAGTCCGGCGCACTGTCTCTGGAACAAACGGCCTACCGCCCGGGACATAGTCCGAGTCAGACGTGTCCATCGTAGAGGTATCACTCAACACGAGTCCATTCAGTCCGAAGTAGCTCTCAAAGTACACCCTGGTCTCGTGAGCGGTCATAGTAGGGAAAGGCTCCGCCTCTCCATAACACACACTCTCAGTGCAATAGGTGTGCTCAAACGGTGCATCCTGCTCCATGGGTGTCTCAACCGGCTCCTGACTCTCAAACTGAACCTCCATAGGATCCTCCTCCTCAACAGATACAACAGGAGTGACTACAGCATCTCCTCCTCCTGCCGCATGAGCTATCCCCCCATACGAGCTAGTATACTGCTGACCATCTCCCAGCCAGTCAAACCTCCACCCATCAGAGTTCTCAATGGGAAGCTCGGACTCCGAGACCCCCTTGAGACCCTGCTGCGCCTCCATACTAGAAGTGATAACTGGGTAATGTATAGGCCCTGGAGTGGGTGAATACCTGGAAGGTCCAGGCTGTGTCGGGTAACTGTGAGTTCCCACAACCGGTGAGAAGTGTGATCCCTCCAACTCCTGCCTAGTCATCTGTGCTCGCTCCTGCCTCCTAGTAGTGTATGTGAGGTCATCAAGCATCTACGCCTTGTCCTCCACAATGACCTGGTGGGTGTTATACAGTGATCCCACCATCTTCCTATACCTATCAAGAAGTCTGGCTGCCAACTTCGGCTTCTTCTTCACCAGAACATCGTGATCCATTCCCGGCTCATCCATCAGTGAGTCATGAGGAATAGCGATAAAAGTGGTACCTGCTAACTCCATCGCTCTGTACTCCCTGATAGTCGCAATAGCTCGCACTACCGCCTCGTGATAAGCTGCAGTCTCTCCTCTTCCCTCTCCGGAAGGCTGAACTGGACTAGGTGCTAATCCATCTGGTAGCATGATCACGACACGGTACTTGACCGCAGTCCCGTCATCCTTGTAAGTATAGGTCTTAACAGGGATGTCGGTGCTGAGTCCAAAAGCCCGTAGTAGTGATCCTAACTGCTCAGTCAAAGTTACCTCATAGTCTTCCAGAGTCTTCCTCTGTGACCAAACGGTGCGTGCTGGAATTCTCGATGCCATAATAGCTGTTACAAGAATAGGATATAGAATTAGTATGATGCATCATAATAAATAATTGTAACACTAAAAATAAGACTATGTTATACCCAAGTGAATAACCATCATAGATTTAGAGAACTCTTTACCGTTGCTAGTAGACTCCTACAGGTTCTATCCCTTTACTAGGTTTCCAACCTAAGGTCAAAGCAATTGCTCTGATACCAGCTGCGGTGACCCAGCATACCACTGCATGTTGTAGTATGCAAGTCGTTGATATAACACTTGTGGAACAAGCCTCCACAAATATTACATCCCTCAGAATGGTACAACAGAAACATTGCGGGCCCAAATACAAACTGAACTTCATATTAATACAAACCAAAGCGTGATGATAACGAAGTGCTCCCCATAAGAGAACACCTCAAGTGCTTAGTGTTTACAACAACTGGAAAGCTTCAAATAATTAAACAAGTGAAGAACTCAACAACTTATTCCTATTCTACAGTTGCTCGGTTCCTCGGATACGATACTATTCTACTAGTTAGTACTTATTCACTCTGATTCCTCGTCGGAAGATGCTCCGTAGCGTATGAAGTAATCCACGCCTTCGACTCCGGGAGAAAGATCTGGCTCCTCGTAGAAGACATCCTGCTGGCCTCCGATGGCGTTCAGAGTTGCCTCATCAAGCTCTTCACAGTCTAGCAAGGGTTTAAGAGATTGGGGTGAGTAACGAGCATTACCCAGCAAGTTTCTTTAGAAAGAAGTTGTGTGATATGCACTATCTACAGCCATGGACCCAAAAGAGTCGTAGGCCAATGCAAGGTTTTATCAAGGGTTTCTTGAAAGGTTGTTTTTACTTTAGAAAACTATGCCCAACAGCCAACACAGGGTATTAGTGCCTTGAGAGCACCTTTCTTGCGGCATTCGCAGCTCCTTCCCGGAACAAGGGGTAACATGTCACATCTTTTTACACTCTGCAGAGGTGTGTCCTTCTAAAAGAGATCAAAGCCTTGCTGCACAACCGGGCGTACATTCCCGTCCACACTTCCATGGTGTGGGGCCCAGTCATTGATCAAAGCCAATCACTGCCTTCTCCGCACAACGCATGCCCACCCAATTCACGCAAGCAGGTTGTGCCCCTGATATTCACCCCCAACGATGAAGTACCTAGGCGTCCCTTGCGGACCATCATAGACACCAGTGCCGTGAGAACTTAGGTGTCCCACCCATATGCAAGTAGTCTCGCAAGACCTACCGCGACCGGCAACTAGCTGCCCGTTGACATGCGAATGAGAGAAGATACAACTGACTTTCCCATCCCATTCCAAGTCTCTTGGACGACACAGTTTTTACGGTGCGAGAATAACTGTGGCATTGGTAGTTAATCCTAGGTTTACTTTCCCGTGCAAGTGGAACCTCCACCACCACAATCTTACCGTGGTTCCACCTGCCAGCCATCCTAGGTTATTACCACTGGTCGATAACCACTAGTCATATTACTTATGAAAATAGGTTTTCCATCCCTTTTGAAATGTTAGAGTTTGAAGTCAACACTTTGCAAAAAGTTTCAAAACCAGTGAAAACAAGAGATATGAGCAAGATAAACTTGCCTTGTGACTGAAAGGTAATGGAGTTGGATACTTGGCGATACTCCTGATCTCCTTGTTCTACAAGAATTCAATCATTGTCCGGTAAGGACAATGTCTAAAGAAGCAAATGGATGCTTTGTGCAATGATATGCAATGCATGGTGATTCTTTGTCTTTGTTTTCTTATTTATGTGTTTTACCCCAGACTTGGTAGGGTTAAAGTGTTTTAATAGAACACAAAGTACTATTTGTGTGTTTTACCCTAATTATGTATTAAAACAATTAATTAAGGTTTGAAATCACTTTTTAAGTTATAAAACTTCTATTGAAGTTATTTGAAAAGAAAAGGGTTAATTAGTAAAGAAGAAACTTAATTTTTATTATAATTAATAACAATTAGGATTTTTGGAAAATGGAAATTAAAAGATTTTAAAATTTGATTTGAGGAATGAATAAGAAACATGATTTTATTCAGATATTTAATTTATTAAAGAATAGGAGGTTGTTTTACAAGGTTAAATGAATCAATATTATTTTAATTTTGAATTTGAATTAATTCAAAAGAAATAGCATTTCAATTTGAAATTTAAATTTGATTTGACAAATGGGCTTTGGCCCATTTGACTCAACCGGCCCACCTGGCTCGGTTAAGCCAGACCGGCTCGGGTCTGGGTCGGTCAACCGACCCAGCCCAGCCCCCTCACTCTCTCCCTCTCCTCCTCGAGCTCTCTAGTGAAACCCTAAATCACCGCCGCCGTCGCCCGGCCAATCCGGGCATCTCCGGTGGCCTTCGCCACCGATGCTTGGGACAAATCCGTCGCCCCAACTCCCTCTACCACCTCCTCCAGTTGGAATCGACGGAAGCTTCCTCTTGGGGGAGATCTGGGGTGGTTTCCCCTCGGTTGCCGCCGCCACTAGTCGCCTCCGACATGATGCCTCGCCGAGCCCTCCCTTTGTGCTTGCTGTGCCACCTCTGGTGCTTGTGATGGGTGAGTACTCACCGGTGGAAGCGCCGTGGTGTGGTGCTCCCGGTGTGTGCTCGGTGAAGTCCTCCTTGGGCAGCCTCTGGCCGGCCGCGCAGGCACTGCCCTGCCATGCCGTCCAGACGAGCACCTGAGCGTCGGTGAGTGTGATTCCCCCTTCTCTAATCTTCTCCTTCTTCTCGGGCCAAGGTCTCTGACCAACTGGTCAAGATCAGTGAGCCAAGCTCACAGACCTTGTTCTGTGATGCTGTTAGCTGCTGCTAGCTTGATTTAGTGGTTTCAATTCAGTGGTAGGATGCTTGATCTGTGATGCTAATGTTGTGTCCATTGTTCTGTCAGTGTATTACTCTGACAGAGTGTTGCTCTGAAACTTGCCATGTTGCAAGCTTTCAGTTAGCTTCTGTATCATAGTGTGCTAGATTCCCCTCTTGTGATTTATGATATCACAATGTTGATGGTGTCTAACTGAATTCCTAGATTCAGTTAGCTTCTGTGCCTGGTCCTGTGATGGATATGCTGCTGTGTTTGCTTCTGTCACTTGTTTAACCATGATAAATATGTGATGGTGAGTCTTGCTATGTTGCAAGATTCAGTGGTGAATTTGCTTGAGCAAAATATGATTCCTAGATGTTGCAGCTAGAAAAATGATTTGTGGTGCTTTATATTGCCCTAACTATCAATTGGTCTGCTGGTTGTGTTGAGGTGCATGACCTATGGGTCATGTGCCCAGCAACCAAATGTTGGAAAGTTAATTAGAATGGTGAAACTTACCTAAACTCCAAGCCTGTGATGTTGGTCTGAGGCTTTTCTAGCTAAATAAAGTGATTTGCTTGGAAACAAATCCAGGTTTTAAAATGTTCTGCTGAATCTATTCCTGTTGTGTGTCTGAGGTGCATAACCAATTGGTTATGTGCCCAGCACAACATGGTTAATAGCCTGTTGCTCCTGTTGCTAGACTAAACCTGCCAATGAAGTTTGTTCTGAGGCTTTTACCCTGGTTTGTGGATATTTGGCTTTTAACTTGATTCCCTATGATGAGCTTGGCAAAGCAACACTTTGCCAAACTGAGGGCTTTTCATATATGATACACATGTTCAAACCATGCTCTAGCAGTGTGGTGCTGTGAGGTGATCAATCCTACCTGATGCCTGAAGTTTTGCAGCAAAGGTACTGTTATCTGCTGCTGTTGCTTGCTGGTGATGATGGCTTGCTCCTTGCTTGCCTTCTCCTCCTGGTTTAGCTCCTGGGTTTGTCCTTCTCCTCCTGGACTTGCTGCTGATTACTTGTCCTTCTTTTCCTGAGCTTGATCTTGAGCTTCAATCCATCCTCATGGTTTTGCTGGATGTTTTCTAGTGTTTGAGTGGTGCTGTGCAAGAACTGGTGATGTTCTTGGTGATATTTCCTACTGGTCGAATGGGAGCTGCTTCCCCTGGTGATACTCATCTAGTCGACTGCTTGGTTTGCAAGCAGCTGTGGTGCTGCCAGCTCCAGCTTCCCAGTCCTGTGACTGAGCTGCTTGTGTGCTGTGTGCTTGTGTACTTCACTCAGCTTGATCTCATCCACCCCTTGCCGTGCTGTGAAACTGCTATGCACTCTGGTGCTTTGTACCCCCAGTGATTAAAAGAACAGATACTTCACTTGGTCACAAAAACTCAATGATGCAATGGCAAAATATTTGCCAAAGTCTGAGAGTAATATATTCTAACACTTAATCTATTTTCTTTTATTTGTTTGATTTGTTTTGCAGATTGCAGATTAAGAAGAATTGGAAGATGAAGTTTCTCAAGACTTAGTCTAGGATTAGTTTTCTATTATTTACCCTTTTTGTAATACATTTGCTTAAACAAATATCTGTAAAGACATTGTATTGTTGTGCTTGAATAATAAAGTGTAATTTCAGTTTATTTCTAGTTCTACTTTTGGTTTTGATTTACAATATTGTAAAGAATATTGTATAAGTGTTTCATATTAATAAAGTAACATTCCAAATTACTTTATTCACTTATTTGAATTCTATTATCCAACTTAGATAATAATTGAGTTATTTCTTTATTATTAATCATTAGTTCAAATTTGGAATTATTCAACAATCAAAATGAACTTCCTAATTCACTTATATAACAACATCAAGAGATCATAACAAAACCCATAGCATTCTAATAACCCCTAACTCTAAAGGTGATTAGAAAGAAGCTTTGCTCTCTCAGGTTTTTGGATTTGTGAAAAATTTACTCAGGTTTTTAGATGCATGAATGCACAATAGTCCTATTTCTACCCTTCGTTTGGTCCTAAATGTTGGGATATTACATGATGCAGGCAGCGATTTGTTGCGGGTGCACGGCAAAATCGGCGGCGAACGGAAGGTGCGAGGGCTTCTGCTCCAACACGGACGGGCGAAATAGGGAACGGCGGTCGAAATCCGCGTCAGCATGCAGCGGCAACGGAGGAGCTTTGGAGGCAGGCCAGGGGATGACTGGTGCAGGGTGAAAGTTCCGTCCCACCAAGGACTTGCGCGCTTTGAAGGGCACCCTTGGGTCGCCTCCGAGGCAGCGAATGTGAAGTTTGGGCAACTAGTTTGCTAACCCCCTTTAAAAAAAATTAAGTCTGAGCGGTTTTACAGTGTCTGATCGGGGATTTTTTCGAATTAAATGTGTAATCTAGCGGTTATTATAAGCGCCAAAGCTTTTCAAAGAGAGTGCTAAAAATGCTCTTATAGTTGCTATAAGAAATACTCCAGCTGCTTACAACATTAACAAAAAAAAAGACTCCAACTACGAATATGACGTGCTAGGTTAATATGGACATGGTGGCAGTGACATTGGGGTGGCGGATGATTTCTCAAGTTCTTCAAATAATCAATCAAATATCTCTGGTATAAAGAAAATTAATCCAGTGTGTCCTTATCATAGTATCGCTCGCTACTACTACTAGTAAGTTTGCACGTGCACGCATGTCCCAATTTGTGTTTATAATATATATCTTCGGCAAAGAATTTAACATATAACCTGTTGTAGTAGTTCAAATGTACAATCTTATGATCTTCATGAAAAGAGGTTCCATCTTAGTGCTAAACCATCTTTCCTTCTCATTCAGTATATGACCACAACAACAATTATAGAAAAGAAATCAAAAGATACACAGTTAATTCAAGACCACCTGTGTGTGTGTACATAACAGAACTCAAAATCATACATACAACTTACAAAAAAAAATTATGCCCATTAGGTGGCCTACGAATAACTGAAGTATGCTATGTTGACATTTAAACTCTCTAAAGTGTCGCAATGGATAAGACAATATGACCTTCTGTTGCAGTTCGGCTTTCCAGTATTATGATCTTATATATTCATGGAAGAAAGTTCCATGTAACAACTAAACCAGCTTCCCTTCACAGTTGGTATATAACCACAACAGCAATTATAGAAAAGAAATAAGAACAGTCATCAAAAATCAATTGATACATCAGCAAGCCAAGGGACTGACCTGGGTCATGGCAGTTAATGACTTAATATGTCCATACCAAATTGCTGCAGGAGTTCAGGCTGCTCACAGAATAACTTCTCGGCTTGATACTCAATATAGAAACAATTTAGAATTTTGTTTGATATGAACGGATCTTCCTTTAAATCAATACAACCAGTATATTGATATTTGCTGCAGTGTATACCCTGTAAGTTAACTCTTAGGAACAAAATGATATGAACAACCAAGCTAACATCTATTTAGAAATTAAATTATCTAGAAAGTTTGAAAAAGAATTGGTGAAGCTTAACCAAACTTTGGTACTTACTTAACGACCATATTTTTCAACTGGACCATATGAAGATGGAGTTTCGGATCACTCTGGCATCTGCAATTATATACCTCTAGAAACGAACATGGGCCTTATGAAAAGGAGCACCTGCACTGAGAACCATCTTTTATTTCCATCAAATTTTGAGACGTAGCTTGTCAGGTAACTGCTTCAGTTAAAACTTTTAGATGGTTAATGTGTAAAATACAGATAGTACTACAAAATAATGTTACCTTGGATTCCCATGGCATCCTGGTTCCCACTTGGCTGATGTCGATGTAGGAACCGTGAAGCCTGAATGTCCTCACCTAAGTCACCAAGACTGAAAACATGCCCGCGTGAAGAGACATCACCATCATGAGAGATAAAAAATTGAAAATCTGCACTACATGAGGTTGAGAGATCAGAGACGGAAGAGAGTAAAGGGACGTTTGCCTCGATGCCCACAGTGGCAGTGGATGTGAACGTCCTCGGCGAGTTGGCGCGCACCTCCTGCTTGTAGGATCATCATGGGGGATGCCTCGGAGAAGAACGAAGGCGGCGCCGCGAGCTTGCGCAGGCGACAGGAGTCGAGGAGGTAGCGGTGGAGCGTCGTCGGGATTGAACGGGGGAATCGATGCCAACGGGATGGAGCGCTGCCGCAATTGATGTGGTCGTCCTCCTCGGACACTGAGCGCGGATGGACGGCGGCTAGGGAAAGAACAAGAACATTGCACGCGTTGAAGACGATGGCTGACGGCAGTAGCACATCGCAAATCAAGGGAGAGAAATTAGCCAAGCTATTAATTAGCCATTAAGAATACATTACTACCCAGATTTGTTAAGAGGGACGCAGAGCGATTTACGTTTGGCGGAAAATCGTCTGCTGGCGAAACAAATGAATCTCATCCGTAGACTGCGATTAGAGGGGTCAGGTTTTCTGAACTCAGAATGATCTGACGGTGCTGAAGATTCCGTGTGCACATAAAATTGGGCAGCGCTAGGAATCGGACCCCGATGTTTGATTCCCGTCGGACCTGTGTTTGGCCGTATGATTGGAAGCAGCTGGGCCCTACGATTTTCAGCAAGCCCTGCTTCGCTCTTTCCGTAATTCCTTCCCTTGATTCCAGGATAGAGATTGCATGCTCCCGTTTAAAGTTTAAACTGCCACCGTGATGCACGCGTAGTCAATCCAAAATAGATTAGAGATTGCATGCTCCCGTTTAATATTTTGGAAAATTATGAGTTGTTTCCAACTAATAAACTTAATGAAATTAATGATAGTTCTTTAAGTAATACCAATATATTTTCTGCCATGGAAGCATTGTTGTTTGACATATGCAGCTTCATTTTTTTGGGGAAAATAAACTGTATTTATTTGAAATAATCATGCAGATCCAAATTTATTTCTAACCATCGCAAATTTTAGTTCTGGTACAACTTAACGTTGCTTCCTACCTAGAATATTTTGCTTCTATTGGCCACCCCGATTGCTTCGAAGACAATTGGAGGTTCTTACCATATGGTCTTTTAATTATACCGTAGAAAAGATGCAACAAATATTCGTTTATATCAACATTGCTTCCAATAGATAATATTATCTGCTTACAAGCAAACCGTGTTTGCTTCCAACGTAACAACCATTTGTTTCTATCAACATTGGATAAAAAAGCACACAATTTGCTTCCAAAAGAAATAATATATGCTTTAAATGAATAAAAACTATTTGTTTATATCGTCATTGCTTCATGCAATGGACATAATTTTTTTCCAAATAAATTAGCTTTTGCTTCCAGTACTATCAAAATTTGCTTCTATATACAATAATAATCAGTCACATGGATTGTTATCTGGCACAATGCCCTCCGTCCACCTATCATAGCGATGGCAAATGTGCATCGACGGGCAACATCTTAGGCGTGTCAATGACTTGCAACAACGACCTCATGCTAAGCGCTAGTTACCCTCCATGCCTCCTGTGGCGCCTAGACCCACGGGTGTAGGGATCCTACACCGTGAAAAATTTGACCGCCCCACCAGTGGTGTTTCAACTAAGAGACGTTGACCATCATAATCTTGATCTTGGCGTGCCCAAGTTGTAGCCGGCGGATTGCAACTATTAGGGGGGAAGGTAATCTGAAATGTGTTCACATGAATCATGAGATTTATATATGAGAAATGTAGGAAGCCTGAGGCGATGTATAAAATTCAATGCTACTGACTATTTAAACAACAAATTCAAAATAGGTAGAAGCATGGTTCTATTCATGCAATCTTTCAGGAAGAAACACATACATGCTTTGGAAGCATCAGTGCTATGCTATCTCAACATAACTATTACCACGGAGAAGCTTTAAAGCTTGAAACATAACTAGTAGCACCAGCACACAACAATGGTGTTGAAAATGACAATACCAATGATAAAAAAGGGAGAAGCATGGTTATATGTAGCAAAATATCTAGACTGAAAAATATATAACGTACATAACCAAGAGATTAGTTCATCTCAGCATATCATCTTTATTGGAAGCATGGAAATTCATAAACCGTTTTAGGTGCAGAACATACAATCCCGGTCTTCAGCATACAATCCATATCAACATCCTTTGTTGCATTTGCACCCTTTGTCATTTTGGACATGTATTTCTGCAAAAGATAGTGGAAGGATATTCTAGAAGCGAACATTTATAATGTATGAAACTTATGAATAGTTATTTGGAAGCATCGAAAACAGAAGCATCAATTTTATGAGTATGCAGCATGTTAAAATCTGCCTGGAAGCAGACTTATTTAAAAAATTGATATACAATGGTTGCCACCAATTTACCTAGATATGTATCCAACTTCGTCAACAATGTCCGCAGAAATTTTTAGAAACATGGTATACGAGAAGCATGAATACAAATCATTCATAGCATGACAAGCAGTATATGGAAAGCAAAAATATATAGCTTCCCAAAACCTGAACATTGCTAATGTTTATATATAGAGATCTAAAGATCTAGCAGATGCAACATAATGGCCACATATATGTTTTATGAATTGGCTGCTAAAAATTGATTTCACAAGCGCATATTGATACGTACAAGAACTGAGTAGATTTGATGCACACAAAAATGCAGAAAAATGGCGCACACATTTTGGGGAAAGTCAGTTCCAGTCACCTTCTTCCCGTATTGTGTTGTCTTCAGAGTGGTGGCGCCGGCTCTAGTACGTAGTGGAATCAGCCAATAGTCCTCTGCTGGGGAGGAAGCAGCCACCAAAACTTCTCCGACACCTACTTCCACCGGTCGCCAGCCAGTTTTGTCCCGCCGACGTCTCGTCGCGTCGGAGCTTCATGTCTGCCGCCGCGCTAGATGTTGTGGTAGAGGATGCAGTGCCGTGGGAGATCCAAATGCGGAGCAGGAGGGCAGTCTACACGGAGCCGACGGAGCAAGGCGAGGCTGGGTAGGGGACGGCAGCAGGGCGGTGCGGCGATTACGGAAGGATTCACCGGTCTATGCCAACAATTATGGGTTCAATTAATGCGTATCGCCTGATTAATTCCGGGCAACAAGCGTATCAATTGTAAAATAAACAGAAGCAACGCCAAACATCCGATTCAGAACTCGATCAACGGCGTCTGGGGGTTCCGATGTTTGGCTCTCATCGGACTCCGGTAGATAGTATTTACCCATAAAATTGATGGACATAGGATAATTCAAGTTTGCTCTTTTATAAGTAGCGTAGACTAGATTCACATAGGTTGGCTTTCCTTTTTTATCGGTACAAGATTTATCGAACAGCGTGGACTTATTTCTCTCTTTTTGTTCAGACATATTTTTTAAGGGAATTTTGTTTAGACAGATAACGAGTAAACAAAAAGGAAACGAAATTGAGATCCATATGTACAATACGTATTCGATCCTCGTACAATACGCATTCGATCCGGTTAGGCCAGCGCTCTACAAATATGTACAATATACTCGTATCTCTCCTTCCTCCGCTTTGCCTTCGCCCGCGATTCAATCGACGCGAAATTGACAAGATTTCCGATCTCAAGATTCAATTGCCCCTCTTTCCTTTCAATTCCGATCTGTAATTTAGGGTTTGCTCGTTTTAATTGCTTTGTTCCTTTTGTAGCAATGGCGGTTGTCGCTGGTCTTCCTCCCCTGCTGCCAACGCCGGCGGCCTGCCTCCGCCTGAGGCCTCCTCCACCTCCGTATGCTGCTCCTGCAGGCCGTGCCTCTTCCAGCCGCAGCTGGATTGCTGACAAGGCCCGCGCGTCGACTTCGATCTCGTTCCCGGAGCGCGCCGGCCGCCCGATGTGGAGGCGTTCTTGCCCTAGCTCAGGCAAGAGACCCGCCAGCCGCGCGCCTTCCCCTGATCGAAGCCAGAGGAAACAGAAACCTATGATCCTCGTCAAGACAGAGTCAACTCCCGCGAGTACCATTGCGATCGAGACCGGCCCGCAGGCAACTCCCGCGACCGGAGTCGCCGTCAAGACTGAGTCCCAACTCTTTGCTGGCCCGAGCTTCATCATGGCCCCTGATCCCAACAAGCTTCCGATGCCCTCGTTTCTCGTCCTGCCTGGTCATGGCTGTGTGGCTGAAATCTAGTCTAGGTCGATTGGAATTTTCAGTGTTCCTAGTGATATTCAGCAGTAGTTGGTTGCAGTCCTGGAGTTGGTCTTTATTTCCACTCTCGTCTCGACCATGATCTACCTACACTTGCGAAATGAGTTATTCGGTTATACCGGGGGAACAGAGTGAGCTTTCAAATGAATTCGCGTAAGACTCTGCTCTACTTGTAAGCGGCCCTTGCTCAGAGCATAATAGTTCCGACTAAACCGCCCCAGACACGCAGGGATCCGAAATCTTTCAGAATTGGTGCACAGAAATGGATCTTTCAGAATTGGTGCACAGAAATGGATCTTTCAGAATTGCTGCACAGAAATGGATCTTTCAGAATTGGTGCACAGAAATGGACTACAGAGTCCCTATATTTTTGACAGGAATACAGGACATTTACCAATCAAGCAGATATAAAGGAATGCAGAACTCATTTATTTCAGGGATATAGAACATGACAAACTCAATTTCAGAATATCAAAATAACATTGATTTTCTATATCTCCGATTAATCTCGAGTTCATACTGTGAAGAATACAGAACTGTTTATACAAAGAGAAAGAGAAGGACATTCTTCACAAGTATAGAATACAATATTCTGAAAAGAATGTAACACCAGTAAACTCTGCACAGCTGAATTGGCAATCGGCATCTCCTAACATCTCAAAAAATGACCCATTGTTCCAACAACTGTATCTCTTTTACAATATCTATCCAGATAGTCTGGTTAGACTGCTAAAATTGCCAGTCCAAATCGTATGTAAGAATCTGAATTATTTTCATCTCAAAATGAATCTTCCTCCCACCCAAAAAAGAAAACTCAACAGTTGGCTTCCCTGTTGCTGTCTCTTGAGTATATAATCTACCTCTCCGGAAGATTTCTTAACTAGGGTGCTCAAAAGCAACCCAATAAAGAAACTGAAGCTTCTAGCTTCAGTGCCGTGCAAGACCATCGATGGTATACAGAGATTGCAGATTTCCTAATGAAACATACACACTCTGATATATGGTTGCGAGGAATTGACATACCGCTCCCATATAGACTTGTACCGGCGAATGGCCAACTTCAGCCAGGGCTTCATGTTCCCATTATAATGAACGACAGCAGCGCTCTCGATCATCCGATCATCTATGTCTACATCATACCCTAGCCCCAGTACATGCCATCTCCGGTCTAGGGGCTCCATCAGGCCATAAAATGTCAAAAGGCCTACAGGAAGTGTTCCTGTCCTCCAAAGCAATTGGTCAGCATTTTGCTCCTGCCAATAATGATAAAGAGCTGTCGCATTTGCTTTCCTCCAAGCTATTAGGTCAAATATGTTCATTCCAAAGGCCCATCCACAAGTATGCGGATCAATTTTTGAGCTGATAATTGGTTGCGAGAAATTAAGATACTTGTGGTACCGATGAAATGACTCTAAGCAAGTCTCCACTGCTCCAATAACATTGCCATGCAATTCAATGGAAAAAAGCTGAGTCAAGTCCTTCTGCACCACAACATCATCGTCAAGAAAAACCACCTTCTCCAAGTTGGGGAGTATTTGAGGAATGTAGAACCGCAAATGGTTCAGCAGAGAAACAAACTTTGGATTCTGGAACTTTATTTCTCTTTCTGGCGTTTTCAAGCCACCAGAGTAGTAACTCTTGGTTTCCATCTCTGATAGTCGCCTGACCAAAGGGGAAGAAGCAGCATTCAACCATGAGAACTCATCTATGCAGCGGACTTCAACAGTAGACCCTTTGAAGTCATTCATCAGGAACCAGGTTGACATAGCACCAAAATTGATCCTGTCCGTGACTACATGAAACACAAGCTGCTGAGGGTGATTTGCATTTGAAACTGTAGAATTGACAACAACTGAAGTGGCAAGCACATTATCCGAGAATATACAGAAGTGATACAGATTATTGTCTACCAACCGTGTGGAATTCCTGTGCTCCTCTGAACGACTCCTTAGTTTTGGGTTCTGAAGCCACTCTTCTGTCAGCTTAACCGTTAAACAATGCAGATTCTTGGGGACAGATTCTGCAGCTAACTGACCAAACTCAGCAGTCTGAACAACTGCTGCCTTTGCACGCTCCTCAAGTGCAAGGGCATGGCTCTTCAGTGTCACTATTGTTGTACTGATATCATAATGAGAGTCCTGTGATTTGTATATTAACCGTGCTAGCCGGGTTATTATAGGATGGGCTTCTTCCTGAGTGATGGCTCTCCCACTAACAGCGCCTTCAGACAGCAATCGTTGACAATTCCTTATTTGGGAACTAAGCTCCCATGCAAGCTGAAGGTTACCATGCTCTTTTGCAAGGATAACATAGGCCTTTGCTAAAGTCATCTGATCTGCTAATTGCCGTGCAAAAGATGTACTGCTTAGAAGCTCTTCTGTGAAATTCACTTTCTCATGAGAAACTTCTTCAGTTTCTGGCCCTTTATTCTGGAACAAGAAAGAGCTACATGAGGAAACTGCACAGGCGAAATTAACAAAAGAAACTGAAAAAGATATTATAGCGGGGAAGCCAATCAAGAAATATAATTATGTACTCAAGTAATACAAACCCCAGTTAAAGAGATCTGAGACGGAGATACCAAAATTACATTCCACTGTAAGGAGAGGTTTCTAAATTTACCCCAATGATTTGATCTCAACTTTTTTGGCATAAACTGTAGATGTTACAACCAAACAGCTATTGTGATGAGAACGGGTTGAAATACAGCTTTAGTGCCAGCAATAACAGTTAATGGCCAACACAACAATCTTTTGCACAGACAGTCGCACAAGAGATGTTCCGAACATACTTCTGTACAGAGAAGACTAACGGAGCCTATTACTGTTTAGCAGTATTAACTACCCCGTTATATGCTTAGGCACCCAACAATCATCAACTTTTCTTTTGGTGCAGGTTTCCCTATTAAGAATGCCAAGATTTGGTCATGTAATGGGTTGCACATGATTTGGAAGAAAATAAACTGATGACAATGACAAGGGAATCATGTAAAAAAATTAAACGAGTAAAACACATGTAAATGCAGACAATCAAAATTCTTGGCAGTGTACCAAATAGCAAGTTTAGGGTTGTGCCTCTCAAATTAAGAGATTGAGAACAGATTAAAAGAGATTCAAAGAATCATCAACGAATGGGTGAAATTAAAGGGATCAAAGCTTCCAGCTGTTACATGTTTAGGTTATTTATTATCCATTGCAACCCTAAGTAACTGTGGAAATCCACATTTTTAGGACCATACCAAAAAATAATCTAAAACACTAACTTACGCGGTGCCCTCTACCAGTTTCATTGCACTACTTATGAGAGGAAATCCTGAGATCAAGTCAGATCATCAATAGAACATGCTACCGTAGGTATATGAGGTTGCTAATAATTCTTAATTCAAATATTTGAAGTGTGGTCCTTTGTGATAACAGTCCTACATACGGAATTTTATATAACCCGTATGATAGTTTGGACCTGAACTCGTTAGGCAGGAACAATTTTGGGCATTTTGTAACAAATGCAATTCTTTAGGTGGCAACCATTGTGAAATCCATAGTGTTTCATGGACTCAAGGAAATCCAATTGCTAATATGGTACATTGGTACCTGTGTAATTGCTAACATGTGGCAGACACGTTCAAAGCAATAACTAATCTCTAGCAAGGGGATTATTTCAGGAGACATTTCAAGAAAATATCTACGTTTTGGCCCTCATTTTTTGGTACCTATATCTGTGCATAAATTATTTACAATCCATTCTGCATCCTAACATAAATTAATTTAACGATTGTATTGCTATCATATAGGTAGGAATATATGCCATAGGAGGAAATATATTTCGGACCACTCTACTGGAAGTCCTTTGACATGAGAAGTATAAAATCATGACCCCCAGATGCTATTCTTTGGATATCAGAAGTAGCAAATTAGCTGGCAACAAATAGTCCCTAGATAATTCGGCCGCGCTTGTAGATGTTTCATATTGCACATAGTACTGAGTATGGACTTAAGGTATGACTTCTTTTTGTCATTCCATCCTGTCCTCCCACGAATTAAGAAGGTCATCATCTTCATAGTACAGAAACAACATATGCTCTCAACAGATTGATGGGAAACCACCTTCTGAGGATGACACTTTACCTAAGTACTTGAAAGACCTCCAAACAAGTCCAAAGACAGCCTATCTATAATGCCGCACCAACTCGTGGAACACACAGCCTGTTTGCCATTTCAACAACTAGTTCATGACTCGCTATCAAAAACACTTTCTACCATGGACAAGAAAGTGGAAGTTAAATTTTCCATAAACATGACCAAATGTCTAACCTTTTAAGGATCTAGTGACACTGAAACTGGGTAGTGAAGATCTAGTAGAAAGTAATGTACACTCATCTGGCCTCAAATAGCCTAGCAACACAGAGCCACGTTCGCCTTCTAACAAAACCTTGTCCAATACTTAGTCAGGGTATCAATTTGCATAATTACAAATATGAAACATACGTCCAAGGATCTCATAGAACATGCTAATCGAGATCCACTAAAGAGGTTAACAGTAGCTGGGCAGGACCCATAGAAAGCAAACACCTTTTCGACGTATTTTGAGAACAGACAGACAGGGTATAGTGGTCTTCAAAATGATGTCACGCAATTCAGCAAAGCGGAAAATCAAACAAAAAGTGGAGTTTGTGGCGCTACTCACAATGACGGGCGGCCGGAACTGCTCCTTCTGGTTGTGGTGCAGGACGAAGAGCATGAGCCCAACTACAAGGAAAATCCCAACGAGCCACCAGATCCATCCTGGCAGCCGCCGTCGCGATTGGCGCCGGTACTCCGGTGCCCGCCTCCGCATCTCGGAGCCCCTCATCTCACCGCCACGCGCCCTTCCCCAAAGCCTTTCGCTGCAATAATTCAGCCCACGGATTCCACACGCTGACCTCACCGCCGGCGTGCCAAACCCTCATCCATGTCCATGGAACACTCTGAAAGGCGCCGTCTTTACGTCGATCAGGGGTCCGGACGGATCAGGAGCAGATGCACATCCCGCAAGCCGGCCCTGCGGGGGAGGCGGCAGATCGACCGGAACAGAGACGACAGCAACCGCTTGGCGAAGCTCGAACACCGAGTGAGGCAAGAACGGCTGATGGTATAAGGTTGGTGAGATCTGGGAGGTGGAATGCGAGCAGCGAGAGGTAGGAGGAGGAGAAGGCGGGATTTAGAGAGAGAAAGTGAGGGAGATCTGAGAAGGAAAGTGGGTAGTTCTTCGCCGGCTGACGTAAGAGGGAAGACAGCGAAACGATTTTCCTTTCCCGTCATGCGTCCCCATTGTCTTGTCGGGTCGGCGGTTTTGGACATGATAATTCGCAGCCCGATACACATTATTACACTGCTGCTGCTGCTGCTGCTCGTTGTCACTGCTATTCTTTTTTTTTTCACTATCTTCGTTTTGCCATAGTCTAGGATGTTATTTTTACAGAAAATTACAAATAACCACCCCATTTAGGTTACGGTAGCAAAAAACCACTACACTTTTACGTTAGAATTTTAAAAACCAAAAACTACCTGCCCTTCAGAGACACGCTCGTCTAAGCACTAACCGTCTGGTAGGACCTGTTGACAGTCTCAGAACGACCGTTAACGATGTTGTCGGCAGAACCGTTTGGACCGTTCTTTCTATTTCGTACACCTCATTCTCTTTTCTTCCTATGACCCCGCTCAACGTCGATGTTGCTGCCCTGTTTCATCGTCGTCCCTCCTTCGCCAACATGCATAGTTGGAATGATGTTGAAATGTTCGAGGAGACCTAGCCATGCGAGGTGAGTTCCCTTCTTATCCAATTTTCTAGAGTTAGGGTTAGGTTTTTCTATATGGAGTTTTGATTTATTTTGATTGAGCTATTTAAAGACCAAATGTGAAGCATCCGGTCTATTTTAGACCAAATGCGAAGCCACTATCCTAGATCCATCACTGCAAATAAGAGAGATGTGTTGACTTTGAAGACACGAACACTAGCATGTGATTCTATGCTTGTTCAGTCCACATTGTAAGCTCTGTTTGTACTTCATGCACATTTCAATTTTTAGTAATAGATTATATCCAGACCAACTAATTAGCTAGTGACAGAGCAACATATTTTGATTAGTTATCTACTGACATAGTGGCATATTGATTGTAATCATTTAATCAGTATCAGGTGCCAATATAGTAGCATGCAACTTGTAGTTATGTAGGTACCGACATAGAACCACAATATTCTTTTAACTAGATATATTTCTGTGTAGTTTGTAAAGATTTCTGTTAGCTACTGAATGTGTAGACAAAGGAGCAAAATATTCAGTTAATTTCCACAATATTCAAACTTAGCATGAATTCCAAAAGAAGCCTCGGGACGGAAAACCCTAGGGGAGTCGGCGAAATTTCCAGAACAGTTCCGTAGCTCCGCCGCCGCCACCGACGAATTTCGGGGGACAGAAGTCTCTGTTCCGGCACCCTGCCGGGACGGGGAAGTGCCCCCGGAGCCATCTCCATCGGTCTCCATCGCCGTCTCCATCGACCTCATCGCCATCTCCATCAACCTTGCTGTCTCCTATGATGAGGAGGGAGTAGTTCATCCCCGGGGCTGAGGGCTCTACCGGTAGCTATGTGGTTCACCTCTCTCTCCCATGATGTGATCTTTATGTGATCGTGAGCTTTGTATCATGTTGAATAAGTAGATGTTACTCTTCTTCATTATGTGTACTCTAGTGTGTTATTAAAGTAATCTATTCCTCCTGCCATGGTGTAACGGTGACAGTGCGTGCATCATGGTGGTACTTGGTCTAGGCTACGATTGTGATCTTTTATGGATTATGAGAATAATTATCACTATGATAGTATTGAAGTGATCTATTCCTCCTTTCATGGTGTAATGCTGACAGTGTGTGCACCGTGTTAGTACTTGGTCTAAGTTGCAATTATATCTATCTTGAATTGTGATTTGATTTGGATATCTCTATGAGTGGTGTTTGTCAAGTACTTGATGAACTTTAAGGGGTGGTTCTGTAGCCACTACGCAATGATTAGTGTTATTCAATAGGAGAGTAATTCAGAGTACCATAGTGAAGAGAAGTTATCTGTTTGTTCAATTATGTTATATTTGTTGGGAGTGTGTCCACTAGTGAAAGTATGATCCCTAGGCCTTGTTTCCAAGCTTTGCACACCGTTTACTTGCTGTTTTGTTACTTGTTTGCTAGCAGCGATTTTTATTCCAGATTGTATTTACTACTTATAATCATCCATACCACTTGTATTTCACTATCTCTTCGCCGAACTAGTGCACCTATACATCTGACAAGTGTATTGAGTGTGTTGGGGACACAAGAGACTTTCTGTATCATAATTGCAGGGTTGCTTGAGAGGGATAGCTTTGACCTCTTCCTCCCTGAGTTCGATAAACCTTGGGTGATCCACTTAAGGGAAACTTGCTGCTGTTCTACAAACCTCTGCACTTGGAGGCCCAACACTGTCTACAAGAACAGACGCGTGCGTAGACATCAAGCTCTTTTCTGGTGCCGTTGCCGGGGAGATAAGGTAAAAGGTACTCACATCCTTTGGCTACTAAGTCTTTTAGTTGCTAGTGAGTGCTCGGAGTTATTTCTTTTAGATTCTGCAATTACATCTTTTTGTTTCTTTTTTTATTTTCACTAGTTAGGCTTAATGGAAATAAAGAGTTCTTTATTCTTTTTCCTGAGTTTATATTTGAAGAGAAAATTGAAAAACCTTTGGAGCTTATTTCGCATAGCAATGTTATTAGTACGAATGCTTTGAATCCCGTTATTGCTAATGCTATAGAAAAGTCTAAGCTTGGGGAAGCTGGTTTTGTTAAGTATGATATGTTTAGTCCCCCAGCTTTACTGGAGAAGTTTTGTTCTGATAATATTTTATCTCCCATATGTGATGTTCCTTCTTATGATGATATGTTTGAAGAATATGCTTTGCGAAATAGTTGCTCTCTAGCTTGTGATGATACTAAACCTCTAGTTTATGATGGTTATGATGATGAGTATAATATTTTTAGTTCACCTACTTTTGAGGAGAAAATTAGTTATGATTACAATATGCCTCCTATTTATGATGATTATGGTGATGAGAATAATTATTCTATTGAATTTGCTCCTACTACTATTGTTCCTGTGGTGAGTATTAATTCTTTTATCGATGTGGCTCATGGTAGGGATGCTTTATGTGATAGTTATATTGTTAGTTCTATTCATGATGCTACTGAAAGTTATTATGAGAGAGTGAAACATGGTTTGATGGATCTCAACAATATTGAGTTTCCCCTCTTTATGTTGCAATTCTTGAAGTTGTACTTGTTTTGCCTTCCTATGCTTTTTGCTTTGCGCTTTTATGACTTGTCTCTTTACAAGACTATTTTTCATAGGAAGTGGTTTAGATTTAAATGTGTTCCATACTTGCTTTTTGATGCTCTCTATTGCTTTAAGTTCCTATATGGCGCCTTTGTGATAGGATCGTATGAGCGACTAGAGGGGGGGGTGAATAGGAGCTACCCAATAATTTTAATTCTTTTCTAGTTAGGGCTAGACAAGAAGGTAAATTCTCTAGATGTGATACTAAGTGAATTTACCTAGCGTGACAAGCAAGCTAGCAATAACAATATAAGTAAAGGTACAAGTAAAGGATAGATGTCACCGCAATGGAGACACGAAGACACGAGGATGTATTCCCGTAGTTCCTTCCTTGTTACGGGAAGTACGTCTACGTTGGAGAGGTGTGGTGCCACAAAGGCCACCAACGCCACAAAGGCTCACCCTATTCTCCGGTGAACAAGCCACAAAGGCGAGTTCACGCTCCACTAAGCGATGCCCTTGAAGGCGGCACGACACCTTTACACAAAGTATTGGGGCAAGCTCCACAACTCAATTGGAGGCTCCCAATAGGCCCACCAAGCTCTTACACACAAAGTCAAGCTTGGGGGACGGCTTCTTCCGGCTAGAAATCCGATGAATCACACAAGTAACAAGCCCCTCATCAAAGAGAGGGGGGAAATCAAATCGCCTTGGTGGACGTGTAGATCTAGGTCTTCTCCCTCAAATCCCAAAAGGGCTTTGAGTTCTATTGGCTAGGGAGAGAGAACTTGAGCTTTGAAGCTTTGGAACAATGGAGGAGAGAGAGTAGAAGCCGCAGCCTTCACTTGGGGAAGAAGAAGGCTTTATATACTCCTCCTCGAAATGTAGCCGTTGCTGGTCGACTAGGGCCGGAGTCTCCGGCCAGGAGGGCCGGAGTCTCCGCCCTAAGTGACTCCAGGGCCGGAGTCTCCGGCCAGAGACAGAAGTCTCCGGCCCAACTCCGGCCTGGTCACTGCATAGACCAACTCCTTAGCAAACCCTAACCCAGCCAGAGAGACCGGAGTCTCCGGCCACTGGGACCGGAGTCTCCGCCCCACCCGGAGTCTCCGGCCAGAGACAAAAGTCTCCGGCCCAACTCCAGGCAGGTCTCTGCTTAGACCAACTGGGAGGATTGCTAGGGCGATACTCCTAGGCCGGAGTCTCCGGCCACCAGGGCCGGAGTCTCCGCCCTAGAAGTAGCAACAGCAGTACTTCGAGGATCCCCTCTCCACCAATTCCACCTTCACGAAGCACCCTATAAGACCACTAAGCCCTAACTCCACTACTGGACTACGGGCTTCGATCTTTTCTTCCCTTTTTGGGTGAACCTCCGCGAGATTCTGAATTAACCTAGAAAATCTGCAGAACTTAAATAGAATGGTTAATTCACCAAATGTTGTTAACAAACACCAAAATACATTTATTAGGGAAATGCCCTTTCAATCTCCCCCTTTTTGGTGTTTGATGACAACATAAGGATTTGCAAGATATAAACACAATAAAATGAAATATATAGCAAAAAGCTCCCCCTACTTGTGTGCACAACACCATTTGCATTTGAACATGAGCCACACAAGTAAGAATCATCACTCCCCCTATATATTTCACAATTATACCAATTGCAAGAAATAATATATGGGACTAACCAATAAGCATATAAGTAAGACTAACAATATAGCACACATTTAATAGTCTTACTAAGCAACATAAGAACTTAAAGTCTCACACACATAACATACCACACACATTTAATACGGTTCAACACTAAGATAGATGAGACACAACATGAAAGTCCATGAAGTTGTGTCTCGACCAAAGCAAGGCAAACGAAGTGCAAATCCAAATAACCATCCCCCATGCAAATCCCAACGAAGACATCCTAGTAGAGCTACTTCTCCCCCTTTGGCATCGAGACACCAAAAAGGGAAAAGAGCGATGCTACACGCCCATGAGATCACTCGTCGTCTTCATCCTCGGGCTCGTCCTCGGAACCGGCATTGAAGTCCTCATCTCCTTCTTCAATATCATCAGAAGCCATGGGCTTCTTGCCATGACGCACATTGGAGGTGCCAGAGGTGACCTCCTCAAATGCCTGCCAGTTAGTCAGACCCTTGCTCCACTTGCCATAGCTGTGAGTACCGGATGAAGAAGAGGAAGGAGGAGATTCCACATAGCCCGGTTGAGACTTTCTAAATGCCTTGTGAAGAACAGCTTGATTGTCATTGATGTGCTTCTGAGAGATGTAGCTCTCATATTGCTTGTGACGGATGTCCACATTCATGCAAAGCACATTTCTTTGGAACCAATTGAGCTTCTTGTACTCTTGAGCAAACTCATTGTTGGAGCTAGAGCCGGCATTGCTAGCATGCTTCATTCTTGGGCCCCTTCTAGTGGATACTCCCTCGGCAAAGGCATCATCATCTTCACCTCTCATTGGAGCAAAAGGTTCCTTGGAGTGACCGGTGGGTTCTTTGCGTTGAAGCTTCACAACCTTGTGATCCACAAGGTTTGCATCGAGAAGAGGAAGGTTGAGTCCTTGAGCACGGATGAGCCTCATGATAAATGGGGCATAGAGAGGAGTCTTCTTGCTGAGAATGCAATCATTGATTTCCTTGTGAATGAAATCCATCACGTCAAGCGGCTCAACATGTGCGGTCTCTCCTTGGCAATAGACTTCATGAGAGTAGGCCAAGAGATTCACCAAGGCCTTGCGAATAGCATCAAAGTTGCCGGCTTGAGGGGCAATGGAGGCCCGGAATATGCGGAGCAAGATGTTGGACCGTTTGGACAGCCCAAGAGTGCCCCCAATGACAATCTTCTTGTCATCCCCGGTGTAGAGAGGAGCAAGCTTCTTCTTCTCATAGTACTCCCCATCAACATGCATCCTCATGCCACTAGGAGTAGTAGCACCACGGAACTCATACCCAAGGAGAGCAGCAAAGTCCATGAAGTTGGAGTGACAAACCTCTTCTCCGGTCATCCAAGTCATGGGGATCTCCTCACCATCTCCAAACACCAAGGTAGCAAAGAACTGTTGGACCAATGTGATGTTGTAGGACTCTTGAATCTTCATTAGTGGATGGAGCCCAAGCTTGCGAGTGATCCACACAGCCTCTCCGAAGTATGCACTGTACTTGGCAAAGTGAGAGAAATCCATCACCGTCTGAGGGCAAACCGGATACTTCTTGAGGGAAGCATAGAATTCCTTCATGATCAGTTCTTGCTCTTTGCGGAAAAAGCAACGGTCACGGGAGTTCCGTGCGAGAGTGTACATATCCCTCTTCCTCATTTCAACAAACTCAGATGCTGATAGCCCTTCCAGAGTCACAAGACTATCAAACTTGACTTTCTTAGCAGCCTCAGCTCGTTCCTCTTCGGCCATCCTTGTCTTGAGCCTCTTAGCATCTCTAGCTTGCTGAGCCATGACTGACCTCTGAGCAAGCTCCCCTGTGGCGGGATTCACAACCAATTTGTCCTTGCTATGTGCTGCCGGCTTCCGAGAACCACCTGCACCTGTGAATGAGTGAGGAAGATAGCAAGGTTGAGGTGACATGTCCTAGAATCCAAATATAAGCAACTATGCTGTGAAAGAGTGCACTTTGGTCTGATCTAGCCGGAGTCTCCGGGGACTCGGGCCGGAGTCTCCGTCCAAAACCGGAGACTTTGCGTCCAGGCCGGAGTCTCCGGCCACAGGGGCCGGAGTCTCCGGCCGAATGCAGGAGCCCGAGCCTAGGAGACCACTTAGAACAAATCGAGTGCAATAACCACAATAAAGTTGCTAAGAAGATGATTGATAGCCACTAGAATGTAGTACACCAATTCAAACTATGGGAAACATGCACATCTCATAGATCTAGATGGAACTAGATGGAGAAGATGAAGAGCACATTTACCGGAGTCCATTGGCGCGAATCGGTCGGTGGGGAGGTTCCCACAACCTCAAGGGAAGGATTGGCCGGTGGCACGGCGGATCCCGGGGCTTGGGAGAGCTCCGGGCAGTGATCTTCGAAGAGGGGGCGGCAGGGGGCGAGTGTAGGGCACGGGGGCGAGTGGGGAAGAATGAACCGTTCTTCCCCACCCCGTGCCCTAAGTGATTTTTGAAACTGCCCGGGCCGGAGTCTCCGGTACTTACCCCGGAGTCTCCGGCCCCCCTCGACCAGATCAATATTTATGGTGTGAAGGACATGTCATTTAGAGATTAGATTTGTTTTAGGATGAGATGGGCTTGGGATGGACACATTGTCACTGTGTGGTACAACATGCTCATGCTTGCAAACATGCAAACAAAATCAAATAAGACCAAACATGAGCATCTTCCCATAAAAATAAGGCAATAAAGTCAAATGGGAAACTCCTCCACTAGGGAGGTTGGTGACCAAAGGGCCACCATGTATGAGTACAAAGGTATGGCACCGCGAAGATATATCTTGGGCCCAAAACCTAGACTCATCGATTAAGCTCAAAAGTGTCACCACTGACAAGATAGAACAATACGCTTACTATCGGCATTATGGGGGGAGGGATAGCCCAATCAATTAGGACCGCACTCCCCCTATATCCATGCCCACATCTAGAACAACACACACGTTAGAGTATGGGAGTAAATGCACCTAGCTCAAGCCACATTGCTTGAATCAATGATATTTAGTTCATGCCTCAATTCCCGGAATCTTGCTTCATCAAGAGGCTTTGTGAATATATCGGCAAGTTGCTCATGAGTGCCAACATAAGATAGATCAATTTCTCCTCGGTTGACATGATCCCGAATGAAATGATGACGAATCTCAATATGCTTTGTCTTATTGTGTTGCACCGGGTTGTGAGCGATCTTGATTGCACTTTCATTATCACACAAAAGAGGCACTTTGTCAAAAATGACACCGTAATCCTTCAAAGTTTGCCTCATCCATAAGAGTTGAGCACAACAACTAGCCGCGGCTACATATTCGGCTTCGGTGGTAGAGAGAGACACACAATTTTGTTTCTTAGAAGACCAACACACCAAAGACCTACCGAGAAATTGGCAAGCCCCGGAGGTTGATTTCCGTTCCACTTTGTCTCCCGCCCAATCCGAATCCGAGTAACCTATAAGATCAAAACTTGCTCCTTTTGGATACCAAAGACCAAAGTTAGGGGTATTCACCAAATATCGAAAGATTCTCTTGACCGCCACTAAGTGGCTTTCCTTTGGTGCGGCTTGAAAATGTGCACAAACTCCCACACTTAACATAATGTCCGGTCTAGATGCACAAAGGTAAAGCAAGGAACCAATCATAGATCTATAGAGTTTTTGATCCACTTCTTTACCATTAGGATCGAGAACAAGATTAACCTTTGTTGGCATGGGAGTCTTTGCACCTTTGACTCCTATCATCTCGAACCTCTTGAGCATGTCTTGGGTATATTTGGCTTGGTTCACAAAAGTCCCTCCCTTCAATTGTTTAACTTCAAATCCAAGGAAGAACTCCAACTCCCCCATCATAGACATCTCAAACTTGTCGGTCATGAGCTTGGCAAACTCATTATTGAAAGCTTTGTTAGTAGAACCAAATATAATATCATCAACATATATTTGGCAAATGAAAAGCTCCCCATTGACCTTCTTAGTAAAAAGAGTGGGATCGATCACCCCAATTTCAAAACCACGATCAACCAACAACTCTTTAAGGTGCTCATACCACGCACGTGGGGCTTGTTTGAGGCCATAGAGTGCCTTATCAAGTTTGTAAACGTGGTTAGGAAACTTAGGGTTTTCGAAGCCCGGGGGTTGCTTCACAAAAACCAATTCATTTAAGGGACCGTTGAGAAATGCACTTTTAACATCCATTTGTTGAAGTTTAAAGTTATGATGTGATGCATATGCAAGTAAGATGCAAATGGATTCAAGACGGGCAACGGGAGCAAAAGTTTCACCAAAGTCAATACCCTCAACTTGGGAGAAACCTTGAGCCACCAATCTGGCCTTATTACGAATGACTATGCCATTTGCATCTTGCTTGTTCTTGAAGATCCACTTGGTCCCAATGACATTACGGCAATCTTTAGGCCTTTCTACTAGAGTCCACACACTGTTGCGCTCGAAGTTGTTGAGTTCATCATGCATGGCATCAAGCCAATCCGGATCCTCAAGCGCCTCATAAACTTTCTTGGGTTCTACACAAGAGACAAAAGCATGATGAGAGCAAAAGTTAGAAAGTTGCCTCCTAGTGGAGACACCTTTACGAACACTCCCAACCACATTTTCCAAGGATATGCTTCTTCGTCGTAGAATGGACTCAAGCTTCTTCTCACGGCGAGTGCGAGCCTCAAGAGGAGATTCTTGAGAGACTACTTGATCATCTTCATGATCACTATTCTGGTCCTCGCCTTGACCATCAAGTGGATTGCCTTGATCATCAAGTGGCCCATAGCCACGGAATTCCGAAGGATCTTCATCAAAGGCTTGATCACCCCCGGAGACTCCGATATCCATACCCGAAGACTCCGGTATAGGCCGGAGAGTCCGGACCACAGGGGCCGGAGACTCCGGGCAAGATTGCTCGGTGGGATGATCTTGAGGTTGGGGGTGTGCAGCTTGTCTTTGGTCAATGTCCTGTGTGTGTTCAGCAGGTGAAGGCTCCACATGTGTAGAGCATTGTCCTTCTCCTTCGGCCAAAAGGTGTCCCTCAATGGGCCGGAAGAATCCGACACCCATTCTTCTTATGGCTTGGGGAGGAATTTCGTCACCTACATCACGAACACAACTTTGTCCTACAAAGGAACCATTATCCTCATCGAACCTCACATTACAAGTCTCTATAACATGCCCGGTGGACTTGCTATAGGAATGTGAGTCCGTGGAGTAACCAACAAAGATACCCTCTAATGCTTTAGAATCAAATTTTGACAAACGAACACCTTTCTTGAGATAGAAACACTTACAACCAAATACCCGGAAGTACATGATGTTGGGCTTTTGCCCGGTAAGAATTTCATATGGAGTCTTGTTCAAGTTCTTGCGGAGATAAAGCCGGTTGGTGGCATGGCATGCGGTATTGATAGCTTCGGCCCAAAAGTTGTATGGAGACTTGAACTCCGCCAACATAGTTCTTGCCGCATCCATGAGAGTACGGTTCTTCCTCTCGGCAACTCCATTTTGTTGCGGGGTATATGCAGCGGAATATTGATGTTTGATACCCGCATCACTAAGAAACTCATTTAGGGAGTAGTTCTTGAACTCGGTGCCATTGTCACTTCTTATAGTCAATATGGTGGTATTGAATTGACGCTCAACTTCGGTGGCAAAGTCTTTGACGGTTTGTTGGGTCTCACTCTTGAATTCAAAGAAATAAACCCAAGTGTATCTTGAATAGTCATCGACAATTACCAAGCAATATTTCTTGCCACCAAGACTTGCATACGTGGGAGGTCCAAAGAGATCCATGTGAAGGAGCTCCAAGCACCTCTTGGAAGAGATAATAGTCTTCCTCGGATGACTTGTTTCATGCATCTTTCCTTCAATACATGCCCTACAAACACGATCTTTGGCAAAAGAAACATCCTTTAGTCCGAGTATGTGGCCGTTGGTGTAGAGATTTTGCAAAGCTCTCATATTGACGTGGGCTAACCGGCGATGCCAAAGCCATCCCACGTCGGCCTTAGCAATTAGGCATATCGCGGCCGTAGTGGGTTTCTCCGAGAAGTCCACCACATACAAGCCATTTTCGACATACCCAACAAAGGCAACCTTGAGAGACTTACTCCACATGACGACCACAATATCAACATCAAAATATGTGGCATAGCCCATAGTAGCAAGTTGATGAACGGAAAGTAGATTATAACCAATGGTTTCGACAAGCATGACATTCACTAGGGACACGTCCGGAGTGATCACCACCTTACCGAAACCAAGTACCTTAGAGGATGAATTATCACCATATGAGACCGTGATATTTGAAGTATTGGGCTTTAGATCTTCCACAATATTTTTGCTTCCGGTCATGTGGCTTGTGGCACCACTATCAATAATCCATTTTACTCCTCCGGAAGCAATGTCCTACAAGAGGTTAATTCTTGGTTTTAGGTCCCCATCTTTGAATGGGTCCTCTTTTGTTAGTCACAAGAATCTTAGGTACCCAAATAGCATATTCAATGAAATCATTATAGGGACCAACATATTTAGCATAGACATCACCATAATAGTCCCTAAGAAGAACATAATGAGGATTATATTTTCCTGCAAAATTATTATGAGAAGGGCCGGAGACTCCGGTCTTTGGGGGCGGAGACTCCGGGGTAGATGAACTAACCGGAGATTCCGGAGCCTTTGACCCGGAGACTCCGGTCTCCTCGATTTTCTTCTTTCCATTTAGCTCCTCCCATTCCTCCTCGGTGTAACAAATATCAAAGGGAACATGAGGAGTAGGAGCAGCCGCAGGCTTTGTCTTCTTCTTGTTCTTCTTGTTCTTCTTCTTCTTTGAGGACTCGGCCACCAAACAAAGATCCCCTTTCTTTGAGGACTCGGCAACAAAACCAAGGCCCTCCTTTCCCTTGTACAATCTTTGATTGTTCAAGAGATCATTGAGATTCTTCTCTCCTTGAATGCAAGTGGCAAGGCCCTTAGCAAGATCGGCCTTCAACCTATTGTTCTCCTCAATGATATCACTATGATCACAAATAGAGTTAGAAGAACAAGGAACTTCAATAACTTGCATTGGGGGGACTTTAGATTGTTCAATAGTTAGTTGAATTTGAAGTTGTTCACGAATCTTGGTGAGATGAGAGAATTTGCCCTCCAAAGCCTTGTGAGCTTCTTCAAGCTTCTCAAACTTCTCACGAAGATCATTATGACCAACGTCAAATTCAACTCTCTCCTTTTTAAGCAACTTGACCATAGCGAGAGCATGGTCACGTTCTTTAGTGAGTTTTGACAAGATTAGATTATGAGACTCTTCTAGTCCCAACAATTTCTCCTCTAAAGAGACTCTCAAGTTTTGCTCTTCTTCGAGCTCAATTGATAGAGAGCCAATATCATCGGCGGCTAATCTTTCCAACTCCTCCTTCTCCTTGATGGTGTCATGGGCATCACCAAGTTCACACATTAGTGTCTCAACATATATCTTGGTTGGCCCCTTCATGTTAGCAAGAAAATCATCACAAGAAACTAGTTCTTTCTTAATCTTAAGACTACTCACATCATCCAAAGAGGTAGTATTGGAATGTGATGATGAAGGAGTAGGTGATGAGGTTACCTCCGAGGCCTTAGCCATAAGACACTTGTGAGTGGTGATGATGGCGTTCTCATTTGTGAGTTGAAGAGAGATGTAGGTGGTGTGGAGACAATGGCAATGGCGGCCACTTCTCCATTCTCTTCATCAACGGAGTCATCATCATCGGACTCGGAGTCATACTCCTCACGAACCACCAATACCCTTTCTCCTTTCTTCTTATTGTCCTTGTTCCCATGCTTCTTGGATGGGTAGAACTTTGATGACCGGCGCTTGGGGACGAGCCGGCCCTCATTGTCCTCCTTGTTCTCATAAGGACATTCGGCGATGAAGTGCTTGATTCCTCCACAATTATAGCAATGCCTCACTTTAGAGTCACCACCTTTTCTTGGAAAGGATTTGAACTTGGATCCCTTCGTCTTGTGCTTGTTGGCATCCCAAAAGGCATTTGCATTGAGAGCCAAGTGTTCATGGAGTGCAAACTTGAGATCTTCCGGAGACCAACACTCTTCTTCATATATTTCCTCTTCTCCTTCTCCTTGCTTGGACACCACCTTGGCCTTGAGAGCAAGATTGTGAACTCCTTGTCCGGCAAGAACACGGGCTCTAGTTTCTTCCGCGTTCTTCTTCAAGATAGACAAGGCGGTGAACTCACAAAGAACTTCATTTGAGGTCATACTTCCAAAATCCGGTCTTGAACGGATTATCTCGGATCGCATGGGTTCTCTTGGGTTGATGGAGGTGATGAACATACGCTTGATATAGTCATCACCATTGTCTTTGCACCCAAACCCGGTCAAGGCCGTTGCAAGAGCCAAGATCCTTTGATACATCTCATCGGGAGTCTCATTATCACGCATAATGAAATCCCTTTCTTCACTTTTGAGCTCATCAAACTTGGAGGACCGAATACTTTCATTCCCAATGAAGAGAATAGTGAGATAGTCCCATACTTCCTTGGCGGTGTTCAAGTTGTTGATGTGTACCGCATGAGTATCCGGTACGGCTTGTTGAAGGAGATGCTTGGCGGTGGCATTGAGTTGCTCGTCAACTTCTTCCCTTCCGGTCAAATTGAGAGGATCATGAGGTGCAAAGCCATTTTGTATGACCCTCCACAAATGAGTAGAAGAGCTAGAAATATGAGATTTCATTAGTCCTTGCCATTTAATAAAATTGCGAGAATCAAGCTTAGGAGGGGAACCCATGTTGTTAATGTGTGGCATAGGATAATGGACCGGCGGAGGTGAGTAAGTGTTAGGGGGTGGAATGTTAGCACCCTTTGCCGGACCATCATCTTCCTTAGGAAGGTCACCTTTATTCTCGGCGGAGGTGGAGCCATTGTTAGGTGGTTTCACCTTCGCCAAGGAGAGTTCCACACTAGGAGTGGTGTTTGGGTCGGTGGGCCCGGAAGGTTTTCTTCCAAAATATTCCTCAAACATAGCCTTCATCTCCAATCTCATAGTGGTTTGCATTGTGTCCAAGGACGCCAAATGCTCCTCACGAGAGATTGAAGAGGAAGAGGTAGATGGAGGAGTATCTTCGGGAGGAGTTTCATTACCCTTATCCCCATCCATAGTAGCTCAAACTCTTAGGCGGTTAAGCCCTAATAAGAGACCACGCTCTGATACCAATTGATAGGATCGTATGAGCGACTAGAGGGGGGGTGAATAGGAGCTACCCAATAATTTTAATTCTTTTCTAGTTAGGGCTAGACAAGAAGGTAAATTCTCTAGATGTGATACTAAGTGAATTTACCTAGCGTGACAAGCAAGCTAGCAATAACAATATAAGTAAAGGTACAAGTAAAGGATAGATGTCACCGCAATGGAGACACGAAGACACGAGGATGTATTCCCGTAGTTCCTTCCTTGTTACGGGAAGTACGTCTACGTTGGAGAGGTGTGGTGCCACAAAGGCCACCAACGCCACAAAGGCTCACCCTATTCTCCGGTGAACAAGCCACAAAGGCGAGTTCACGCTCCACTAAGCGATGCCCTTGAAGGCGGCACGACACCTTTACACAAAGTATTGGGGCAAGCTCCACAACTCAATTGGAGGCTCCCAATAGGCCCACCAAGCTCTTACACACAAAGTCAAGCTTGGGGGACGGCTTCTTCCGGCTAGAAATCCGATGAATCACACAAGTAACAAGCCCCTCATCAAAGAGAGGGGGGAAATCAAATCGCCTTGGTGGAAGTGTAGATCTAGGTCTTCTCCCTCAAATCCCAAAAGGGCTTTGAGTTCTATTGGCTAGGGAGAGAGAACTTGAGCTTTGAAGCTTTGGAACAATGGAGGAGAGAGAGTAGAAGCCGCAGCCTTCACTTGGGGAAGAAGAAGGCTTTATATACTCCTCCTCGAAATGTAGCCGTTGCTGGTCGACTAGGGCCGGAGTCTCCGGCCAGGAGGGCCGGAGTCTCCGCCCTAAGTGACTCCAGGGCCGGAGTCTCCGGCCAGAGACAGAAGTCTCCGGCCCAACTCCGGCCTGGTCACTGCATAGACCAACTCCTTAGCAAACCCTAACCCAGCCAGAGAGACCGGAGTCTCCGGCCACTGGGACCGGAGTCTCCGCCCCACCCGGAGTCTCCGGCCAGAGACAAAAGTCTCCGGCCCAACTCCGGGCAGGTCTCTGCTTAGACCAACTGGGAGGATTGCTAGGGCGATACTCCTAGGCCGGAGTCTCCGGCCACCAGGGCCGGAGTCTCCGCCCTAGAAGTAGCAACAGCAGTACTTCGAGGATCCCCTCTCCACCAATTCCACCTTCGCGAAGCACCCTATAAGACCACTAAGCCCTAACTCCACTACTGGACTACGGGCTTCGATCTTTTCTTCCCTTTTTGGGTGAACCTCCGCGAGATTCTGAATTAACCTAGAAAATCTGCAGAACTTAAATAGAATGGTTAATTCACCAAATGTTGTTAACAAACACCAAAATACATTTATTAGGGAAATGCCCTTTCACTTTGCCTCAAGCTCTTATATGGCGCCCACATGAGCATCTTTGCAAATTACTGCGCCTAGCTCAAAGGCGTTAAAGAAAAGCACTCTTGGGAGATAACCCATTGTTTATTTTTCAGTACTTTTTATTTTATTTGAGTATTGGAAGTTATTACTACTGTAATAACCGCTCCTTATCCTTTTTATTTCGTTTTTGTGCCAAGAGAAGGCTCTAATTTGAGTGAGGTAAAGATTTGGGGATGTTGCTGTCCTAATACTGTTTTCGGTGCTGCACCGTAAACATTCGTATAAATTCTCTGTATATCTTTTGGACCTGCGATTTCTTGTGCATATGCCCCAGGTTATATCCAAACTTTCGTTAGTTGAACACTTTTTGATTTGAGCAACATAAAACCCCTCAAAATTCGACCTTTGTCAGCTGTTCTGTTTTGACAGATTTCTGCCACTATTTGTGTTTGCCGCTTTATCGCTTTCTTTTGAGTTCTTTTGATCATGGAACTTTTGGGGAAGTTGCTACAGTAGTATATGCTATATATGTGGTGGTTTTGGGTTGAAACCTGAAGCAAAAAGAGGTTGATTATATGTTATGCTACACTAATGTTGCTAATAGATTTGTGTTTAGTTTTGTATGAAGGAAGTTTTCAAGTGTAGGGATTGGAGAATGATGAGATGAGTTGAAGAATGGACAAAAGCTCAAGCTTGGGGATGCCCATGCATCACCCCAAGAAATATCCAAGAAGTACAAGCGTCAAAGCTTTGGGATGCCCCCGAGGCACCCCTTCTTCATCGGCAAAAATCAGGTCACCTTTCAAAACACTATATTTTTATTGCTTCATGCATTATGCGTTTTTCTTGGAGCGTCAGTTGTTTTAGTTTTCAGTTTTCTTTTGTTTTGTTTGCTGCAATAAATGGTTAGATCACATCATGTTTCTTTTGGAGGAGATGAACTCGTTTTTCATTGCCAAGAACACTCTAGTTTTTACTCTTATCGTTCAACGAGTGTTCTCTTTTTCTGCTACTGCGTTTAGCTTGCATTTTTCGCCTTGATTTTTGTTCAGACCTTGTTTTATCTTTGCATCAAGGTGTATTTGGACCTCTAGTATATGTTGGTTTTCCTCAAAAGAGTTGGATTAAAAAAAGTTTGAATGGTGTTGGAAAAGAGAAAAAGCTTTATGCAAAAAAGTGGTACAAGAAGGAGCTTGTGTAGACTGCGGCTTAGGCTTTTTCATGTCATGCTTGATGTCTTTTTGATAGTATGCTTAGTGGTTTTGCTGTAGCATGACTTGTCTCAAATAACTGAGATTGCTTAATGAGCCATTGAAAAAATCATGCGTTGTTTTTATCGTTTGGAAGCATTATTTTGGTTTTCTCCTTGATGCTTTATTTGGGTTGACTTGGCGCATGCTCACACATGTTAGACTCATCCAAAGTCGCCAATAGCCTGTAACGCCCCAACCTTGAGAACAAGGTGGAACATCTGTGTTAAGTGCTATTCCCTGGATCAATGATAGCACCACAGAACAAAATGAAATATTCATTGCATAGTATCAAGATTACATCGCGGATCCAGATACAAGGTACTTAAATCTTACAATTTACACAGCGGAAAGACAGAGTGGCAAGGAGCCTCCATCATCATCACGTGCCACAGGCAGACATGTTGGAATGTAAGCTCGAGATCCTAATCCTGGTTCCTTACTCGAAGTAAAACCTGCACGTTGAATATGCAGCCCCAGAGGGGTCAGTACAATGATGTACTGGCAAATGACACATATTTGGTGGCTGTTGTGAGGAGCCTATCTACATGGATATTTGGCTAGTGGATCTCACAGGCTGCTTTGCATAAAGCCAGTTTTATTCTATAGTTCTTTCTTGAAGTAAAACTTTCAAAGTTTTATATTTTCAAGGGTCGAGGTAACCCCCAATAACCACATACTAGCTAGGCATGTAGCACTGGGCGAGATTCGACAAAGTCGGAACCTCAGGCACCACCACCCCTCGGAGTGTATGGTCCTTAGTTCCTACCTAGGAGTTTCTAGACAGATTTTAAATATTCAAAAGAGGTGATGAGATTATTCTGTACATTCCATGTCTAGAGACTCAATTGTCCATAACCGAGGACACGGCTAATCGATTAGATTTAAACACCTTGCAAGGGTTGTGCACTTTCACCTTACGATTCATTTCATGCCCATACATGAATTGAAACGAGACCTTTTAGAAGGAGAGGGCAACTAACTGGCAAGATCCGCTCCCAACCTATAATTCATCTACCACCATCTTCTCGCGCCTAGTTGCACTCCCACATTCTAATCAGTCAAGACAGAGCCCATAATGTCATAAGGCTGCACTGGAAGTACGCTAAGCATGGAAGACATAGCCATCTCTTTGTTCCTGGGTGGCCATCCACAAGTGTACGCCCAGGCAGCAACTACACGTAGTGTAGCCCCAGGTCGCCACTCAACACCACCTCCATCAACATACCAATCCACCCAGGTGTTTCATTTTAGTTGAAGTTATTAACTTTTCACAAAACACTTTTCAAGTGATCTTAGCATGGCATCAAAGTTAACAAAGTATTTAGCATCCTATCAAGTGGGGTTTGAGGGATAGCTACACACTACTAGGATCTAAGCATTTGATAAAACAGTTGAGTAAAACACCTATCATGCATACTACAAGAGGTGAAATTACTAATGCATAAGTAAAATGGGTAGGGGACATGTGTGTCACTTGCCTTTCTGAAGATCACGACGTTCCGCTTCTCTCAACTAAGCACGCAGCTCTTCGCACAACTATAGCACAAGAAATAGCATAACATAAACACACCATACAAATTCAATCAAACAAATCAAACAATTAAAAGGGGTTGGTTCAACGATTTAGTTTGTAATGAGATGTTATGATAAGAGGGATGTGGTATAGGTTCATGATTTGTGAGATATGAATCGAAGAGTTTAATTGGGAGAGATCAGTAAGATTTGAGAGATAAATTGGGACTAGGCATTATATAATGGATGAGGTCTTTATGCTTTATCAAGCATGAGAGAGTTTCAGAATAGCTCATGTGGAAAAATAATTCACATGGGTGTGGGATTGTGCAACTAAAATACTATTTGAATAAGTGTAACAACATTTATTCTTTGAATAGTATAAATCACACTTAGGCACTAGGCTAGGTTTTAAGAGTGCTTGGACTACTCAATTTGCACTTTTGCAAGTTGAATAGTTTAACACATGTGAACAAAACTAGGTAGGCTTTGGATTGGGTATGAGTGATTGATATTTGAGGACATGGCTCAATGGTTTATCGGTCAACTTGGTGTATAACACACACTACGGTATGGGTTATAATATTACCATATTAACCAATATAGGATTTAGGTTTATGATGAATTCATATTCTACTCAAGTAGCACGATTGCAATTTGAGTATACACATGAATTAGACAAAATATGTGAATAGGTTTACATGAGTTTAGGACGATGCAACATAACACTACTAGATAAAGTGTGATGGCACTTTCTCAAAATAGTACATGTTACATAAAGGCTTGGGTAAGGGTTTGTGATATGTTGATTTACTCAATTAACTCATTTGTTAATTGAATAATCCTACACATGAAATCAAGATCTAATGGACAAGGGATCGAGTATGGGTAGATCACATTTGAGTTTA